>QXDM01000077.1:0-468067 GCA_003730235.1 Pythium guiyangense | reverse complement strand
CGCACGCTTGGTCGATCACTGCGAGGTAGAACCACGTCAGGCGCTCGAGACAGTTCGACTCCGCGCGCTGTCAAGACTGTCGCGCTCTCCCACTTGTCCACGGCGCTCGACGATGCGCGGCACTCGCTTGCAAGGGTCTCGAGCAGAACAGACGAGAGGTCGACGAACGCAGCGTTCCGGAAGAGCTGCTGGATGCACGCGATGTAGCACTGTAGCTCGGTGCTAGCGCGCTCGAGTCGCAGCGCAGTCTCGCTCGCACATTCGTCGTTGTTGCTGTCGTCGATGGTGCGGACGTCGCGTCGCTTGAGAGCACCACGAGACCGCGCAAGAAGCGTACGAGACACGCGCGCACGTGGCGCGACACGAGTGCTGCGAGACGCTGAGTCGTTGCGCACGTGCTCTGTCGACTCGATGCGCGAGCGTAGATCGCAGCTGTGAGCGCACTGAGCGTCTCATCCGCTGCGATGCGACCACTCAGTGGTCCAGAAGATCGCGCCCAGCTACTGACAGCACCTCTGCTGGCACTTTGCTTGGACTTGCCAGCGCCACTCCGCAAGCTTGCGATCGCAGACGGAAATCTCAACTCGGAGCTCTTGAGCGTGGCGGACGACGCCACGAGACGAGACTCTTGCCGCAGCGATCGCTCGGTCTTGGCGTGTTGCGTGCTATTCGTGCCGTCCATCGATCCAGTACGTGTCGTACTCGCTGGCGCATGTGAGTGTGCGTGGACGTCATGGAGTGCGACGTCGCAGCTGACGACAGCATCGATCGCTTGCTCGAGCGCTGTGCCGACTGCAGTCTCCATGCGCGCGAACAGCGTCTGCACCGCAGCGATGGCGCCGCGCACTTCGGCATCTTCGACAACTTCGTCAAGTGGGTAGCGGCCAGTGAGCGTCGCGTCGACAATGTCGAGCATCGCCATCGCAGCGCTCGCGCCGTGGCCGCTCGGCATGGCGAGCAGCTCGTTGAATCGCTTCTCCATGAGCGGCGCGAACCACCACCACTTGGCGAGCTGCGCGTGGTGCGCGAGCAGCTCGCTGGCAAACTCGACGTACTTGGAGTGCACGCACGCGCGCTCCATGAGCTTGATCAGCGCCGCTGGGAGCTGCGCAGACGCAGATCGGTCGGCTAGGAGCGCGATGCTGAGCTGGCGCCACTCGCGACGCCACGGCGACGCTCTGCCGTCGTTCGTTGAAACGATGCCGTACCGCTCTTTGACAGCAAAGCTACTGAGAATCTGGTGCGTGCGCGCGTCTGGAGCGTCTGCTGCCGCAGTGCCGAGCAGCTCGTGGATCTCGTACACGATCGCATCTGCGTCGCCGAGTGCGAGGAATTCTCATAGTAGCGCTCAACACTGTCGAGGTGCGCGTGCATGAGCGAGCGGAGCGTGTGAGTACACGCAAGTAGATCGCCGAGTGCGCGCGTCGCAGCGTCGCTTGCAAAAGCTGCGCGAGCGCGCTGTACGTGCTTGGGCTTGACGTGCGTTGGGAGCAGGAGCTGCGTTGACTGGTCGTCGTGGCACAGGCGCCACTCGATCTCGCTCCGTGCTGTCTCGCACGCAGCGAGGAGGACAGGAAAGAGCGGCGCGACGAGCGCAGGCGTCTGCGCCAAGAGCCGCGTGCAGCCCTGGAGGAGCCAGACCACGAGCTGTGCGCGCTGCAGGTGCTGCTCCGCGCACGTGCGCAGCGCGTGCTTGCTCAGTGCGCTCATGAGCTTCTTGAGTGACGCGTGTGCGCCTGACGAGGACGAGGACGCTGGGAGTCCAAGCACACTGCTGCTGCTGCTACTAGTGGTGCTGGCTGCGCCACTTCCTGCTGCTGCTGTGGCGATTGCACTCGCCGAGAGCATCGCGACGATCTGCTGGTAGAGCAGCGAGTGGATGTTGACAGCGACGCCGCGGTACACGGGCCAAACGAGTCGGTCCTGCGCAATGACGTGGACAAAGTCCCAGAGCTGCACGGAGCTCAGTGCTGTCACCGCCGCAGCAGTACTCGTGTGATTGCTGCTGTTCAGTCGAGGAGCCGCTCGGAGCTGCTGCGGGAGACAGAGCGCTGTGCAGAGCACCCAGTCCTCTTGCGTGCGGCTGTAGAGCAGGTCGTCGTAGACGCCAAGTGCAGCGTACGCGCCGTGCGCAAACGTCTCGGCGTCAAAACACGCCCTGGTTCCGCAGCTGCGCGAGGTCGTGACAGCCAATGAAGCTCTCAAAGCACGAGAGCGCAAGCACTGAGAGGTTCCGCGCGATCTCGCCGCTGTCCGGATGCGTCTGGAAGTCTTGCTGGATCTTCACGAGCGGGTTCGACCCGAAGCAGAGCACGTACTCGCGCAAGTGGTGGTCCACGTGCTCGAGCAGCGAGTACATCGCCGTGCTCGGGTCCAGCGCGCCAGACGCGTCGCCAGTGCGCGCAGCAGCGCTGCTTGTTGACTGCGTGAACGTGTGCACGGCCAAGAGACTCGGGATGGCGTTGCACGACGTCCAGAGCAGATGCACCTTGACGTACTTGGTGAGCGTATTGAGGAGCAGCGTCGCGAGCAAGCGGTGCTTGTCGAACGTCAAGTACGACGCCTCTGCGAAGAACTGCGTGAGGACACTCCACGCTGCGCGCTGCCAGTGGTGCACGCGCTTCATGAGGTGGTACATCTTCTTGGAAACAGCTTGGAGCGTCGTCGTCGTCGCTCCGCCGTGCGTCCCTGGCGACGGCGCCGACAGCTGCAAGAGCGCGAGCATCTTCTCGACTGGCACCGGCAGCGCAGTCTGGAACTGCCGCGCAAAGAACTTGAGCGCGCTCTCGGACTCGCTCGTAGCGAGGCACGCGCGGATCTGCTCGCTGTCGGTCACGTCGTCTCCTAGCGAGCGCTTATTGCTACTGCTGCTGTTCGTCTCTGTCGCAGATGCGACAGCACTCGCTCCTCGACGTGATGGAGCGAGCGAGATGATGTACGCGAGGCGCGCCATGAGCTCGTCGGCTTCATCGAGCAAGCACGGGAGCTCATCGAGGAGCGACGACGCCATCGTTGAGACTTGTGTGCTTCTCGATCATGAAGCGACGCGACTCTTCTTAGCACAATAGTTTCCAATACAATACTCAAAACTAACTATATATTTCTATACTAATGTGGCTGTGCGACTAGCGCAATTGGCATTTTGAGTACCAGCTAGTTCCAAGTGAAGATGGCGATGACCTCGAGCACTCGACGCGAGCGCGAGGTCCCGCGGCGTAGAGACGTCGCGGTCGCGAGCCGCGGACTCCACGAGCAAAAGGTGAACGCCGCGTTCCGCGGCCAGCAGCTCACGGCCGTGCCGTCGGACTTGCTCACACTCAAGAACCTCGTGCGCATCGACTTGTCGCGGAACCAGCTCACGCGCTTTCCCGGTGCGCTCGTCGCGGCCGAGATGCTACGGCTCGAAGTCTTGCTGCTCCAAGACAACTTGTTCTACGTACTGGAAGACATCCTCGCACTCGCCTCTGCGCCGCGACTGTGCGAGCTCAATCTGCTCAACAACCCGCTGCGGCTTCAGCACAACCGCGTGTACCTCCTCGAAGCGCTCTGGAGCCAACGCGGGAGCGACGAGAGCTTGCTCGTCATGGCGCACAAAGACGAACAGCTCAGGTACTACGGCGATGACAGCCACGCTGGCGCACATACCGTCGCAGTGTCAGTCCAGTCTCGACAGCGAGGACGAATGCACCACCGACGTCGCCACGCGGCGATCACCATGGCGTACCGGAAGAAGCTGCCGCGCAAGCACGGGTTCCCGATGCTCATGAAGCTCAACGACGCCTGGATCACGGACTGCGAGGTCAAAGACGTCGAAGACGAGTGCGGCCATGCGATCGAGTACTTCGCGCCTCGTGCAAGCGACTCGCACCTTCGTCGACACGCGTCGTCGAGCAGCTCGCTCGCGACGGCAGTCTCACTACAGCCTGGCCACGATCGAGCACGGATGGCTGAACAGACCAAGCCAGCAACGACGGCACATCGACCTGGGTCCGCTGCGTCGAAAGCACTCGCAGCAAGCCACACGGACCAGCGCCGCTTTGACGGCAGCCGCATGACGATCAAGCAGATGGTAGCCCTTTGGATCTCAGCGCGCTTGGGTGTTGGCGTTCGAGCAGGAGCTCCTTACTTACACATGCGACTTGTGCTTGTTGTGCTATGACTTGTGTGCTCGAGCAGCTCCGGAACGAAGCGCGATCCGCGGCGATCCCAGCCGCACGCACGATCCAACGCTTTTGCATCGACGCCGACACGGGCGACGAAGTGGCCGAGCTCGAGCACGACGACGCACAAGACTGTACACGACCCAACACGAGAGGCAACAGCGCCAGCTCGAGTGCGTCGATCGCGTACCCGAGCGCAGTACCGGCAGGAAGCGGCGCCGCTGTCTCCTCTGGTGGAGACGACAAGAGCGATCTCAGTGACCGAGCCGAGGAGCAAGCGATCATCCACCGCCTCTTCCAGAACAGTAGCAGTCACAGTCTGTTGCGCTCGACGTCGTCACGGCGCGTGTCCGAGGCGACAGCATACGACGACGCTCAGAGCAGCAGCCGTGCGAGCGACTCTGCTGCTGATAGCGAGAGCGACGACGACGACGACGATGAGCTCGTCGAGCCGTGGAACTACCCGATCAGTACGTTCGACGCGCTCGGGAGCGAGGACCGGCAGTACGTGCGCGCGAAGAGCAAACAGAGCGGCTCGACGATCGAGCGCGACGACCACTTCTTCGCCTCGAGCGTCTTCCTCGACTGCGTCGCGCAAGCCGAGCGCTCGCGCCGCCTCACAGTCCGCGCCGTTGACTTGCTCAGTCAGCAGCATCCACAGCAGCAGCAGCCAAGCTCTCGCCTCGAGACGTCGCAGTCGGCGCCAGCGCTGCCGACGTGCACAGCGGCCGCGACGCTCGTCGAGAGCATGAACGCCAAGTTCTCAAAGCATCTCGACCGAGCGACGTACGAGGTACGCGCGTGGCGATCTGTGGCCTTGGGCGTCAGCGTCTGGACTGAGGACGCTGTGTGTATGTGCGAGTGCTAGAAAGTCCTGGCGTTCCAGGCGAAGCACCTCTCGGTCGACTCGCTCAACATCCAAGCAGCGGTGGGCGACTACTACCAGAGCGAGCACACGCTCCAGAAGCAGCGCACAAACCAGCTCCTGAGCGCAGCGCACGCTACGACAAATCGCCACGCGCTGCCGACAACGGCGACGACGACGGCAGCTGCAGCCGCGGCGGCGGAAGCGAACATCGAAGACTCGCTCAGCAAGCTCAAGCTCCGGAACGCAGTCGACTTGGCCAACACGCTCCTGGACCCCAAGCAGCAGAAGCGCATGCTCCAGACGCTCATTGACGCCGACGCGCAGGTGATCGAAGAAGAGCGCGTGGCGCAGGAGCAAACGGCGCACAAGTTCCGCCTCGCGCTCATTCACGCACGGCGGTTCACGCCGAGCGACACCGAGCAGGTCGACGCGCTCGTGCGGAGCGTCACAAACACGTCGGCGTCGCCGTGGCAGCGGCGCAACTGGAAAGCTGTCGAGGTGCAGCGCGCGCTCGAGGCGAGCAAGACCGCATCCAACGCCGCAGCGGCAGCACCGCCGCTGTCTGAGCCACCATCGCAAGTCAACAGTCTTGCGAATGCTCGCGAGCTCCAGTTCCGCAGCATCGAGACCGTCGAGCGCGCGGCACAGGACCCGCTCGCAGGCGTCAACTCGCACGACCTGCTCGTGCGGTGCTCCGAGATCCGGCCGCACGCCGACAAGCACGTGAAGGCGCTCGCGCAGCATCGTGACCGGTTCCTCGACGACGAAGCGGCGTGGGAGCGCATGCGGCAGGACCCAACGAACGTCGTGCGGCGCCACCTCAAGCGCCGGCTCTACCAGGACGCACAAGAGGTCCAGATCGGCAACACGCACGTAGTCTACTCGTCGCTCTTTCACTAACAAACGTGGCTCTCAGTCAATCGCACGACGACTCGTTACTTTGCCTGTGGCTGTCCTAGGACGCCGCCGGCGATGTGCTTGTCGGTCGGCTTCTTCTGCCGCTTGCCGCTCGTGTCTTTAGCGTCCGACGCGAGCGACAGACTCGGGAGCTCACGAAGCGCCAGCGCTTTTGAGCCGAGCGACATGGCGCTGCTCACGACGGAGCTCGTTGACAGCCGCGGCGAGAACGACAAGTACGCAAGCTCGTCCATCGGTGCAGCAGCCTCTGCACCTCCTGCTGTTGCGTGTGCGCGGCTCGCAGACGCGTGCGTTGCGTCACTGACCAAGTCGATGCTCTGCTCCTCTTCGCCGTCGCCAACGTCGTCTGCTACGAGGCGCTTGCTCGCTGCCTTCTTGAACGGATTCCGGAACTTTGGCTGCGCCGGCGACAGCTTGTCTTGCGGACTCGATGCGCTTGGCTTGGTGCCACTTGGCAATTGCTGCGATGCCACTGTGCTCTCATGAGACGACGATGACGGCGCAGACGAGAGCGTCATAGCGCTCGGGAGCTTCATCGACTTGCGCTCTGGCAGCGCCGACGCCTTGGCTGCTGCCGACAGCGTGTACGTCGATCCGCGAATCGTCTCAGCGTCGAGCGGATCGAGCTTCGACGGCGCGACGAACGCGTCCGTGTCCTGCGCTGTTGTCGCTGCTGGAGCGCGCAGTGGCGAGCGACTCGCAGCGAGCGAGCGTCGGTACGCGCTAGACGCGTCGCCACGCGGCGGTGCATCGTCAGTCTCTTTGCAGCTGAGGATCGGATCAAACTTGAGCGCGGCGTGCGAGGCGCTGCTGCCGCTGAAGCTGATCGGCAGGAGCTTGCTGCTCGCGTGCGTCGGAGATGACGCGGTCGAGTGCGTCGGACTGTGCTTTGGCGACGGCGACGGCTTCTGCGGGAGCCCGAGCGAGAACTTCTTGGGCGACCGCGTGCTGCTACTGCTGGTGGCTCTGGCAAACGCACTGTCGTCACCGGCGTCGCCGTCGTTGGCATCGGCGTCGTCGGTCGGGATGACTTCGTTCAAACCGACTGCGAGCGACGCCATGAAGAGCGACTTCTTCTTTGCCTCTGGCGACGGCAGCGTCACGCCTGCACTGCTGCTGCTACTGCTGCTATTGCCAGGTGACGCTGCGCTCTGCGTGCTAGTTACTGACACAGTCGACGTGAGGTCGAGCGTGATCTCTGGTAGGCGCCGACTCGGCGACGTTGAGAGCGGTGACAAGTGCGACGCACTCGTTATCGTCATCGCAGCGGGCGTCGTCAGCGACGCGCGGTAGTTGCTCGAGCGTGTTGACAGCGGTCGGGCACCAGCGCTCGTTACATGGAGCATCGAGCTGTGCGGTCCACTCTCGACGTCGCTCGCATCCGCTGCGTCCTCTGCGCCAAACTCGGCGCTCTTGCTGTCGCTGTCTGCCGCAGATGTGATGAAGCGCATGAGGCTCTTGGCGTCCAAGTCGTCGTCGTCTGCTGCTGATACTGCTGATGCCATGGCGCTCGATCGATCGTCCTGCCGACGCGCGCGACGTGCGCAAGCGCTCGAGACGGACGGTGAGCAAGGGCAGACTCGTTAATGACACATTAAATTGACAAAACAGATGTCAAAAACGGTCGAAAATAGAACTATGTTTAGCTGATAATCTGTGCGCAGATTTTTAGAATTCGAATCTGTGCGTGACGACTTTTCCATACAAAAATCAAGATATCGTCACGACTGTGTCGATTTCGTTTACCTGCGTTTCAGTAAGCACGAGTTTTCCATACAAAAATCAAGATGTCATCACGACTTTTATGAATACTACTGTTTGAAGTCGTGATAGTGAGGTAAATGAGGTAAATGAGGCAGCTTCTTGACAGCACTTTCTTCTTGACACTCAAGTCGTCATTCAAGTCGTCAGTGTGCTCTAGTGCGGCGCTCAATGGCGTAGACTTGTATCGACAGCGTATGTGCGCTACTGCTCACTCTGTGTCTCTACGCTAGCGGCCGGTAGCTACTGCCGACGCCTTTGCCAACAGATGCCGTGCGCGGAAGGCGCGGGTTGCCGCCAAAGAGCGGCTTCAAGTACGTCTCATCGAGGTCGACCCAGAGGTCGTGGACGCTCTGGCTCCCAGGCGGCGAGTCGATGCTACTGGAGCTGCTTGCGTCGAGCAGTGGGAGGTGCTCGCCCGTAGTAACATGCGCGTCACCACATCCACTCGCATCTGCTGGTAGACTGCTCTTCGTATCGCCAGCATCGCCGCCCTGCTGGTCACTCAGTCCGAGCCACGAGAGGAGCGGACTCGTGCCCATGCCAAAGAACACGGTCGTGAAGAGCACGGTGAAGAGCGTCGCGCTCTTGAGTGTCGCTGCGTGCTCAGGGTTCACCGTCTCGACGTTGAGCACGAGCGCAAACGCGATCGCGCCGCGCAGTCCAGAGAACCAGATCACGAGCATGTACTTGAGCGGGATCTGCTGCCGCGCGCTCCGTCCGACATTCGCAAGCGCGCAGAGCGGAAACGTGTTGAGCGCTCGTGCAGCGAGGCAGACGACGAAGCTCGCGAGGATGAAGCGCCAGTCCCACCGCAGCGCGTCGCGAAAGGCAAAGACGCTCACGCCCAAGTACAAGTAGATGAAGTTTTCAGACAGGAACGCGAGCGTCGCGAGCAAGTGCGTGAACGTCGCGGCGCTCGCGCTCGAGAGGCTGTACATGTGGTAGTGCCGGATGAAGACGCCGCTAAAGAACACCGCGAGGAGACCGCTGAGGCCGCAGACGTCTGCGGCCACGTAACTCGCGTATGACGAGAGCAAGACGATCGCGATCTCGTACGTTGGGTGGTCTCTGAGCGCTGCGTCTGCGTGCCGGAGCATGTACGCAGACGAGTAGCAGATCGCGCCAGCGAGCGCGACCGACCCGACGCCAATGCCGACAAACTCGAGGACCATGTCGACGGCGATCGCAGCGCTCACGTCGGCGTTCCCGCGCTCGACGAACGCTTTAAAGAGCGTGAAGACGACGATCGCGACGGCGTCGTTGAGCACGCTCTCGCCAAAGACGAGGTTGAACAGCAGCGACGGCGCGCGGCACTTTTTGAACACGAGGAGCGTCGCGACGGGGTCGATCGCCGAGATGAGCGAGCCGTACAGGAACGCCTCGGCGCTCGTGAGCTGCGTGATGACGCCCATGCGGCCGAGCCAGATGAGTCCTGCGCCAGTGGCGAACGTCGCGATGAGCGTCCCGACGACTGCGAGCAAGAGGATCGCAAAGAAGTTGGAGAAGAAGCCCTTGCGCTGCGTGTTGAAGCCGGCTTCGAGGATGATCGGCGGCAAGAGCCCAAAGAAGAGCACTTCCGGGTCCAAGCCTGCGCTGTGAACGTGCTGAAGACGAAGAAGTATGTGAGAGAAAGAGAGCGCGTGGTGGAACTGCTAAAGTCGCAAGTAGTGTATGAATGGGAGGGTGCGTACCGCTTGGGAGGTGATCGAGAGCACGCCGCCGCACTGGTGTCCGTGACAGACAAGAGCGTGAGAGTGAGTGTGAGCAAGCAGGCACCAACGATCGATTGCGCAGAGGGCGCACCACGAGACCAAAGAAGATCGCCCACGCAGACGTCGAGAGCAGCGGCGCGCGCTTCTGCAGATCGATGCGGTACGCGACGTGCACAAGCAAGAGCTGCGTGACTGCACACACGAGCAGCTCGACGCCAGTCCAGCGCTTCTGCTCGTCTGGCGTCTCGACGCGCGCAGCAGCAGCTGCTGCGTCAGCGAGTGCTGTCATTGCGTCGCGTGCTTCTTGTCGTCGAGCGGCGCTACGAGTGTCCGAGCGTCGTCAATGGAGGAGCAATGGACGCAGTCGAGGGAGAGAGTCACGTGATTGACGATTGAAGTGACATGTCACGGCTAGATTTGTAAATAACTTTGTCATAATTCGAATATTGGTCGTATACTGAATTGCTGTATAACTGCACATCGAGTGAGCTCGATAGGACGATGTGGATGTCAGACGTACTTGGGTACAACAACAAGCGCAAAGAGCTCCTGACATCGGCGCACTCGCATCAAGCGCATGAACGACCGAAAGCGCGATCGAGCACGCGTGATCGCGCTCCACAGCGCTTGCCGCACGAATGACGTCGAGTGCGCACGCGCGCTGCTGCTGCAGAGCACGAGCAGGATCGGTCGCAGTCGTGAGTTTGCATTCGTCGATGCTTGTCGCGCAAATGACACGCCGCTCACGACTGCCACAAAGCACGGGAGCGAGGCAGTCGCGCGTCTGCTCCTCGCTGCAGGCGCAGCAGTCGACAAGATCACGACACACGACATGACAGCGCTCACGATTGCAAGTGCACGTGGTCGCATCGGCATCGTACGCGCGTTACTCGAGAGCGGCGCGAGCGTAGACTTCGACCCAAACGACTGCGGCACGCCATTGTACCTCGCACTCGAGAACGGACACCTCGAGATCGCGCACTTGCTGCTGCGCGCACGCAGCACCGCGATCGACATGCCCACAGGCAATGGATGGACGCCACTCTTGACCGCGGGTCGAACCGGTCGTCTCCGCGTCGTGCAGTTCATCATCGAAAGCGGCGCCGATGTGGATCGAGCGCACACGAAGAGCGGCGTGTCGCCGCTGTTTGTGGCGTGCGCAAGCGGCCGCGAAGGCATCGCAGCGCTCCTGTTAAAGAGCGGCGCGAACGTCGACAGCGCAACGCGCGACGGGAGGACGCCGCTCTATGCCGCGTGTCGACGGCGGTTTGTTGCGATCGCGCGACTGCTTCTCCACTACGGTGCCAGCTCCTCAAAAGCTTCGGAGTGGGGCTACGCGCCGCTCCACGTTGCGTCGCAGTTCGGCCACACAGAGGTGGTGCAGCTTCTGCTCCAGCACAGCGTCGACGTCGAGCAACGAACACACCGTGGCGACACTGCGCTGATCTTGGCAGCCGAAGCAGGACACTTTGACTGCGTCCGTCTCTTGATGGACAACGGCCACGCGTCAGTCAACGCCACAGCAGACGATGGCACGACGTCGCTCTTTGTTGCGAGCACGCTTGGCCATCTCGCAGTCATAGACCTCCTGCTCGCGCACGGTGCAGACGTCGACCAAGCTCTAGTGAATGGCTTCGGTCCCCTTCTGATCGCCGTGTGGTATGGCCGCTTCGACATCGTGCGCGTCCTGCTCGCGAACGGCGCCGGCATGGACTACGAGGTGGCCTACCGCATGACTGCACTCAGTGTCGCGCTTTCGAACCGCCGCTCCAGTCTCGCTCAGTGTCTGCTCAAGCGAGGGGCGGCACTCGGATCATCAACACTCCGCTACAACGCAGAGCAAGTAAACGTGGCAACCGAGTGCGGTCGCTTCGACGTCGTGTGCGCGCTCCTCGACCAAAGAGAGAGTGCCTGGAGCTCGTAAGATCAGTCGTACCAGCAGTGGAACACCCACACTACTACACTCCTACACTCGCTTCACAAGTAGCGCCAGCGACTGCTCTCGTGATCGCGACTGCTCTTGTGCTGCCCAGCCGTTGGTGGAGTCCTACGATCCACACTCAAGCTCTCTCTCACTCACACACACACACACACTCGACTACGTGGCTGCTCCTGCTGCTGGCAGCGGCGTCGTGCTGCCACCAAAGTGCGGCTGCAAGTGGCGCTCGTCAAACTCGTTCCACGTGTCTCGGATCCAAGTCGCTTCGTGCTCCGACGCGGCCGACAGCAGCGGCGAGCTCTCTGACACTCTGTCGGATCCGTCCGTCAGGTGCAAGCGCACACTGCGGTGTCAGTCCCAAAGCGCATCACTGACAAGCAAACAGCAGTCTTCACACTGACGTCCACACGCACTCGCACACAGGCACACAACAGCACAACAGCACAGCAGACGCGCACCTGGTGCCATCGCTGAACGACAACCGGTGGCGCTCGTGCGCGTGCTCCTCGCACTTGTGCGCAAGACCGAGCACGTGCAGCAGCGGTCGCGTCGCCATTGTGAAGAGCTATGTGTCAGGTGCATCGCACGAGCAGCGCCATCGTGAGTACGAGTGCATCAAGGGATCTACTAGTCAGCCAGCCAGCTAGCCAGCTAGCCCGCCAGCTAGTCAACTAGCCAACGGCACTCGCACTAGTGGTGCCGTCGCACTGACGCCTTGACACGCACACACTGTCACATCCAACGCAGCAGGGACGTACGATCGTGGTCGTGAGCACCGTGAAGATCGTCGAGCTGCGGATGATTGCCGCGTGGTTCGAGCCGCTGATGTTCTTGACGTTGAGCGAGAGCGCGAACGCGATGGCGCCGCGAAGCCCAGAGAACCAGATCACGAGCATGTACTTGAGCGGAATCGCGCGCACGCGCCACAAGTTCGCGACGTAGCAGAGCGGGAACGTCACGAGTGCGCGCGCAACGAGGCAGACGCCAAAGCTCACGAACGTGAAGCGCCAGTCCCACTCGAACGTATCCGAGTCTGCATGGCGAGCACGCGCGTTCGATTGGGCGAAGAGAGCACAGAGAGCAGAGTAGAGTAGACAGAAGACAGAAGACAGAAGACAGAGCACAAGGCGAGTGTCAGTCCGTCGGTACGTGTGCTCAGACTGTGCGCATGCTCACCAGCACACGATCACCGCATCACCACAGCGCAACACACGACGACCACAACACCGCAAGCGCAGTCCGTTCGTTGACGACGGCGCATACGTTCGTACGTACAGGCGAAGAGACTGACGCCGAGGTAGAGGAAGAGGAAGTTCTCCGACAGGAACGAGATCGTGGACAGGAGATGGCGGAACGTCGTCGCACTCGCGCGCGAGATGCTGTAGAGGTGGTAGTGCCGAATGAACGCGCCGCTGAAGAAGACGGCGAGGTGGCCGCTCAGGCGGAAGAACTCGCCCGCCAAGTAGCTCGCGTACGCAAAGAGCAGGAGGATCGAGACCTCGTACGCCTGGTGCTGCCGGAGCTGCTCGTCCGATTGCTGTGCGCGAGTGTCGAGTGCGTCGTGTCACCACCACCGCCGCCGGAGGACAGAGAGAGAGACACACTGTCGTGTCAGTCTACACGCACGCACACGTACTGTCACCGCAACACAGCACAGCACAGCAGTGCCGATGCACACAGCACAGCACGACACAACACACAGCACACCAACGCACACACATGCACCCACTCACTCACGCACACGGAGCAAGTACGCGGACGAGTAGCCGACGAGCGCTGCGAGCACGAGCGAGCCGACGCCGATGCCTATGAGCTCGCCGAGCAGCGCCAGTGCGTTCGCGAAGCTCACTTCGGTGTCGCCGCTCTGCACGCGCAGCTCGCACAGATTGAAGATCGCGATCACGATCGCGTTGTTGAGCGAGCGCTCGCCAAAGATGAGCTCCGGGATCAGCGGCGGGACGTGGCTCTTCCGGAGCACGAGCTGCGTCGCGATCGGGTCAATAGCTGAGATGAGCGCGCCGTAGAGCATCGCTTCTGCGGGCGTGAACGCGGTCGCGAGCAGCGGCGTCTGGCCGAGCCAGAAGACGAGCGCGCCCGTGAGGCACGACGCAGTGATCGTGCCGACGACGCCGAGCAAGAAGATGTCCCAGAAGTTGGCGAAGAAGCCGCGGTGCTGCGTGTTGAAGCCTGCTTCGAGGATGATCGGCGGCAAGAGGCCGAAGAACAGGATCTGCGGGTCGAGGCCGATGTCGCTCGCGCGCTGGAGCACGGCGGTTCGAGTGTCAGAGGCAGCGCGAGCACAGTCACAGTCGCACCAGCAAAGACAGAGAGAGAGAGAGATGCGTGAGGACGCTGTGCATGCCATGACCGACACAGACGGCAGAGGCGTCTGGCTGTCGTACCGCTTTCGAGATCGACGAGAGCACGAGGCCAAAGCCCACGCCGAGCACGATCGCCCACGCAGCCGTTGACAGGAACGGCGCGCTCTTGCGGCGGTCGATGCGGTACGCGATGTTCACGATCACGAGCTCCAAGAGCGCGCAGATGAGGAGCTCGCCGCCGGTCCACTGCTGTCGCTTGAGGTCGTCCATGCTGCTGCTGGTGATGTGCGCTGTGCGTTGTCAAAGGTGCGCGAGTTGGGCCTTTGTGCTTGGCGCGCAACGCTCTCCTGAGCTCTAGTGAGCGAGAGATCGCACGGTTTGTGTCTGCGACGAGGTGTTCATGAGCTTCGTGAGCTTCATGAGCGTTTGGAAGCTCGAGCGCTCGAGTGCGTTGATGGAGCGACGTCTGCCTGAGTACGGACATTGTCGAAATGGCGACGCCAACGACGACGACAGCGCCAGAAGACGCGCAGCAATGGACCGGTCGTCACTTGCTCGTCGCGGCGCTCGTGCAGCTCGCGCTCGTGTTTGTTGCGTACCGCATTGACCGGAGCAAGTCCGTGCCGTACCTCTCGACCGCATCGTGGGCGATTCTGCTGGGCATGGCGGTGCGTACGTCTTCGCGTGTCTTCGCGTGTCTTAGTGACGCTTGGTCTCTTGGTCTCGTGGTCTCCTGGTCTCTTCCCTTTGACGCCAACAGCACCAACAACAACAATGATGCACCTCTGTACTGAGAGTCACCGGTTACGCTCTCACTCTCTCTCTCGCTCTCTCTTTGTGTACTACTGCTGGTACTGCAGTTCGGCGCGCTCCTGCTGCTCGTGTCAACGACGCACGCGCGCAGCGTCGGACTCGACCCGCAGATCCTGTTCTTCGGCCTCTTGCCGCCGATCATCCTCGACGCTGGCTTCCGCACGCAGCGCCGAGGCTTCTTCTCCAACTTCTGGTCGATCTTGCTACTTGCGATCGTCGGCACTGCAGTCGCGACGCTCGTGACTGCAGCCGGTCTGCTCTGGCTGGGCCGCCGCGTCGACGCGATGACTGCGCTCGAGCCAGCAGAGGCGCTGCTCTACAGCTCGCTCATCTCGGCCATTGACCCGGTCTCGACGCTCGTGGTGCTCAAGAAGAGCCGCGCGCCGCCACTGCTGTTCAACTTGCTCTTCGGTCAAACTTGTTGATTATGTTGACTTGAAATATTTATATTTGGATTGAGTATGCAAAACAACTGTCAAATTGTTCTAAACTTCAACTTGTGTGAACCCATTGACCACTTGACCCTATGTCTCACTACCGCGCAGTTGTCGGTGCTTGCCGCCAAAGAGCGGTTTGAGGCACTTGTCGTCGAGTGCGTTCCACAGCTCGCGTGCACTGCCGTACTCGAGGAGGTCGGGATCGCCTGCTGCTACAAGCGCAGTCGCTTCCTCTCGGCTTCCACTGCGTAGTCGAGGCTGGTGGTGGTGATCGTGTGCGACTTTGCTGAGCTGGAGCACGCGAACAAGCGGTCCTGTCATCATACCAAAGAGCTACACACATATGCACCCACGCGTCACGACGACTTGAGCAGTCACAGGTACATCGACGTCTCAATCCACACTGCTGGCACGTACAACAGTCGTCGAGAGCACTGTGAACATCGTCGACGCGCGCAGGACACTTGCGTGGCGCTCCGACAGAGCACGGGCGTTGAGAGCGAGCGCAAACGCGATCGAACCGCGAAGACCCGAGAACCAGACCACGACCATGTACGAGAACGGGATCGGGTCGCGGCGCCAGCACACGTTCGCGAGTGTGCAGAGCGGGAACGTGTTGACTGCGCGTGCAAAGAGACACATCGCGAAGCTCGCACCGACGAAGCGCCAGTCCCACTCAAAGCTGTGCGAGACTGTGACGCCACCACAACAAACCAAAGCGAATACGCGTGTGAGAACCAAGCGGCATCTCGGTCAGTCACAACCACACTCACAACAGCAACAGCAAAGAGCAGATGGCCGCACGTACAGGCAAACACGCTGACGCCGAGGTAGATGTAGATGAAGTTCTCTGCGAGAAACGCGAGCGTCGCGAGCAAGTGCGTGAACGTCGACGCACTCGCTTTCGAGAGGCTGTACATGTGGTAGTGCCGAATGAAGACGCCGCTGAAGAAGATCGCGAGCAGACCGCTGAGCTCAAAGCTCTCGCCTGCGACGTAGCTCGCATACGCAGACACGAGGATGATCGAAGTCTCGTACGCTGGGTACTGCTTCAGCGCCACGTCTGAGCGCTGTATGAACACATCAACAGATCAAAGCGACGCAACACGCTGAGCGGCAAGCATAGAGCTTCGGGTTCCACGACGCCAATGAGGATCTCGACAAGCACACGTACCTTGAGCACGTACGCAGATGCAAGGCAGATCACAGCGGAGAGTGCAACTGAGCCAACGCCAATGCCAATCAGCTCGCCGACGAGCTCACTTGCGGATTGCCACGTCAAAGGCGACGTATCTTGAGCGAGTACAGATCGCTGAAAGAGCCCCGAGAGCACAATCGCGACTGCGTCGTTGATCACACTCTCGCCAAAGAGCAAGTTGAACAGCA
This sequence comes from Pythium guiyangense, assembly GCA_003730235.1. Lineage (NCBI taxonomy): Eukaryota > Oomycota > Peronosporomycetes > Pythiales > Pythiaceae > Pythium > Pythium guiyangense. Next base: position 451,749 of record QXDM01000077.1, on the reverse strand, counting down.
GTGGCGGCGCGCGGCTCTTCTTGAGCACCACGAGCGTCGAGACCGGGTCAATGGCCGAGATGAGCGAGCTGTAGAGCAGCGCCTCTGCTGGCTCGAGCGCAGTCATCGCGTCGACGCGGCGGCCCAGCCAGAGCAGACCGGCTGCAGTCACGAGCGTCGCGACTGCAGTGCCGACGATCGCAAGTAGCAAGATCGACCAGAAGTTGGAGAAGAAGCCTCGGCGCTGCGTGCGGAAGCCAGCGTCGAGGATGATCGGCGGCAAGAGGCCGAAGAACAGGATCTGCGGGTCGAGTCCGACGCTGCGCGCGTGCGTCGTTGACACGAGCAGCAGGAGCGCGCCGAACTGCAGTACCAGCAGTAGTACACAAAGAGAGAGCGAGAGAGAGAGTGAGAGCGTAACCGGTGACTCTCAGTACAGAGGTGCATCATTGTTGTTGTTGGTGCTGTTGGCGTCAAAGGGAAGAGACCAGGAGACCACGAGACCAAGAGACCAAGCGTCACTAAGACACGCGAAGACACGCGAAGACGTACGCACCGCCATGCCCAGCAGAATCGCCCACGATGCGGTCGAGAGGTACGGCACGGACTTGCTCCGGTCAATGCGGTACGCAACAAACACGAGCGCGAGCTGCACGAGCGCCGCGACGAGCAAGTGACGACCGGTCCATTGCTGCGCGTCTTCTGGCGCTGTCGTCGTCGTTGGCGTCGCCATTTCGACAATGTCCGTACTCAGGCAGACGTCGCTCCATCAACGCACTCGAGCGCTCGAGCTTCCAAACGCTCATGAAGCTCACGAAGCTCATGAACACCTCGTCGCAGACACAAACCGTGCGATCTCTCGCTCACTAGAGCTCAGGAGAGCGTTGCGCGCCAAGCACAAAGGCCCAACTCGCGCACCTTTGACAACGCACAGCGCACATCACCAGCAGCAGCATGGACGACCTCAAGCGACAGCAGTGGACCGGCGGCGAGCTCCTCATCTGCGCGCTCTTGGAGCTCGTGATCGTGAACATCGCGTACCGCATCGACCGCCGCAAGAGCGCGCCGTTCCTGTCAACGGCTGCGTGGGCGATCGTGCTCGGCGTGGGCTTTGGCCTCGTGCTCTCGTCGATCTCGAAAGCGGTACGACAGCCAGACGCCTCTGCCGTCTGTGTCGGTCATGGCATGCACAGCGTCCTCACGCATCTCTCTCTCTCTCTGTCTTTGCTGGTGCGACTGTGACTGTGCTCGCGCTGCCTCTGACACTCGAACCGCCGTGCTCCAGCGCGCGAGCGACATCGGCCTCGACCCGCAGATCCTGTTCTTCGGCCTCTTGCCGCCGATCATCCTCGAAGCAGGCTTCAACACGCAGCACCGCGGCTTCTTCGCCAACTTCTGGGACATCTTCTTGCTCGGCGTCGTCGGCACGATCACTGCGTCGTGCCTCACGGGCGCGCTCGTCTTCTGGCTCGGCCAGACGCCGCTGCTCGCGACCGCGTTCACGCCCGCAGAAGCGATGCTCTACGGCGCGCTCATCTCAGCTATTGACCCGATCGCGACGCAGCTCGTGCTCCGGAAGAGCCACGTCCCGCCGCTGATCCCGGAGCTCATCTTTGGCGAGCGCTCGCTCAACAACGCGATCGTGATCGCGATCTTCAATCTGTGCGAGCTGCGCGTGCAGAGCGGCGACACCGAAGTGAGCTTCGCGAACGCACTGGCGCTGCTCGGCGAGCTCATAGGCATCGGCGTCGGCTCGCTCGTGCTCGCAGCGCTCGTCGGCTACTCGTCCGCGTACTTGCTCCGTGTGCGTGAGTGAGTGGGTGCATGTGTGTGCGTTGGTGTGCTGTGTGTTGTGTCGTGCTGTGCTGTGTGCATCGGCACTGCTGTGCTGTGCTGTGTTGCGGTGACAGTACGTGTGCGTGCGTGTAGACTGACACGACAGTGTGTCTCTCTCTCTGTCCTCCGGCGGCGGTGGTGGTGACACGACGCACTCGACACTCGCGCACAGCAATCGGACGAGCAGCTCCGGCAGCACCAGGCGTACGAGGTCTCGATCCTCCTGCTCTTTGCGTACGCGAGCTACTTGGCGGGCGAGTTCTTCCGCCTGAGCGGCCACCTCGCCGTCTTCTTCAGCGGCGCGTTCATTCGGCACTACCACCTCTACAGCATCTCGCGCGCGAGTGCGACGACGTTCCGCCATCTCCTGTCCACGATCTCGTTCCTGTCGGAGAACTTCCTCTTCCTCTACCTCGGCGTCAGTCTCTTCGCCTGTACGTACGAACGTATGCGCCGTCGTCAACGAACGGACTGCGCTTGCGGTGTTGTGGTCGTCGTGTGTTGCGCTGTGGTGATGCGGTGATCGTGTGCTGGTGAGCATGCGCACAGTCTGAGCACACGTACCGACGGACTGACACTCGCCTTGTGCTCTGTCTTCTGTCTTCTGTCTTCTGTCTACTCTACTCTGCTCTCTGTGCTCTCTTCGCCCAATCGAACGCGCGTGCTCGCCATGCAGACTCGGATACGTTCGAGTGGGACTGGCGCTTCACGTTCGTGAGCTTTGGCGTCTGCCTCGTTGCGCGCGCACTCGTGACGTTCCCGCTCTGCTACGTCGCGAACTTGTGGCGCGTGCGCGCGATTCCGCTCAAGTACATGCTCGTGATCTGGTTCTCTGGGCTTCGCGGCGCCATCGCGTTCGCGCTCTCGCTCAACGTCAAGAACATCAGCGGCTCGAACCACGCGGCAATCATCCGCAGCTCGACGATCTTCACGGTGCTCACGACCACGATCGTACGTCCCTGCTGCGTTGGATGTGACAGTGTGTGCGTGTCAAGGCGTCAGTGCGACGGCACCACTAGTGCGAGTGCCGTTGGCTAGTTGACTAGCTGGCGGGCTAGCTGGCTAGCTGGCTGGCTGACTAGTAGATCCCTTGATGCACTCGTACTCACGATGGCGCTGCTCGTGCGATGCACCTGACACATAGCTCTTCACAATGGCGACGCGACCGCTGCTGCACGTGCTCGGTCTTGCGCACAAGTGCGAGGAGCACGCGCACGAGCGCCACCGGTTGTCGTTCAGCGATGGCACCAGGTGCGCGTCTGCTGTGCTGTTGTGCTGTTGTGTGCCTGTGTGCGAGTGCGTGTGGACGTCAGTGTGAAGACTGCTGTTTGCTTGTCAGTGATGCGCTTTGGGACTGACACCGCAGTGTGCGCTTGCACCTGACGGACGGATCCGACAGAGTGTCAGAGAGCTCGCCGCTGCTGTCGGCCGCGTCGGAGCACGAAGCGACTTGGATCCGAGACACGTGGAACGAGTTTGACGAGCGCCACTTGCAGCCGCACTTTGGTGGCAGCACGACGCCGCTGCCAGCAGCAGGAGCAGCCACGTAGTCGAGTGTGTGTGTGTGTGTGAGTGAGAGAGAGCTTGAGTGTGGATCGTAGGACGCCGACAGAGTGTGAGCAGTCGAGTGCAGCACGAGTTCACAGCGAGAGCTGACCTAGCATTGCTTGTGAAGATCAGAGCGAACGGAGTGCTAGGAGAAGGCGCGTGAGTGTGAACGAGATCAAGATCGAGTGACTTGCTTGAGACGAACAGAGGTGGAGTCTGCCATCGCTCGTGAGCGCACCAGTCATGTGCTCTCGATCGATAGACCAAAGACTTCATGTTAGCATCGCGACATCTAGACAGCAACGACAAGCGGAGCCTCGTGCCCCTGTTCAGGTCGACGTTGTGTGCTCCGCTTCACATCAGCTCAGCCAGTCCGCGCTTGTCGGTCCGTCGTGTCATGGCCGCTTCTGGAACACGACATACTTGAGCGCTTTGGGCGACTTTGGGAGCTTTGGACGCCGCCACTATGTATGTTGCGCTCCCGCGCCGCGGTCCAAGTGTCCAGTGCTGTGGTTCTGTATGGCGGTCGCTCGCGCGCACTCTAACGTTCGTTGAACCGAGTGTTCTACGGGTGTGTGTGTATGAAGAAGACCTGCTCTTGCGTTATGGCTCATGTGAAGCGAGGTCGAGGTCGAGGTCGAGGAGCTCATGTGCCCAAGGAGCTCTTGAAGACACGCACGAGCCTGAAGAGCTGTAGAAAGTAGTGTGGTGTGGTGTGGCAACACGAAGCTCGATAAAGTGGAGCCATTTTGGGCAGTCTGACGTCAGTCGCTGCGCGATTCGACTCGCTCGCTTGTGTTTATATGGGAGCTTTCGACTGTGCCACACTTGCATCAAAACCGATGAGCTGACTAGGTGCGCACTCACATGCGTACTTACCGACAGTTGCTCTCTCGTGTGTTATTGCACTATCGACGCCGCCCGACTCGAGTCCTTCGATATCGACGACCGACGCGCGCGCACGCATGTTCACGCGTTGTTCATGCGTTCTTCTCGGTTCGATGTGTGCGGGCTTACGATTGTCATCGAGTGGTGGTGTCCTGCGAGAGCAAGCGCTTGATGCCCCATGAGCATGACCAAAGCGCGAAGACCATGAAGCGTCCTTGACGTGCTTGAGTGTCAAGGCGTGGAGAAGGTCCCCCCTCGCTGACCTTTCTTTCTTCACTATGGTGCAGAGCCCAGCCGGATTGCACAGCAGGTGCGCAGCGGCGGCAATGTCTCATGGACAACGACGTCGCTTGAAGCGGTCTCTTGTGTGTGTGTGTGTGTGTGGCGTTGTCGTCGTTGTCGCTTGCTCTGGCAATCATTGCGAGCGCTTGCTTGTTGGAGCGCGCGACGTGGTGGTAGTGGTGAACGAGGGAGGGATCGATCGAGTGAGTGAGTGAGCGTGGGCGTCGCGGGATCCATTGATCGATCGATCATGCTGTGTGTGTGTGTGTGTGGAATGCGCTGGCGGCTGCTGCCTCAGCGACCACGGCGACCCTGCAGGTGCTCGGTGCTCGATGATGGATTGATCGCGTTCCCCACGATCGCCCCAGACAGCAAGCAGGGCGACCTGTCCGTCCGTCCAGTATCGGATCCTATGACCTTTGAATGCGAACGCCGTGCGCGCACAATGAGAGAACACGGCGAGGATTTGCCCCGCGGTCGCGCCGTTAAGCGACACCGCAAGACCGCGAGCATGCAAGCGCACTCATCCAACCAACACGCCACTCGTGATGCCAAGCAACTCGTGATGCCAAGCAAGCAAGAATTGCAACGTTGTAGCTTGTTTGGTGGTTATGGCGATTGTTGTTGGTAGTTTACTGCTCGACGTCTACGACAGCTCGCTAGTTCGCGCGAGCGTGCGTGGCGCGTGGCTTACTTAGTTGTACAGACGACAGCGACGACGATGCATGGTCGATCCGTCGGTAGAATGAGGTTCTAGTGCACGCGAACGCGCTTGCTCCGACGTCCGTCCTCGTGCTCAAATGCAACACTGCTGCTGCTGCTGGCACTGGCGACGGCGGCAGCCGAACGGACCATCCCCACACCCGAAGACGCCACCGCCGACGACGACGACGATGGCGAGGACGCAGGCGATGCCGACGGCGACGATGCAGGCGAGAACGCGTCGACTGCTCGCGCCGGCGCTGCACTGTCCACTGCGCTCTTGTCGACCGCGACGACTTCCGAGAAGCTCTCGCCGTTCGAGTGCATCATGAACGCGTTGAGCACGCACGGGTACTGGCTCCGCTTGGCCTGCGACGCGATCTGGCTCAGCGTCACATTCACGACCGCGCGCACAGTCTCTTTGCCCACGCCCGTGTTCAGGATGTCCTCTTTTGCCAGATACCGATGCTCCGGCTTGAGCAGCAGCGCCGAGTTGAGCGTCTTGACTGCGTAGCTCCCGGAGAACGCTTTGCGGAACTGGAACCGGCAGCTCGGACACGTGCTCCGCAGCTTGAGCCACGACTGGATGCACCCGTGGTGGAAGCAGTGACCGCACGGCAGCTGCACCGCGTCACTACTACTGCTGCTGCTGCTGCTCTTCTCGTGTGCTGTCGTCGTTGTGCTGCTGCAGACGTCGCTCATGCAAATGACGCATTGCGAGTGCGTATCTGCTACTGATGCTGCTGCTGTAGAGGAAGAGGACGTCGCAAGTGCGGCGGCGCTCATGTTGCTGCTGTGGAGCTTCCACGCCTCGAGGCTCTCGACGACCGACTTGTCTGCTGGCGCGGCGTTCTTGAGGTGCGGCGAGATGTAGCGCACCATGAAGCGCACCCACGCCGGTGTGCGGAACATCTGGAGGACGTCGCGAATGAGCGCGTGCTCGGGTGCGACGTACTGCACCTCGACGCGCACTGTGATGTCCATGGCTTTGAGGTGTTTGCTGCTGTTGCTGGCGTTCGAGCGCAGATCGATTGATCGATCGATGGTCTCGATGGTCACTTGGCTCACGCCAGTCAAGAACGGGAATGAAGCGAAGCGCGCGCGCACTTGCGAGGGCTCTTTCGAGTGCGCACTGCGAAAAGAGCAAACAGGCGCCAGCCGCAGTCGAGAGAGCCCGAGCCCCACTTCGGTACCTGGTGGCCGGAAAGTGGGACTACGAACTTGCGGACCGCTGCGACGCGCGCACACTTGAGAATTGTATGCTTCGATACAACAATGACCGATTTAAACCCTAGCCCGAGCTAACTCACTTGTGTGCGCCACGCCACATTTGATCGATCTCCCTCTTTTATCGCACTATCGAAGTAATCCACTTGCCGACCACCTTACAATGCGCAAGTGTGTTCAAGTGTGTTCATGTGCGCTTGACTGAATGTGCCGCTTGCTTGCTTGTCAGCTTGACGCCATCGCCAGGTGTTTACAGCACTGCAGAGACGCAAGGCAAGACGCAAGGGCGTCTGCTTGCTCCACGCTCGATGCTGTCCAGCGCTGCTGCTGCTCGCGACATGCCGCTGCACGTCAGGACCAGGACCGAGCTTCGTGTGGCTCGCGCACGCACGAAAATCCATCGCAGACACACGCACACACGGGCACCGAGCACACGCTTGGTCGGTGCACAATGCCGACAGCGATCACTGACCAGTAGCAGCAGCAGCGGGCGAACTAGGTGCTGTTCTTGCCTCTCTGCAACACGCACCACACACACATGCTCGTACTCGTGCTCGACAATCTGGACAATGATCAGCATGTGGGTTGGTTGCTGGTGTCTGTCCAAGCACCGCCAGTGCCAAGCAATCGAGCGAGCGAGGCAAGGACGCCACCTGGCGCACGGCTCGCACGATTTGCAGGTAGCATGCAGGTGGTGGCGCCACGACGACCATCACGACCGACCCATCGAATCGCCAGCAAGAGCAACAGCAACTTGCTCCGTCAGGACGCACGCTTTCAGGAGCGTTCAGGAGCTTGAAAGGTCAGCTCAGGGACTCGCTGGTCGATTGCGAATCGATCGATCGATCAGTCCAAGTGCCATGCTGTTCAAATCGCGCTCCCGCGTGTGTGTTGTGTGTCATGCTTCATGCTTCATGCTTCGTCATGGTACGATGAGCTGCTGCGTGTTGTGCAAGCAAACCACTCCGCGCGGACGCAAGCAAACGGCGCCGCGCCGCGTGACGACAATCGGTACCAGCAGTCGGCGCGATGGTCCCACGGCGCACACACGCGCAGTCATCTCGCTCGGACGACGGACGTCCAGACCTCGCATGACCCGAGCTCGCACACAAGGCACAAGGACTGGTCTGAAGCTACTGGTCAGTCAGAGTGAACGGACGAGAATCCTGGTTCGCATGTTCGCCAGCATGAAGCATGAAGCATGAAGCATGAAGCATGAAGCATGAAGCATGAAGCATGGAGCGAGCTCGACAACGACATACTCGACTCACAGGCAACAAGTCAGTCGACGAAAGCGTTACAGCGTTGTGTGAGGTCAGCGCCAGCGACCGGAGCTCAAAAGCCCGGAGCTCAAAAGCCCGGAGCTCAAACCCTGGAGCTCAAATGCCCAGAGCTCAAATGCCCGGAGCTCAAATGCCTGGAGCTCAAATGCCTGGAGCTCCAATCCCGTAGCTTGGCGCTGGTAAAGTGCGTGCGTGCGTCGATGGCAAGTGCGAGCCAGCGAGGCGCTTGTCGAGTCGGAGCGCGACTGCACCAACAACCGCAGTCATCTTATTCCGCTGCTGCACAACATGAACAACAACGTGCGAGCCTGGTTGGTTTGGTCGAGTGGACCCTCGCGCATTTGTGGCCTGTTGCTCATAGCGCGCACGGTCGAACCACGCAAGCAAATGCGCGCGAACTTGTGCGCACCAAGCGGCGCGCTCGCTTGCTTCATGGCGCTGCCTGTCCTCGCGAGCCCAAACAAGCAAACAAGCGACGCGATAGCCAGCGTTGACAACAGCGTGCACCATGGTGCTGAGGACAGCTCGAGGTCGCGCGCGCCGCCTCATGTGCGCACACATGTCAGCTAAGTTCGCGCAGGGATGCCGTCACGCGCGCGCAGAGACTCGCCAGCGCCATGCTCGCTCGCTCGCTCGCTCTATCGCAGATGGCGCTTGCATCATCATGGCGCTGCTCGGTGCGAACCAGGCGAAACCAGGTCGCACACGAGCTCCGAGGTTGCTTGCTTGCTCGCTCGCTCGCTCTTGCTTCGTCCAGGCGCCATGCGGTTCGATGCGCAGCGGCAGCGGCGGCGAGACCGCTCCGACGCGAGCACGCTCCATGCATGCATCATGACCAAGACAGCCAGCGACACGGTCTGTAAAGGCACCGGCGCCACGGACCGCCGCGAGCACGCGACGCTGCACATACGCTCGAGAGACCTCAAGGGCTCGATAGCATGGCAACGCACTCGAGCAGCAGCAACGACAGCAACAGGATGAGTGCGAGCGGTCTCGTTGTACACGCGTCGACCACGCGACATCTCGAGAGGCAGCGACGCAAGAAGTGCTGAGCACTCGATGACCTCAAGGACCATCGAGGTCCTTCGCTCGCTCGCTCTCTTGAACGCGCATGCGTGATTGCATCGAGCCGTCGGATTTCAAAGCACAAGTGTCTCTCATGCGAGCAGCAAGCGAGCGCAAGAGTTCAAAAGTAAGAGCGCACTTGCCTGGCGCGGTGCTGCTGGCGGCACCGAGAAAGCATCCGGCGCCGGCGAACGACGTCAGCAAACACCCATGCAAGCAAACACTCAAAGTCTCGGTTGCTGCTCCATTTGTTGTTGCGAGCGCTCTGCTCTGCTTCACGACGACGACGACGACTCAGAGCGCACACCAGACAGACAACACACACACACCAAGCATTTCGCGCCGTGCTGTGCAGTCTTGTGTCTACAGGCGCTCGTGTTGAACCTCCAGCGGACGGTGCGAGGTGCGATCCGACCAAATCTCGGCGAGTGTGCGCGTACTCAGACGCATGCGCGGCTATCGACGAAGGCTGGCGACGTTGGTGTCGTTGTCGTCGTGGTGAGCAGCTTCACAGCAATGCTCCATGCCAATGCTCCAGGCTCTCGGCTCGCCGCCGCCGTCGTGAGCGCGCGGCAGTCAAAGGGAATCGCGCGTTCACTTGATTGCTCGCATCCGAGATCGGCAGCCACCACTACTGGGCGTGTGAGCTCGCAGCGCTGCTAGTCTCAATCATGGCCGTGTTGTGCGCATGGCGTCGTCCTTGCACTCACTCCTAGCACTCACTCCGCTCGAGCAAGGTCAAGGTCACCACCATGACGCAAGGTCACGACCGCCTTTAATTTCGTCACTACCGTGACTGTCCTCTTCGGTTTCAGCTAGTGACAAAAACAAGGGAGCCGTGCTGCCAGCACCCATCTTCCGCGAAGATCAATAACACAGCGAGAACGAACGAAGCGACGAGTGCGAGTATGAACGACCGCCTCCAGCGCAGCGCGCGCGAGGACGCTGCGACTGCCCGCGCAAGTAGCGCGCCGTACCCCTATCGATCCCAACCAGCAGCTAGTGCATCAACAACGACAACCACAGGAGGCACCGCGCGAGCGCCAGCGCGTGCTCGTCCAATGCCGCGCTCGACGCGACGGCTCTACCATGCCGAGCAGGTCATGGAAGAACGCAAGCTCCCGAAGAAGAAGTACCTCGCAACGCAGCGCCTGCGACGCGACCTCGAGCGCTCGTCTGTCGAGTCGCTCAAGCTCGACGTCAACTTCTTGCGGCAAGAGATCGTGAACTTGCGCACCGTGCGCGAGATCGTGCAGGCGCAGCGCCTCACGACGCGCGTCGACGCGGCGAGCAGTCTCATGGGAATGGTCGCGCAGTACCACAGCATGACAAAGCACGGCATTGGCCGCGAAGCACCCACTGCAGCGCTCTCAGCGCGCGACAAGCTCGCGTTCTTGCACTCGATCGTCGACGCGAACGTGCGCGTCGGCTCGACGCCTGTGCGTGGCCGCGACGCGTTCATCCAGCAGTGGCTCGCGTACACGCTCTACCACGCCCATGTGTGCGTCGACGCGCCAAAGCTGCACGAGCTCCAGCCGTCGGACGCGAGCAGCGAGCTCCCGATCATCGTCTCGACGACGCGCGTGCGCGTGCGCGTGTCGCGCGAGACGCTCGCAGCGATGTTCCCGCACACGCTCGCAGACGAAGTGCTCGTGCAGCAGCTCATCGGGTGCGAGCTCACGTATCCGTGTGAGACGCGGTTCTACTTTAGCCGCGCGCGCACGATCGTGCGGCACGACACCGAGCTCGACTTTGTCTCGGGGCTGAATGACGTCGTCCAGAGCCTCCGACAAGTGAATGCGATCATGGACCACGCACGACTCGATGGTGCGAGTCTGGTCCTGGACGCCAGCGCTAGCGAGGAGCTCCAGCGCATGGCCGACGACTTGCATCGTGGCGCTGCTGGTGTTGACTCGACGCTGTCTGCTGATGACGCAGACAACACATTGACAGATCCGCAACAACAACAACAAAATCAACAACAACAACAACAAGATCAACTACAACTGCAACAATCAACAAATGCAGCAGCGAACGACTTGGACGATCTGCAGCGTCCAATGACGAATCGCATGAGCATCGGCATGCTGCTGTCCTAGTGTCCGACACTGGCGGTCGCGCGCACTCATCGCAGCGTGTGGGCGACTGCCTCTCTCTATCTTTCCTTGCTTGCTCTTCTTCTTTCTTTTATCTGGGGTGTCTACCATGAATGGACACGTGCGTGCGCTGGCTCTCTTGCTTCAACTTGCTCACTTGCTCTTTGTTGTTGTTGCTCTTGTTGTTGCTCTTGTAGTCGTTGCTTGTTGCTGTCGCCGTCTATGCTTTGAGCAATGGCTCGCGCTCAGTTGGACTTGCGAGCGGCTCTTTGAGCAACTGCGAGCGCTCGACTGCGCGGACGGCAGCGTCGCGCCAGTTTGCGCGGAAGAACGCGGCGTAAAACCCGATCGCAGACGTCACAGCGTAGCCGCAGAGCATGCCGAGCCAGATCCCGAGCAGCTCCGGTGGGTTCGGACGCACGAGTCCGAGGTAGTAGGCTGTTGGGACGCCAACGAGCCACGCGCCAGCTGCAAAGCCAATCGAGATGGCAGCAGGTCGAGCTTGCGCTTGCAAGACGATCTGTCACAAGTGATACGAGTCAGTAAGCGATGGTGGCCCAAGCATGAACTGGTAGTAGATAACCACGTGTGAGTGCACGTACGATCGCGTAGTAGAAGAAGCCGAGGATGAGGTACGCGAGCGCTGCGAGCGCGCAGATCTGGGCAAAGCTCGCGATCACGAGCGCATTGTCCGAGAAGATCCGGCCGAGGTCCTTGCGGTAACCGACGATCACTGCGCTGTTCGCCGCTGTGAGGAGCAGAATGCCAGCAGCAGAGAGCTGCGCCACGAGCCGCGCCGCGCGTGGGTCGCCAGCGCCGAGGTGGACGCCAATGCGCGTGACCGCAGCGTTGATGAGGCCGTAGATCGGACTCGTGGCAAAGTAGAACAGCTCCATCATCGAGTTGTGCGCGCCGAGCTGGACGTCACTGAGCGTGCTCGCAAACAGCGCCATGGTCGTGAGCTGCGCGTTCTCAAAGAGGTTCCCAGCGGCGAGCGGGAGACCGACGGCGACGAGGTTCCGGAACACGCGCGCGTCGAGGAAGCGCCAGTCCCAGCGCCAGACGCAGCGCCGGTGGTACTGCCTGTACACGTTCATGTACAGCAGGTAGACAACCAGGCGCAGCGACAGTGCGAGCGCTGTGCCAAGCGGACAGCCAATGAAGCCGAGGTGCGGGAGCCCAAAGCGGCCGTACGTGAAGCCCATGGCCAAGACAAAGTTGAGCGCGACGGCAAAGACATTCGTGACGGTCGTTGGGACAATGAGCTGCTGCGCTTGGTAGAACGTCGCAAAGACCTGGAAGACGCTCCGTGGCCAGAGCCAGAGGATCGACAAGCGGCAGTACGTCCGCGCATACGCTGCGACTGCTGGCGTGACGCCTGCGAGTGCGAGCAAGTCGCCGAGGTACCACCAGAGCAGCGCCATTGGACCGCACATGACCGTCAATGCGAACGTCGTGAGGAGCGCGTACTCGCCTAGCAAGTGGTAGTTCTTTGCGCCGAACGCCTGCGAGCAGAGCGCGTTCATGCCGGCGTTCAAGCCTTGCATGAACACGAGCGTCGAAAAGTCGAGCGACATCTGCGCGTACGCCACGGCTGCGAGCTGCTCGACGCCGAGGTGGCCCATGACACTCAACTCGGTGATCGAGATCGCAAAGAAGCAGTACGTCGAGACGGTCCCCGGTAGCGCGAGCGCCAGGAGCGCGCGCAGCTCGCGGATCGTCGCGATCATCATCGTGGAGCTCTTTGCGAAGAGCTCGCTTTTGTGCTTGCGGATCGCAAAAGGTCATGGTTTTTGTACGTGAACAATGAAATAGCATATTTAACTTACAGTTATATCTGCAACCAAGATTGTGTTGTTGCACAGCACATTGTATGAGCAGTTTCATAGACTTGCTGGTTGTGAGAAACTGTGTCTCAATGCAATACAAACTTAAGCTGAAAACATATTTACTTTCCTACTAACATTCAAGTTCAGATCAAGCGATCTTGAAAAGACACACAGACGCACCTTGTCGTCGATTGCCTGCGTCGACTGCCTGCGTCTCGCATCGCTGCTAACGTCGCCGCGCGCACGCGCTCTCAAGCCAAACGCCACACAACTGCGTCGCGATGGCGGGCTCACTCATGACGATGCCGATGCTGATCGTAAACATGGGCGCTGAGATGATCTACGTGCTCGACCAGCGTCTTAAAGCGCAAAACATCCCGCGCGACAAGAGCTCGAAAGGTGTGTGCACATGATCATGCGAGCAGCTACATGCGCTCGCTTCGAAGTCGCTCAGTAACACGATTGTGCGCACATGCTCTCCTTCTCTCGCTCTGCCACTGTGTTTTCAGTACTCGAAGACATCATCAAGACGATGCACAATGAAAAGTTCATGACCGAGCTCTTCAAGCCGCACCACATGTACTCGAACGTCTCGACGCGCCAGATCTTCGACCGCCTCGCGCACTCGTCGATCATGCGCCTCAACACCAATAGCATGGACAAGGTGCGTCTCCTTCACTACAATGTCTGAGCGCACTCGAACGCGTCTCACGTGGCATTTGCATGTACTCGTCGTAGCTCTACGACCTGATGCGCATGGGCTTCAAGTACCAAGTGCTCTCGTGCTCGTCCGCCGACGAGCTCGTGCAAGTGACGATGAACCACCTCGTGAACATCAAGAGCCTCATTGACGCTGACGACGTCAAGCGCCTCGTGGACGAGACCGTGCTGCTCACATCGCAGGTACGTTCGCTCGGGACACTAGTACAGCACAACCAAGTCACTAACAGTCCAACCACTCGTGCTCGTCCTAGACGTTTGGCGCCATGAGCTCTGCCGACTTCTACTTGCTCCGCCAGTACCTCTGTCGCTTCTTCCAGGACACGCGCATCAAAGTCTCGCTCTTCCTCCAGAGCGGCATCCAGGGCATGGACGGCACGCTCGCGATCCGCGCTGACGGCTTCACTGCGTCTGGTGGTCGCGTACCTGGCACGGTGCGGTACTACGACGACGATGGGAACCCAGACGAAGAGGAGAAGTTCCAGATCACGAGCGCCGACGGCGCGGTCGATGCACCGAAAGTCCACATCCTCGAGCGCGAGCAGATCAATAGCCACCTCGGTTTCAACATGTACGAGAGCGACAGCAAGGGCGGGTAGCGGCAGTCGCCTCGCGCGCTCGACGAAGGACACGATCGCAGACGCCAAGCGCGGCGGTGCGAGCGGCGGCGACGCGCGCAAGCACCAGAAGCTCTTCAAAGCCACAGCGTCGGACGGTCTCAACCTCCTCGCGGACTTGCTCGGCTCGACCGTGAAAGACGTCGAAGGCGAGAGCAAGGCGTTCAAGATCAACCTCTTCCCAGACGACCTCACGCGCGCAAAGGGCTCGGACGACGACGACGACGACGAGAGTCGCAAAGCTGTTCCGACGATCTGGATCGACGCCTCGAGCGACTGCAAGAGCACAACTGAGCTCATTCTCGGCGAGCTCAAGCTCGACGACGCGCGGCACGAGGGCAAAGGCGGTCCGAGCGACGACGACTTGCTCGAGCTCATGGACTCGACGAGCGCGTCCTGAGTAGGTCCATGACGCTCGAGCGTCTTCTGTTGGACACACACGTCCATGAGAGAGAGAGAGAGAGAGAGAGAGAGAGAGAGAGAGAGAGAGAGAGAGAGACTGAGCGAGTGATGGCACGAGTTCGTTCCTCGCTCGCTTGTGTCTACAGCTACGACTGACTGACTGACTACTATCACGTACGACGACTACATCCATGCGCCACGAGGCACACAATCCCTCATCATCTTCTCTTCCACTGGTTCCCTCGGCACTCGTCCGGACACTCACGAGAGGCGCGTCGTGTGCATGCACTTCATGCACTTGTACGCGCGCGCGCCGGCCGGGAGACTCAGCAGCGTGTTGCAGTTCTGGCACCGCATCATCTCTTGCGCTGCTCGTCACACACACACAGAGCGTCATGAGTCTTCTCTCTCTCTCTCATCACATCCAGATACAGACACAGACAAGCGACGTACTCGTGGTCGTCGAGAGCTTCGAGACGCCTTGGCACGACGGACACTTGACTGCCGACGCGCCGTTCTTGACGATCAAGTGCTTGCTGCAGTGGCCGCAGCTCACGACTTTTGTGTCGCGCACGTCGAGACTCGGCGCGCTCGCGACGCTCGTGCTCGGACTCGACCGCACGCCGTGCACTGGCGGCGGCGCGTTCGCGTCATCCGCCGACGCCTTGCTGATCGTCGGCGCTTGGAAGCAAAACGGGCACGCAAACTCGGTCGAGTCGATGCCGTCCGGCAGCGAGATGATCTTCGAGCAGTTCTGGCAGTTGATCTCCTGTGCGCTGTCTGTTGGCTTGTGCGCGTCGCTATCGTCGTCGTCGTCAACGCCGTCGTGTGCGCTCGGGAGCTCCGAGACCGACGCTGCGGCGCCGTCAACAGTGTCTGCGACAGGCTTGTGGCAGAACGGACACGGCATCGCGCAGACGTTCGCAGTGCGAGGAACCGGCACGACCTGTCGGCAGTGGACGCACCGCATCGCGAATGCACGCTCACCGTGCGCGGCGGTCGTCGCGTGGTGGAAGCTGTCGCCATTGAGCAGCGCCGCGTCGAGTGCCTCGTCTTCGCCCAAGAGCGCGAGCGCATGCACTGCGCGGCGGCGATGCTGGCGCCACACGTGACCGCGCGTGAGCGTCTCGACCACTTGCGCGTACGCACTGTGCTCGACGATGCTCGCACGGAGTGCTGACGTTGCGCAGAAGCGGTTCACGAGCATCAGGACCGTGCCGACGTCGCCGCTGTCGACCGCAGCAGTCGTTGTGATCAGGACGTGCACGAGCAGCTCCGTGACCCACCCGAGCTTCCCAGGCGCCTCTGTCGTCGACGAGGACGCACTGTCGTCGTCGTCGAGCGACAGCACGAGCTCGAGCATCGCGACTGCGCAGTCGCGCGAGAACAGCGCGCTCTCGAGCGCCGCAAAGCCCTGGAGCGTGAGGATCGCGTCGAGCTCCGTGCGGTCTGTTGGGTCGAGTGCCGCACGCGCGCGGCGGTTGCCGACAAACGACGACAGTGCGTCGCACGCTGCGACAAAGAGGTCGCTGTCCGAGTGACCGGTCGTGAACGCCCTCAGTGTCTCGAGGTACACGCGCCAGACGCGCGCGTAGACGTCGATGCGCTCGAGCTCGGACCGCGCTGCGTGCTCTTCCGACACGACAGCAGCTTCCAAGAACGTCAGACTGCGCGTGAGGACGTGCGTCGCTGTTGCTGGTGCAACGTCCAAGTGGCGCACGAGCCAGTCCAAGAACGTGAGCACGAGCGGCACGAGCGCCGACGTCTGGAGCACTTGCTCGCGGTACGCACGTGCGCGGCAGAGACTAAACACGAGTGAGCACACGTCGGTCGCAGCGCGCACGCGTGCGCAGTCGTCTGCTACGAGTGCGTCGGTGAACGCACTGGCGTCGTCGTCGCTGTCGCGCAGGAGGCGCACGAGCGTCTGCTCGAGGCACGTGAGGACCGCCGGCGAGTCCATGAGCGCGCGCTTGCCAGCAGGTCCAGACTGCGCGATTGTGTCAAAGAGCTCGAGGACGTCAGTCGCGTCGCTCGCGCTGTCGCTGAGGATCGCCACGAGCGTGTCGACGCCGTTCGCCGCGACGAGCGACGCCATGTCGTCCGTACAGAGCGCTTTCAGCAGGCGCTGCGCAGCGACGACGACGTCTGCGGACGGCTCCGCGGCGGTCTTTTCGGCGTCGAGGAGCGCGACGATCGCGGCGACGACGCCGTGCTTCTTGAGCACCGGGCGGCGCGCGTCGCTCGCAGCTTGGAGCGTGAGGAACGCGAGGATCTTGGGCACGAACGCAGCGTTGACCGAGTCGTCGTTGCCATGGCGCTGGAGCAAACCGAGGAGGTAGAGCGTGACTTCGTCGACGATCTCGCGGCACTCGGGCGAGAGCGACCCGACGTCCATGGTCGCGAGCATACCCGTGAGCAAGTCGCAGCGCTTGCGGACGCTCTCGCCGTGCGCTTGGATGTCCAAGTCGACGATCTGCTGCCCCATCTCGATGATGAACGCGTCCGCGCGGAGCACCGCGGGCGACTGGAGCTGCGCGTAGAACTGCGCGAGGACGTGTGCGTCCGTGACGCCGTCGTGGAGGATCGACACGACGTTCTCCTGGTGCCGCTCGGTGCCTTTCTGCATCCAGTAGATGAGCGAGATCGCGCCGTCGACGGCCACTTGCTCCATCTGCGCCTCGTTCAGGACTTGGCCGTGGCGAAGGAGGAGCGTGAGCGCGAGGACGCCAATGACCGACGTCCGCGGGTCAAAGTCGACGAGGAAGCCAATGAGCGTCGACACGAGCGTCGCGCGCTCGTCAGCCGACAGGCCCGTGGTATCGTCTTCGAGCTTCTCGGGCGTCGAGAAGACAATGTCCGTGAGCTTGCGCGCCGCGGTGACTTGCACCGACGGACGCTTCGCGACGACCATGACGCGGAACGCGAGCTGGATGTCCGACGTCTCGATGACGTCGATCCAGAGCGGACACGTGGCAAAGTCCGACTCGACGAGGTTCAGGACCATGTCCTCTGCGACGACCGAGACGTCGTCGCTCGCAGCAAGGACATTGCGCAAGATCGCGCTCGGCAGGACGCTGCGGTGGTCGTAGAGCATCTTGCGGAACTCGAGCGGGTCGCTCGAGAGGTTGACGAGGATGCGGCTGATCTGGCGCGCGGTCGCCTGCTCGACACTATCCAAGTCGCTGTACGCGAGCGTCGTGCGGTCGTAGAGACCCACGAGCGCCGTGAGCGCTGGACCGGCTTCGAGAATCAGCAGCCGCACGCGCCGCGTCTGCGTCAGCGCTTCCAAGAGCTCGAGCGCACGCGTCACGAGCGTCGGACTCGCGTCTTCGCGCATGAGCTCGAGCAGCGACGTGTGGACACCGGCGCTGATGAGCAAGTTGACCATCGACTCGTTCGCGCTCTCGAGCACGAGCTCTTTCAAGACCGTCATGCAGTCTTCAAAGACCGTGTCTGTCGTCGATGTCGCCGATGATGCGCTGCTGCTCGACTGCTCAATGCCGTTCATGAGCGCGTGGAGGAACGCGTGGCCAGTCGTCGCGGCCGAGTCGACGGCGTACAGCGCAAAGAAGCAGTTCTTCCACGTCCGGTCCGTGATGAAGAGCCGGACGATGCGAATGCCCATGGCCAAGCGGCTCGGCTGCGACACAATGAACTCGGTCACGACGGTCACGAGGTTCCGGACGTCGTCTTCGCCGGCCGATGCAATGAGCGACGTCGACGAGTTCAGGATCAAGTACAGGAGCTGGAGCACCGCGGTGCTGATCTGCTTCTCGCTCGCAGACGCAGCGGCCGAGACGTCGGCGCTCGAGGCGTCCATCCACTTGCGCATCACGACGCAAAAGACGCGGAAGACGTCGAGCTCGACCATGCGCGCGACCGTGTCTTCGCCGCCGTCGATCGCACAGCGGATGCACTTGATCGCGTTCACACGGGCGTCGACGTCGCCGCTCGTGCTGATGATGCTCATGAGCCCTGGGAAGAGCGCAGGGCCAACGACACGCTCGCGGAGCTTCGCGACAAGCGCGACGATCTCGTCGTTCGACGACACTGGCAATGGATCCAAGAGCGTCGTGATCGACTTGATGCCTGTGAGCTTTGCCAAGAGCGCGAGGCTCTTAGTCTTGAGCGCCGTGTCGCGTCCAGACGCCATGAGGAAGAGCGTGTCGAGCACGCCGACGGAGAACGCGCGGTCGCTGTCGAGCAGCGCGCCAAAGTACCGGAGCGCCGAGTAGCGGTTCTCGTCCGGTGGTGTCTGCAGCAGGCGCTGGAAAAAGTCCGAGGCGTTGCGGTCGAGGAGCTCGTGGAAGATCGCCGGGTTGAACTCGCACAGATTCATGAGCGTCTGCGCCACGAGCGGAATGAGACTCGTCTTCTTCGAGAGCAGGAACGCCGAGAGCGCCGGCACGCACGCGCGCGAGCAGATGTAGTCGGCGTACGCTGCCGACTCGGCGCTAAAGCACTTGATGATCCCCAAGAGGTTGCGCTGGAAGTTGATCTCGCCGACAAACTGGTCGTCGCCGACGACGCACGCCTGGAGCTTCTTGAGCACGAGGTCGAGGCCGTCGAGCTCGTAGATCACGCGGAGCATCGTCTCGTGCGCGTCGTCGTCGTCGAGCGCGTCTGCGACCGGCGTCTCGAGCTTTGGCGTCGTCTGACAGAGTCCGTAGAGGATCTCGGACGCGATCGTCGAGTCCTCGTCGCTGTCGAGCATCCACATCATCTCTTTGATGAACGCGCGCTCGGTCGCAATGCGCGCGATCATCGTCGGCTCTTGCGAGACTTGGATCAGGACTTGGGACGCGAGCATGCGGTTCATGCGGTCGCCGTGCTGGAGGATCGTGACAAAGCTCGCGATCGCAGTCGTCGGGAACTGGAGCACGCCGCGCGCGCCGTGGACCTCAGACACGTGGATGCACTCGCAGATCGTGCTCAAGATCGCCTCGAGCGCAACGTCAAAGAGCTCGTCTGCGACTGCGGGTGGTGCGCCGTCGACGGCAGTCGCAGCCACGTCGTCGCGGAGCGCGAGGAACGTCCCGAGGAGCTCGCAGAGGAGCGCGACGCCGCCGTTGCTCGTGAGCTCGAGGATGTTCTCCGTGTTCTTCCGGACGTACTTCTTCAAGCACCGCACAGCCTCGATCTTGGTCTCGAGCGCCGCGGGCGAGTCCGCCGCGAGCAACTCGCGCAGCCGTACGCCGCCGCCAGCTTTGCGCAGCGCGTTCTGACACGCGCGCGACTTGCAGATGTGGAAGACCACGCGCAGCGCCTTGCGCTCGACCTCTGGACGCACGGCGCGGCCGAGCTGGAGCTCCATCACGCGGTTCCCCATGACCTGCACGAGCGCTTGGCACGCGCCCGACTGCGCAAACGCCTCGCCAGCTGACAGCTCGTTCCCTGCGCCGTTCTGGAGCGCAATCAAGTTTGCGAGCATGTCGAGCCCCACGCGCTGGAGCTCTTCGATGTCTGTGAGCAGGAGCTGGCAAAACGACGCGACGCCACCGGCCGCTTCAATGTCGTTGAGCTGCGCAATGCGGTGGAGCCCCATGCCGCGCATCGTCTCCTCTCGTCCAGTCTTGAGCGCAATCGAGAGCTGCGTGAGCTGCTCGGCTTTCTAAAGCGCCATAGTGAGAGAGTACGAGGTGTGAGTGATTGGGAAGGGTTGACACTTGGGCATCGAGTGATGGTCCAGTATATACGCAGACGTACTTCGCTCACAGTCCGCGCAGGGTCGTCCAAGAGCCGACGCAGCGCAATGAAGCTGTAGTAGTCCCCGGCTTCGACGTTCCGGTAGCAGCGCAGACACACGGGCTGCTTCTGCTCGTAGCCAGGACCGTCAATTGGCAGCGCGACTTTGTGCGCCGTGCACTCGGCGCAAAAGACATTGCCGCAGAGCTTGCAGTGGTGCTACACAATATCCAAATACAATAGACAAAACGTGTCAGTACACGTCTCGACCCGTGTCGACCCAATTGGACAAAATCCTAAAATAGGCACGTACACGACGACGTAGGACGCCAAACTTGCTGTTGCACTGGAAGCACCCAGTGACTGCGTCGTCGCGCACGAGGATCGGCGCAAAGTACCGGCGCAGACGCATCTGGACGTCGAGGTTCTGGACTGCAGCGCCATCGAGCGAGTGGCCGTCTGCGCTTGCAGCTGTCGCTGCTACTGCTGCTGTCGCTCCGCCCATTGCAGCCGCAGCAGCAGCAGCTGGAAACACCTGCACGAGGTCGCTCTGCTTCTTCACGAGGTGGCCGTCGAGCAGGCCTTGTGAGATGCGGATCGTCTCGTCCAAGAGCGGCGACGAGCCTTCGTTGCTCTCACTCGGACTGCCGTGGAGCACCGACGCGCGCGGGTCGCCGTTCGCCGCGAGGTGTCCGACGTTCTTTGGCGCGCGCGACGCCGCTGCAAAGCCGCTGTCACCGCGCGAGAGACTATGCGGACGACCACCGCCACTCGAGTTGGAGTCTTCGCTCGCGCGCGACGAGTTGACGTTGTACGACGGCGCACCGTGCGCCGTGTGCTGGTAGCCGTTGCCATTCATAGTCATGCGCTGCTGAACGTGCGGCTGCTGCTGTCGCCTCGCAGCGACACGCGGGTCCATCCACGTCGTTGTCTTTGTGTTGTGGTCGACAAAGTACACACGACCTTCTGGGTCTTTGAACTCTTCCCACCCCGGCGGCAACGGCCCGCTCGGCGGCAAGTGCCACGACGTCTACATACACACAAGTCCATACACAATACAAAGGAGCGTCGATCGCGCATGGACATCAAGCGTCATAGAGTGAGTCGGTCGTAAAGCGAGTGTCAGTCGACGACATCGCACCATTCTTGGGACGCACCTCGCGCGTGGCGTGATTGACGTAAAAGACGCGTCCGCGCGCGTCCCGCACGCGCTCCCACTCGCCCGACATGCTGCGTGTGTCAGTAGCGTCGTATTTTCTTTCTCAATACGTTGTGTGCTGCGCTCGTCGAGGACGTCGAGGTCTCCTTGCGCTTCTCCTTCTCCTTGTTCTCGTGCCTCGATTCTGGAACTGACGCTGTGCATGCGTCACGCACGCGCACCAAAACGCGAGCGAGAAAAAATCGAGGTGCATGTTGTGGCGGATAATGTGCCGCTCCGACCGGTACAATTGTAGGTACTATTTGTAGCAAAACAGAAGCACAGTGTACCCATCGGCCACCAGCCAAACATGCCACCATTCGTTGCCCAGGCATGTCCAGGCACCGAGCGAGGTCATCGTCGTCCTCGACATCTCGAATTGCTCTAACAAGCAAGCAAGCACGCACACACACATGCTCGCGCTGAGCTGTGCTTCTTCATGGTCATGACCGTGAAGAATGCTCGTACCAGTGCTGCTTGCTTTTGGATAGGCAACTCACTTCCTCGTCGTGTCTGCAAGAGACAGGGCGAGGCGGTCCTTGCTCGGGAAGCGAAGTCATGGCGAGCGTCATGTCGAGCAAATGGAGTCGGTCGGACCAGCGCATCAAGAGACGTCAAGGCGTCTTGGAAGCAGCGCCAGTGTGTATTGATCGTACGAGTCTGTCTACGATCGCAAGACCTCGTCAAGGTTCTCTTTGTAGCTACAAGCCAGCGAGCGCCTCATCGCTGGCACTGGCACTGCAACGACTGCGTGCGTAGATCACAAGCGCGCTCGGCTGCTTGATGCGCTTCGTGCTGCGAAACTCAAAGTGCGCGTTCTCGAACAGCTCAGACAGCGCGAGGTGCCATGCACAGCGAGTGGCTCCAGAGCTTACAGCGTCCTTGTCCTCAGCGCTTGCGAGTGTTGCGAGTGTCTGTGCAGTGTACGCTGCGCGTGAGCACCGTTCCGGTACGATGAACGCAATGACGTCTGCGCGCCACGCACGAGCAGCGTGCACGACAAAGCGCTGGATCAAGTCGGTCGACGCCGCCGTCTCGATGCGGTCGCCGAACGGAGGGTTTCCTACGACACACACGACTGGCGGTCGTCGCTGCTCTTCAATGGCTGCTGCTGCTGCTGCTACGAGGCGACTGTCGGTGCGCTGGGACACAAGAAAGTCGCTCTCACATATCTCGACGCGCGCAGGCGCGAACTCGCGCACTGCTGCACGCGCTACAGTGCACAGCGCGCTGTCGAGCTCGACGCCGACGACGCGATGTGCGCCAGCTGCGAGCAGCGCCGTGACAAAGCGACCGTCGCCGCACGACGGCTCAAGCCACACGACGCGCTCGCTCTGCAGTGAATCCTTGGTGCTCTTGTCGTCTTGTGCTTTGGTGTCGCAAATGACTGACTGGAGCAGCGCGGCGACGCGCGCGAGCGTCAGGTCGATGAGCGACTGGCTCGTAAAGTACTGCTGCAAGTCCCGTGCGTGCTGCGCGTCGGCGCGAGCAAGCGCACGCTCGTGCTTGCGCTGCTGGTACTGCTCGCTGTCAAGGAACACGCGCTGCTGCTCGAGCGGCAGCAGTCGGAACGCAGCGTTGATCCACGTCTCGGTCGCGGCGACGTTCTTCTGGAGCTCGATGCGCCAGCCGCACGCTGTGTCGTGCTTGAGCCAGCTCTGCGCCATGAGTTTGCGCACGCGGCGCGTCGGCAGCCGCTCAAAGCGCTGTGCAGACGAAGCGCTCGTATTGTGTGAAGCATGTTCGTGACTTGGCGCTGTGTCATCTTGCTCTTGGTCTTGCTCTTGCTGTGAGTGTGCGCGACTGAGCTGCCGATCCCATGTCTGCAGGTCCACGAACTCGCGACGCATGTAGCTCTGCGGCCGCGAGCGCTTCATGCCAATTGCACTCGCTGCGCACTCGGTTGCGCGCGTCGTGAGCAGCAGCGCGCCGCTCTCGGCATCGTAGCCGCACAGCTCGAGCATCACTTGCTGCTGCATCGCTTCAGGGTCCATGTCGTCCAAGCATTCCGACTGTCGCTAGTGCAATAATCAAGGCAGTCACTGAATACCATTTCTACAAAATGGTCGCAAAAATACTAAACTACGCTTATAGTCAAATGTGAAAACAAAACTACACATATATAGCCTTGCTTAATAGCAACATCACGCTTGTAGCCTCACTTGACAGAAACATTACACACATATAGCCACACTTGATAGCAAATCTGCAAACACGCAAAGTCAAGCGCATCAAGCGATGGAGCACTCGATGCGCATCGTTGCGCGGCTCCGGAAGGCGCTCGCTCCAGCGTACGTCGCCTGCATCTCGCTGATTATGCTTTGATACTGACATAGCACGCTAACTGGGCGAATCCTGCTCGCACACAGAGGTTTGGACGTGGTCATTCCACTGAGCGTCGAGAGCTACAATGCCCATCTCGAAGCAGCATCGCCGAGCGCTGCGTCCGACCTCACGCGCTTCAAGCTGCCAGTGCCGTCTGCTCCGTCGCCTTCTTCACAGCCGCTCGATCGAAGTGGTGCCACTGCTTCTCCAATGCCATCGCGCAACTCGAACTTGCTCGTGCTCGTGGGCAACTCGCGCGCGATGTGGTCGCCGTTCCTTGCGTTCGTGCAGCGCGAGATGGCGCAGACGCACGACGGACACGTGCTGCCAGATCCAGTCGACCGCTACGTGAAGCAGAGCGTCCACGCGTGTTTGCGCGAGCTCGCGACCGAGTGCAGCGACAGCGAGCGGCTCCAGGCGCCTGAGACCGTCTACTGGGTCGCCGACACAGAGCCCGGGAAGATGATCCTCGCGCAGAAGATGGCGCTTGCAGCAAAGCAAGTCTCGCACTGTCCGGTGCGTCGTAGTCTCGTGTGTGTGGGTTGTCTGCCTGAGCGAGTCTATGGCGCTCGCTCCTGCTACATGGGCACAGTCCCACTGACGATGCACATCTGTGGCTACGACCTCAGCCGTCGCAGCTGTGCCTGCACCCGGTGCTCGGGCCGTGGCTTGCGTTCCGCTGCGCGCTCGTCTTTGCCGCTGAAGGCGTTGACGCTGCGAGCGAGAGCGATGTAGAGCAGCCGCCAGTCTGCAGCCACGACGACGCGACGCACGCAGAGCTCGCATCGCTCATGGAGACGGCGTTCGCGCAGGCGCGTGAGAACGGCAAGTGCATCTCGCCAAGCGCGTGGCGCGCGTGGGCACTGCCGCGGATCCTCGCGGCGCCAAACCACCCGATGATGTACGCGCCGGAGCAGATCCTGTACCACTACACGAAGGACCTGGCGTTCTTGGAGCGCGTCGCGGATGCGCAGCGTCAGAACCTCAGCACCGACTACTTGCGCACAGCGCCGGCGCCGCACGTGATCGAGTGCCGCCGCTTGCTCCAGCAAGTGCTGCGCGAGTGCGCTGAGCGCCATCCGAACGGCGTCGACGCGATTCTGCTCAGCGGCGGTCTCGATACGTCGATCCTCGCAGAAGCGAGCGGCCAAGTGTGGGACATTGGCGACAGTGACGAGCCGCCAGCGCAGCGCTTTGCGCTCTCGCTCGACAAGCGCGGCGCTGCAGAGCCGCTGCTCAAGTTCACGCACGCGTTCACGCTCCAGGCGCACCCAGACGCCAAGGACGCAGAGTATGCTGCGCAGATCGCCGCGCGCCTCAACGGTGTCTCAGTTGCTCACCATCACGTGCTGCACGCGACGCTCGATGAGCTCCTCGCGCACGCACCCGCCGTGACGCGGATCCTCGCAACGTGCGACCCGATGGAGCTGCGCAACAGCCTCGTGATCTACGCGACGCTTGCGCGAGCCGCGGCGCTCGGGGTCAAGCATGTCGTCACTGGCGACGGCGCCGACGAGATCTTCTGCGGCTACTCGTTCTACCACCGCATGGACGAAAGCGCGCTGTGTGCGTATCGCGACCAGATCGTCGACGTGATGCAGTTCACGGCGCCGCGACTCGCTGCGTCGTTCGGGATGAGCGTCACGAGTCCGTTCCTCGACGCGCGCGTCGTCGCGTTCGCGCAGTCGCTCTCGAAAGACGAGCTCATTGGCGCGCGGACGCCAGTGCCAGTCGACGGTCACGCCGTGCACGGCAAGCTCGTGCTGCGGCAGGCGTTTCCAGAGAGCTACTCGCAGTGGCGATCCAAGGAGCCGATCGAAGCTGGCTCGGGTACAACAGCGCTGCGCTTGGGCTACTTTGACGCGCACTGGAGCGACGCTGAGTTTGCGGCGCTCCAGCGCGAGGTCTACCAGCGCCACTGCGTGTTTGTGCGCGACCGCGAGCACCTGTTCTTCGTCCAGGCGTTCCTCGCTGCGTTCGAGCACGACCTGAACACTGTCCCCAAACAGCGCTGCGTCTCGGCGACGCACGACAACGAACGAGACGACAATGGCACGCGCTACTGCCCCGCGTGCTTCTTTGCGCTCTCGCACGCAGCGCAGGACTTTTGCGTCACGTGCGGCTTCTGGCCCACGCGTGCAACGGCGACGAACGACGCCAAGGGCTTTGCGACGCAAGCGCTCGCTCGGCTTGAGCAGGACAAGCAGTGCCTGCTCGCTGCATGAAGCGGAGACACCTGCGCCTGTGACAGACGAATGACAGACAGCGAAACGATCCTTGGGTCTCCCACTCCCACGATGACTACTACTACTACTCCAGCAAGAGAGAGAGAGATGCTCTTGGTCTCTGTTTCAGTACGAGTGCGACCAGAGCAATCGCCACTGTGTGTGCTGTCGATCTCTAGGACGCTCGCTCACTCGTTATGGTCCTGGCTGTCGAGTGAGCGAGTACTCTGGCACGCGCAGCACAAGCAAGCAGGGTTGTTCACTCCCTCACTCGTCACGTGTGCCGACGGCGTTGTGGCTCGAAAGACGCCGTGAAAGCCGGACTGAAGTTGCGAGGGTCGGTCATGGCGCTCGATGTGTGCGTTGGGCTCACTCATCCAGCGACACAGTCTCTTTGTCTTGTCTGTCTGTCTCTGCGAATCAAGTGCGCTGTTGTTGGCTCAAGCGAGTGCGTGGCGGCGCCAAGCAACAACAAGGCACTCACTCACTCATCTGGCGGTGATGCTGTTGCTCAAGCGACTTGTGGCTTGTGTCATGTTTTCCTGTGTAACTCGGTGCTTGAAGCGCCATTTCAGTGGCTTTCGACTGTGAGAAAGAGCGCGTTTGCTGCGAAACCCGGTTGACGGGCCATCGATCGACTGGTCCAATCTGAAGGAGATGGGGCGACTGCCAATAGATACCACCTGACTATCGATCAGTGCACGACCACATGGCGCCGACGCGCGACCTTGCTGGCGCGACCGGCGTCGGCCATTGGTCCTGCGCGCCACGGGCTGCGCGCTTTGCGCCCGATTGGCTCGCACGCGGTCTTCACGCGCGCAATTTCGTCTGTATCTCTCATGCGCTCGCTCACAGCACACGAGCAACAGCAGCACATCGTTTGGCACGCGGGACGTCTGCTCGCGTGAGGTGGTAGGCAGGCATGAGGTCGTGGTGGTGTTGCATGAATGCCGATGTGGACTTTGTATCGCACACAAGATCGTTCAACGTGGCCATTCTCCAATTCGCTGTCTTCCGGCAACAGCTCAAGCGAACTCGCTCCAGTGCGAGCACCAACATCTGCCACACCGAGTATCAACAACAGCCACAACAACGACGACCATGCCGCTCTCGCCGCGATCACGTGCGTCCTACGAGCACGTTGAGACGCCGACAGAGAAGGAACGAACGCAGGACGCTCTCGGACAACAGCAGTCGACGACGTTCAAGGACAAGGTCTGGGCGTGGTACTTTGGCATCCCCGGTATCCTCACTGGCGCCGTGCTCGGTGTCTTCATCGGCTGGGCGATCCAGACCGGCAATCCATCAGAGGAGCTCGTGTCCTGGATCGGCGTGCCTGGCAACCTCTTCATCCGCGCGATCAAGTGTCTCGTGACGCCGCTCGTGTTCTGCAGTCTCATCGTCGGCATGGCCGACATGCTCGCAGTCGGCAAGGCGTCGACCATTGGCGTGCGCACGGGCTTGCTGTACTTGCTCACAACGGTCGTCGCCGCGACGGAGGGACTCGTCTGGGTCCTCATCTTCCGCCCGTACTTTGGCAACAAGAAGGAAGAGACCGAAGACACGATCGCCGAGTTTGCCTTTGAGTGCGACAAGCCCGGCTACTTCCTCACCGAGACGAACGGCACGCTCAGCTGCGCCTACGACGCCGCGTACAACGCGACCGAGAAAGTCTCGGACGCCGCCAAGTTCGTCGCGAAGGACCTCAACGGGTACTTTGCTGCTGCGAACACGGGTTTTGCGAAGCGCACGCTCACCCAGGCGCTCCAAGGTCAGCTCGACGCCATGGTGCCGAGCAACATCACGCAGGCGTTCGCCGAGTCGACGCTCCTGTCGATCATCATGTTTGCGATCGTGTTTGGCGTGGCGCTGTCGCTCTTGCCGCGCAACGCCAAGGTCGTGAGCTCGTTCTTCCGCGAGATCAACGCCGTGTTCATGATGCTCATTTCGTGGGTCATCAAGTGCACGCCGATCGCGATCATCTCGCTCCTCGCGTCGTCGATCGCACAGCAAGACGACATGTCGGTGCTTGTCCACGACGTCGGCCTCTTTGTGCTGTGCGACCTCGTGGCGTTCTTTGCACACGTCTACGTGTTCTACCCGATCCTGCTGCGGCTGTTTGTGAAGGCGAACCCGTTCGCGTGGCTCTTCAAGATGGCGCGCGCGCAGGTGTTTGCGTTCGGGAGCTCGTCGTCGATGGCGTCTCTGCCGGTCGTGATGGAGTGCGTGGAGGCGACAAAGGAAGTGACGCAGACGCTGTCGCGCTTTGTGCTCTCGCTCGGCGCGACGATCGGCATGGACGGCGGCGCAATTGGCTACCCCGTTGCAACGGTGTTCATTGCCGAGTCGGCCGGTCTCGGCCACCTCATTGGCACGGCCGAGTACATCCTGATCATCGTGGTGTCGACGATCGGTGCCGTGGGCTCGGGTCCCGTCCCGGCGTCTGGCATCGTGATGACAATGACGATCTGGAACAGCGTGTTCCCGAGCGTGCCGCTGCCGTCGACGTTCGCGTTCATCGTCGCGACCGACTGGTTCATCGACCGCTTCCAGACCGCTGTGAACGTCACGTGCGACACGGTTGTGGTGCGCGTTGTCGCGGAGCTTGTTGGCGAGACGACGGTCGAGCACGAACGCGCAAGTCTAGTCTCGGCAGTAGACGACTTGGCGAGCCGCAACACAGAGCTCAAGGACGCGATCGAAGCCTCCGAGACGCACTCGCTCGCATGAGTGAGTGAAGTAGCGCGCATCAATGGTACATTCGTGCTAGCTCTGTAGTTGTGCTCAATACACCCCCAGTCCTGCTTGTCGTACGAGTAAGAGCGTCTTTGTCTTGCATGCGTCGGGGTGTAGCTTCAGCAGTGTCGAGGCAACCGAGCTCATTCGACTGCGACGAGGTCAGTGCATTGTGCACGACGCCAAGATCAAGCGAGAGCACTCGGCGGAATGTGACGTAGAGCAGTGCTACAGCAGCGGTGTTCTTCCTCTTCAGCTCTCTCTACGGAGCTGCGATCCGCGGACAACGTCCCCAGAGCGCTTCGCTCTCATAGATGATCGATGTGTCAACGAAGGATTCCCGATGCTCCAGCACGTCGAATCGCACCGCTGCTTGCTCCCGAGCAGCGCTCTCAGCTACACGAGGTTCGACATTCTGTCGCTTGACGAGCGTGCAGCAGGTCTTTTGCGCACTTCAGCTCGCTCTTCTTGTTCAACCTCGAGATCGTTTGTACCGAGGTGCCAGGAAAGATCACGGTGCGCAACGGCGTCTTTGAAGTCAGGAGCGGCGACCCCAGCGACTCCAGCGACTCCAGCGATCCCAAAAGATTGCGAAGCAGCGTCGATGAGCATGGACTCGCGCTCCTCGAGCCCAACTTGGTACTTTTCGATAGGCTCAGCCGCGCTGGCTGTCGGACTGGTGCCGATGCGAGCGAGACTGTCGAGTCGAGCAACTGCGGCAGTAGTAGAGTCACCAGTACCACCAGTGCCAACAGCAGCAGCACGGGGAGCGGCAGCTCTGCTGTGATGACAGTCAGATTTGCTGACCTCGTGCATCTCGTCACAGCAGCGCTCGCATTGGCGAGAGAAAGCTTGGTTGGCACTCGCACTGCACAACAGAGACGGACGCCTTCGCTCACAACAACAACGTGGCATGTAACTTGGTCAGCACGACCGCGAGCGTCCCGGGCTGCATCCGCTTCGCTTGCAGTCCGTTTTTGATACAAAAGCCTTGAGGAGCGCTCACAATGGTGAAAGCGTCGCGAAGTGCTGGACAGTTTGTCAAATGTATGTTGTCTCGGTGCTGTCCACTTGAGGATCATACAATTCTCAAGTGTTTTCGAAATCGATCACCGATTTATGTTGTCAAACAAGGAACTAACCAATCACAGCCGCGTTTCGCGCCTCGTCACTTTTCGCCAGTTACAAAATGCTCCGCCTCTCTGGACTCGGCCATCATGGCTCCTCACCAAGTCGCTGCTCCATCATCATGGCCAGGTGCATGCACCCACACACACCACGCGCTCTCGTGCGCACACGCATCGTGGCACAGCGCGCGCTCCGCCAACCGAAGGCGACAAGGCACCGCAGTCATCCGCGGTGGTCGTCCTCGCGCTGCCGCATGGCACTGGGACACGCACGCCTTATGCAATCGCCTGCATGCTCGGTCTCCGCTCGCTTCGCTTCGGCGCTCTTCGCTTTGACGCCGCAACTCCTCCTCCTCTTCGAAGCAGATCTCGCTCGCTCTCTCGCTTCGTGACAGGACAGTCGCGTGGCTGCTGCTGCTACTGCTGCGTGGCGCACCGCCCTCTCTTGCACCTGCCAAGTGCCGAGCACAACCTGTAGGGTCACGCGGCCCACTCGCTCGTCGGTGTACAGTGCATTGTGTGTGTCGGCAGAGCGCGCCATTGCCCAACTCGCTACCAAGGACGCACATCGCCTTCGCCTCACACAGCGACCGACGCTCAACACTCGCCACTCCACACAACTCCACACACATACGTCGTCATGGTGCTCTCTCCGCGCTCGCACGCGCACTTTGAGCAGGTCGACACGCCGACTGCTGAGCTCGACAAGCGCGAGTCGACTGCGAGCCAACCCGCGTCCGAGCGGACGCTGCGCGAGAAGATCTGGGAATGGTACTTTGGCATCCCGGGCATCCTCCTCGGCGCGATCATCGGCATCTTCATCGGCTACGGCATCCAGACTGGCACTCCATCCGAGGAGCTCGTGTCGTGGATCGGCACGCCCGGTCGCCTGTTCATCCGCGCGATCAAGTGCATCGTCACGCCTGTGGTCTTCTGCAGTCTCGTCGTCGGCTTGGCCGACATGGTCGCTGTCGGCAAAGCCTCGAGCATCGGCGTGCGGACCGTGCTGTTGTACCTCTCGACGACGATCGCTGCGTCGTGCGAGGGCCTCGTCTTCGTCGCGATCTTCCGTCCGTACTTTGGCAACAAGGCGCAGGTCGTGGAAGAGAAGATCGCCGAGCTCGCGCTCGAGTGCGACAAGCCCGGCTACTTCCTCACCGAGACGAATGGCACGGTTGCGTGCGTGTTTGACGCCGCGTACAACACGACAGAGACGATCTCGAGCGCTGCCAAGTTTGTCGTGAAAGACATCAACAGCTACTTTGCGACCCAGAACGCCGGCGGCGCCAAGCGCACGCTCTCGAAGGCCCTGCAGGACCAGCTCGACGCAATCGTCCCGAACAACATCACGGAGGCGTTCGCCGAGTCGACGTTGCTGTCGATCATCACGTTTGCGATCGTGTTTGGCGTCGCGATCTCGCTGCTGCCACGCAACGCCAAGGTCGTCGGGAGCTTCTTCCGCGAGCTCAACATGGTCTTCATGATGATGATCTCATGGGTGATCAAGTGCACGCCGATCGCGATCATCTCGCTGCTCGCGTCGTCCATCGCGCAGCAAGACGACATGTCGGTGCTCGTGAATGGCGTCGGGCTGTACGTCCTCTGCGACTTGCTCGTGTTCTTCGTGCACGTCTACGTGTTCTACCCGATCCTGCTGCGGCTGTTTGTGAAGGCGAACCCGTTCGCGTGGCTCTTCAAGATGGCGCGCGCGCAGGTGTTTGCGTTCGGGAGCTCGTCGTCGATGGCGTCTCTGCCGGTCGTGATGGAGTGCGTGGAGGCGACGAAGGAAGTGACGCAGACGCTGTCGCGCTTTGTGCTCTCGCTCGGCGCGACGATCGGCATGGACGGCGCGGCGCTCGGGTACCCTGTCGCGATTGTCTTTATGGCGGAAGCGGAGGGTCTTGGCCACCTCATTGGCGGCGTCGAGTACTTCCTCATCGTCCTCGTCTCGACGATCGGTGCGATTGGCGCAGGTCCTGTGCCGTCGTACGGCAGTGTCGTGACGATCACGATCTGGACGAGTGTGTTCCCAGGCGTCGACTTGCCATCGACGTACGCGTTCGTGCTCGCGACCGACTGGTTCATTGACCGGTTCCAGACCGCCGTGAACGTCACGTGCGACGCGGTGATCGTGCGCGTTGTCGCGGAGCTCGTGGGCGAGACGGTCGAGGACAACGAGCGCGTGAGTCTCGTCTCGGCTGTCGACGAGCTCAAGAGCAACAACGCGACTCTGAAAGAGGCGATCGAGGCATCGGACGCCAAGTCGGAAGCATAGAGCAGCGCGTTGCCACAACCGCTACGTAGCTAGCACGTGTATTGGTGTGAATAGGATAGTATCGATAACAACACAGACTCAAGTGCACAAAGCATGCACTTGCACCTTCATCTTGCTCGAGCCCACTCCTTCTCATGTAGGACTGTCAAGCACTGCGGCGTCTTTGACCAGAATGTGCGTGCCCTACTTGCCAAGGCAGTCGACCGATGAGGAGCACACTAGACGACGTTGGCGCACCCGGACCGCGACTACACGTTGTGCAGCTGTGTAGGCTTTGGTACCTTGTTATTGAGGTGCGATGTTGGTGTCAGAGGATTGGTATGATTTTATGTGCTACTCGTAAAAGAATGGTTGCATTGCTTTCAGTATGCAAATCCAACGCTGTTGTACGTTTTGATAGTGAAGAAAAAGCGCGCAATATCTTGACAGTTGTATGCAAAAGTATTCGTTTCCAAGTGCAAGATTGCATTGGATACTTTCGTTTCAGCTATTCTTGTTTGATGTTCTTTTTCATTTGGTGTCTTGCTGCTTGTTGTGACTGTGTTTTGGTGCCAATACACTGACATGGTGCTTCTCAGTTTTATAAATTCGCTACTTTTGATACACTGTCATTTTGGTTTCTTTGTGAACAGCATCGTCGTGATTCATTTGGTACTCAATCAACACTTCAGTTGAAATGTAATCAAACATCAAACAATCATGACGTTCTTCAGCTGATCGGATTGGATCGGATTGGATCGACAACAGCAACTTGCACGTCCACCTGCACCTGTACTGCTCTGCCTTGCGCGAGTGCGTCTCCTGTATTGCATCGGTACCGACCAGCGCACCAGCTACAGACACACGTGGTACTCGAACCATCACACGAGTTTGCTCGCTCCGACGTGCTTGAGCGTCTTGGATTCGACGCACGAGCAGCAACGAACGAGCAGCAACGGACGACCAGGGACAAACGAGCAAGAGCTGTAATATGTCAACTCACACACGCACACACACACACGTCGCTCTGATCGCTCTCGCATTCGTCTGCATTGCTATCGATATTGTTATCGTTGCTGCTACTGCTACTCTTGCTGTGGTCAAGACACAGAAGACTGATCGATCGACTGACCAACCGACTTGCAGATTGCAGATAAACAGACAGACAGACGGACGAACGGACGGACACTCGTTCGACATGTTCATGCTCGCGCTTGCGCTCGTGCTCATGTGCATCTCAATGTGCGGAGATTGAGCACATGCAGGCGCGCTGTGAGTGAGTGAGTGAGTGAGTGAGGGAGGGCGGGCGGGAGGGAGGGAGGGAGGGAGTGCAAGAGAGCTAGCCTCGCAGTCTCGACACGTAGAGGTTGTCTGACATCTGACATCACGCGCGAGCTCGCGTGAACTCACAGGCAACGCTGAGCGGGAACTCGGTCTTGTGTGCTCTTGTCGTGTCGCCACTAGCATCAGTGAGCGGTGCAGTTGGCCGAGACGGCGCGTGTGTGTGTATGTGTGCTAAGAACACGAGTCTGGTGAGCACTGCCGCTCGACCACTACTACTCACTGCTGCACGGCCGCTCCAGCTCCAGATCCCGATCTCTCTATCACACTCACTCACACTCACACTCATGACTCGCATACTTAAGTCCACGACTCGCGACTCGAGAGCACACGACGCAACCACAAATCTGGCTGGTTGGTTCTCGACCCGCGGTCCACCACAGAGTCGGCATCCAACCACCTCTCGAACTTGCCGATCTGCCAACCTGCCAATTGAACCCGCGCGTCGCCAGGTGACGAGTGCAGCATCACGGAGCGAGGCAAGGCTGTTTCGCGATCGATGTGCATGTGCTAGTGAGCGCTGCTGTCTGTCGTCGCTTTGTCCATTCACTTGCTCACTTGCTCACTTGTTCACTTGCTTATTCGGTCAGTCAGTCAAACACACACACTTGTCGAGCACATTGTTGTTGTTGTTGTTGTTGTTGTTGTTGTTGTTGTTGTTGTTGTTGTTGTTGCTGCTGTTGCTCTCTACTGCGCATGGAGAGCGGTTGATCGATCGAGCCGCGTGGATTGACTAACAAGAATGTGCGCGACTAAGCGAGTGAGATGGAGAGATGGTCTGGACGCACTGCGGCACCGCATGTCGATTTGCACTACTGGTCAGCTTGTCGCGGCAGCGATGCCAATGTCAATGGCGATAGCGATAGCGACAAACAAACAAGCAACCAAACAAACAAAGGAATGAGTGAGAGCACAGCGCCTGTGCGCATGTGCACATGTGTGTGAAAGAGGGAGACGCAGCGCGCACACGGAAATGATGTGTGCTGACAGACACAAGACGAGACCTTGCTCGGTCGATCGATCATCGGCCATCGGTCATCGTGTTCAATCAGCGCAAAACGCCGACTCGAGTGGAGGCGCATCGTGCAGGTTGCTTGCTTGCTTGTCTACTTGCTCTGTCGAGAGTCGCTCGCTCGCTCTCGACTAAAAGCTGCTGCGAGGATGCGGCACGAGGCGCGAGAGGAGCTCTCGTTCGCTTGCTTTCTCTTCTCTTCTCATTCGTTCGCTCCCATGCATGCGCGCGCGCTGGCTAGATGTCGATTTGTGGCGAGGAGCAGTGCTCGCATGCGGGTGCATCACCGCTGCTTGCACACAAGCTTCTGTGAGCGAGCGAGCTCATGATGTGGTTCTGCTTGTGCCATATACCCACGCTCGAGCTTGACATTTGTCTATCTGTTCAAGGCACACCACGAGCGAGCGAGCGAGCGATCAACCAAGGTCACTCCATCGGTTGCTTGCCTTTGCTTTGCTTGCAGCATGCTGCCAAGAGAGAGAGAGAGAGAGAGAGAGAGAGAGCGTGCAAGCAGACACACTCTCGCGCTCTCGCACTTTCACACCCGAAATGCACCTCGCCGACATACGCCGTGTGATGCTACACTACCACCGCCGTGGGTTTGTGCTTCAAAGGTCGCATCGTGTTGACGGTGATGGGCGGCTCGCATTCGCGTCCGGCTCTCTCGCGTCATTTAATCTCTCGCCTCGCACACAAAATGAACGAACGCACGAGCTTGAAGCGCCGCCACCGTGAGTGATGCGGTGGATGAAAAGAAGCCATCCTATGCGCAGCTGAGCTTCCCGAGTGCCACCACCATGTGTGCGCGCGTGTGTGCGTGCAACGACTTGCGCGAGTCGCGCGTTCCGAGGCGCTGGTGCGGCGCGCGACCTCGACCAGGTGGAACGGACAGACGGCCTGGCCAGCGCACATTCGCTCGACTTACTCGACTTGCTTACTCGCTCGCGCGACTCGCCGATACAACGCTCGCTCACTCCTTGAGGCGGTTCTCGGTTCTCAGTCCCAACACGTGACAACTAGGTAGTTAGAGTGCCTTGCCTTGTTTGACAGTGCCTGCGATTTGCACACACGCACAGTCTCGCGCGCATTCCTGTCATTGACGTCCACAGCTCTCGAGAGCCCTCATTCTCGAATCCACCGCGACGAGCTCAAGCGAGTCTCCAGTCCAGTCCAGTCACTCAAGACCTCGCCACTCCCACTTGCCCGATCCACACACACAAACACTGCAGTCATGGCTCCGGGATCGCCCAAGTACGACGTGATCGAGACGCCGTCGATCGCCGGCAAGGACAGCCACGTGCCGCCTGCGCACAAGAAGGCCAACAAGTGGAAGGAGTGGTTCTTCGGCATCCCCGGCATCCTCACTGGCGCCGTGCTCGGTATCTTCATCGGCTGGGCGATCCAGACCGGCAACCCGTCGGCCGAGCTCGTGTCCTGGATCGGTGTGCCTGGCAACCTCTTCATCCGCGCGATCAAGTGTCTCGTGACGCCGCTCGTGTTCTGCAGCCTCATCGTCGGCATGGCCGACATGCTCGCGGTCGGCAAGGCTGGTGCGATCGGCTGGCGCACGGGCTTGCTGTATCTCACCACGACCGTGATCGCGACGTGCGAGGGACTCATCTGGGTCCTCATCTTCCGCCCGTACTTTGGCAACAAGAAGAAGGACACGGAAGCCGCTGTGGCGGAGATGGCGTTCGAGTGCGACAAGCCCGGCTACTTCCTCACCGAGGCGAACGGCACGCTCAGCTGTGTCTACGACACGGCGTACAACACGACGGAGACGATCTCGGACGCTGCCAAGTTCGTCGCGAAGGACCTCAACGGGTATTTCTCGACCTCGTCGAAGGGCTTTGCGAAGCGCACGCTCACCCAGGCGCTCCAAGGCCAGCTCGACGCCATGGTGCCGAGCAACATCACGCTGGCGTTCTCCGAGGCGACGCTGCTGTCGATCATCATGTTCGCCGTGCCGTTCGGCATCGCGATCTCGCTCCTGCCGCGTGACGCCAAGACCGTCGGCAACTTCTTCCGCGAGATCAACATGGTGTTCATGACGATGATCGTGTGGGTGATCAAGTGCACGCCGATCGCGATCATCTCGCTCCTCGCGTCGTCGATCGCCGAGCAGGACGACCTCGGATCCATTGTCTCGGACGTTGGTGTCTTTGTGCTCTGCGACCTCCTCGCGCTCTTTGGCCACTGCTACATCTTCTACCCGCTCCTCCTGCGCGCGTTCGTGCGCTGCAACCCGTTCGCGTGGCTCAAGCAAATGGTCCGCGCGCAACTCTTTGCGTTCGGCTGTGCGTCGTCGATGGCGACGCTGCCGATCGTGATGGAGTGCATCGACGCGACGAACGCGATCTCCAAGACGCTCTCGCGCTTCGTGCTCTCGCTCGGTGCGACGATCGGCATGGACGGCGCGGCGATCGGGTACCCGATTGCGATCGTCTTCATGGCGGAAGCCGAGGGTCTCGGTCACATTATCGGCGGCGTCGAGTACTTCCTCGTGATCCTCGTCTCGACGATCGGCGCTGTGGGCTCGGGTCCTGTGCCAGCAGCGGGTATTGTGATGACAATGACGATCTGGACGAGCGTGTTCCCGAGCGTGCCGCTGCCGTCGACGTTCGCGTTCATCGTCGCGACTGACTGGTTCCTCGACCGGTTCCAGACTGCCGTGAACGTCACGTGCGACACGATCGTGTGCCGCATCGTGGCCGAGCAAGTGGGCGAAACGATCGACGCTGACCTGCGCGACAACCTCGCGTCCGCGGTCGACGGCATGCTGAGCCACAACCCGGAGCTCAAGGACGCGATCGAGACGCCGCGCAACTTTGCGTAGACTGACTCGGTCAAGGGATGCCTCGTGTCGCTCGACTACCAGCATGGACACAGAACGGTCGATGCGACTTCACATCTCGTTTGTCGTTGGCGTGCTACGCACGTGCGTGCGTGTGTGTGTGCGTGTAAGGAGGAAGCACATCGATAGGAATACAGATGCCTGCCTGCCTCTGCCAGACCGATCCTCTCGTCTTGTTGCCCTTTGCGTCCTTTGCCTGGCCGACTGCGAGTGCGGATGCCAGCAGTGCTGCCGAAAGGAGTGTGTGTGTGACTCGAGTGCGATCGATCGATCAATCAACCAAGCAATCGAATGCACGCATGCACGGATCTGATGGTCGGGACCAGAGCGATCGACTATGTAGGCGAACGAGCGATGGCGGTCGTCTCCGCCACGCCCGACTCGCTCGATCTACGCACACTGAACGTGCAATGAATGCGATCAGTGCTGTATGAACACACACAGGCTCCTGATCGACCAGTCCAGCCCAGTTCAGTCCAGTCCAGGTGCTCGACGTGTGTCATTGAAGGCAACGATGGTGGTCTTGTGTGCTCGAGCTCGAGGAAGCAAACGGAACCAGAGGCTCCTGTCGTGTGGATCGTTTGGGCATTCGTCGACGTCAAGGCAAACAAGACCAAAGCAAACGCGAAAGCGAAGCACGAGGTGATTGACCGAAAGAGCGAGAGCGAGGAAGCAGCGCGCGGTGTCGTCCGCGGCAACGCGAGATCAAGGTCTCGGCGCAGTGTTGAGCTCGGTGCGCGTGCACTTTCGCCTCGAGCGTGCGTGCGCTGCGGAATCAGACACACCACGTCCAACGTCTGTACCAGTACGCCTCGAGTGTGCATGTGCGCTCGAGTGCTCGAGTGCTTGCGCAGTCCGAGGCAATCCCATCGAGTGTCGATGTGGTGGTGGTGCCACTGGGTCGGGATGCCGGTCCATTCTTGTGTCATGTGTGCCTCTCGTCAATCTCGACCTCGTCGATCTCGTCGATCGAGAGGCGGGAACAGGAACGGAAACACGACACATACAGTCCCGACATCAATCCACCACGTCAGTCTGACCGTCCACGACCAGCTGTTGTTGCTTCATGCCTCGTGTGTCAAGGTGCGGTCTTTGGACCGCTATCAGCGAGGTTGACACAGCGCTTGCTTCGACTTGATCAATATGAACAAGAATGAGCGCTCTCGAGAGCTGTGGACGTCAATGACAGGAATGCGCGCGAGACTGTGCGTGTGTGCAAATCGCAGGCACTGTCAAACAAGGCAAGGCACTCTAACTACCTAGTTGTCACGTGTTGGGACTGAGAACCGAGAACCGCCTCAAGGAGTGAGCGAGCGTTGTATCGGCGAGTCGCGCGAGCGAGTAAGCAAGTCGAGTAAGTCGAGCGAATGTGCGCTGGCCAGGCCGTCTGTCCGTTCCACCTGGTCGAGGTCGCGCGCCGCACCAGCGCCTCGGAACGCGCGACTCGCGCAAGTCGTTGCACGCACACACGCGCGCACACATGGTGGTGGCACTCGGGAAGCTCAGCTGCGCATAGGATGGCTTCTTTTCATCCACCGCATCACTCACGGTGGCGGCGCTTCAAGCTCGTGCGTTCGTTCATTTTGTGTGCGAGGCGAGAGATTAAATGACGCGAGAGAGCCGGACGCGAATGCGAGCCGCCCATCACCGTCAACACGATGCGACCTTTGAAGCACAAACCCACGGCGGTGGTAGTGTAGCATCACACGGCGTATGTCGGCGAGGTGCATTTCGGGTGTGAAAGTGCGAGAGCGCGAGAGTGTGTCTGCTTGCACGCTCTCTCTCTCTCTCTCTCTCTCTCTCTCTTGGCAGCATGCTGCAAGCAAAGCAAAGGCAAGCAACCGATGGAGTGACCTTGGTTGATCGCTCGCTCGCTCGCTCGTGGTGTGCCTTGAACAGATAGACAAATGTCAAGCTCGAGCGTGGGTATATGGCACAAGCAGAACCACATCATGAGCTCGCTCGCTCACAGAAGCTTGTGTGCAAGCAGCGGTGATGCACCCGCATGCGAGCACTGCTCCTCGCCACAAATCGACATCTAGCCAGCGCGCGCGCATGCATGGGAGCGAACGAATGAGAAGAGAAGAGAAAGCAAGCGAACGAGAGCTCCTCTCGCGCCTCGTGCCGCATCCTCGCAGCAGCTTTTAGTCGAGAGCGAGCGAGCGACTCTCGACAGAGCAAGTAGACAAGCAAGCAAGCAACCTGCACGATGCGCCTCCACTCGAGTCGGCGTTTTGCGCTGATTGAACACGATGACCGATGGCCGATGATCGATCGACCGAGCAAGGTCTCGTCTTGTGTCTGTCAGCACACATCATTTCCGTGTGCGCGCTGCGTCTCCCTCTTTCACACACATGTGCACATGCGCACAGGCGCTGTGCTCTCACTCATTCCTTTGTTTGTTTGGTTGCTTGTTTGTTTGTCGCTATCGCTATCGCCATTGACATTGGCATCGCTGCCGCGACAAGCTGACCAGTAGTGCAAATCGACATGCGGTGCCGCAGTGCGTCCAGACCATCTCTCCATCTCACTCGCTTAGTCGCGCACATTCTTGTTAGTCAATCCACGCGGCTCGATCGATCAACCGCTCTCCATGCGCAGTAGAGAGCAACAGCAGCAACAACAACAACAACAACAACAACAACAACAACAACAACAACAACAACAACAATGTGCTCGACAAGTGTGTGTGTTTGACTGACTGACCGAATAAGCAAGTGAACAAGTGAGCAAGTGAGCAAGTGAATGGACAAAGCGACGACAGACAGCAGCGCTCACTAGCACATGCACATCGATCGCGAAACAGCCTTGCCTCGCTCCGTGATGCTGCACTCGTCACCTGGCGACGCGCGGGTTCAATTGGCAGGTTGGCAGATCGGCAAGTTCGAGAGGTGGTTGGATGCCGACTCTGTGGTGGACCGCGGGTCGAGAACCAACCAGCCAGATTTGTGGTTGCGTCGTGTGCTCTCGAGTCGCGAGTCGTGGACTTAAGTATGCGAGTCATGAGTGTGAGTGTGAGTGAGTGTGATAGAGAGATCGGGATCTGGAGCTGGAGCGGCCGTGCAGCAGTGAGTAGTAGTGGTCGAGCGGCAGTGCTCACCAGACTCGTGTTCTTAGCACACATACACACACACGCGCCGTCTCGGCCAACTGCACCGCTCACTGATGCTAGTGGCGACACGACAAGAGCACACAAGACCGAGTTCCCGCTCAGCGTTGCCTGTGAGTTCACGCGAGCTCGCGCGTGATGTCAGATGTCAGACAACCTCTACGTGTCGAGACTGCGAGGCTAGCTCTCTTGCACTCCCTCCCTCCCTCCCTCCCGCCCGCCCTCCCTCACTCACTCACTCACTCACTCACAGCGCGCCTGCATGTGCTCAATCTCCGCACATTGAGATGCACATGAGCACGAGCGCAAGCGCGAGCATGAACATGTCGAACGAGTGTCCGTCCGTTCGTCCGTCTGTCTGTCTGTTTATCTGCAATCTGCAAGTCGGTTGGTCAGTCGATCGATCAGTCTTCTGTGTCTTGACCACAGCAAGAGTAGCAGTAGCAGCAACGATAACAATATCGATAGCAATGCAGACGAATGCGAGAGCGATCAGAGCGACGTGTGTGTGTGTGCGTGTGTGAGTTGACATATTACAGCTCTTGCTCGTTTGTCCCTGGTCGTCCGTTGCTGCTCGTTCGTTGCTGCTCGTGCGTCGAATCCAAGACGCTCAAGCACGTCGGAGCGAGCAAACTCGTGTGATGGTTCGAGTACCACGTGTGTCTGTAGCTGGTGCGCTGGTCGGTACCGATGCAATACAGGAGACGCACTCGCGCAAGGCAGAGCAGTACAGGTGCAGGTGGACGTGCAAGTTGCTGTTGTCGATCCAATCCGATCCAATCCGATCAGCTGAAGAACGTCATGATTGTTTGATGTTTGATTACATTTCAACTGAAGTGTTGATTGAGTACCAAATGAATCACGACGATGCTGTTCACAAAGAAACCAAAATGACAGTGTATCAAAAGTAGCGAATTTATAAAACTGAGAAGCACCATGTCAGTGTATTGGCACCAAAACACAGTCACAACAAGCAGCAAGACACCAAATGAAAAAGAACATCAAACAAGAATAGCTGAAACGAAAGTATCCAATGCAATCTTGCACTTGGAAACGAATACTTTTGCATACAACTGTCAAGATATTGCGCGCTTTTTCTTCACTATCAAAACGTACAACAGCGTTGGATTTGCATACTGAAAGCAATGCAACCATTCTTTTACGAGTAGCACATAAAATCATACCAATCCTCTGACACCAACATCGCACCTCAATAACAAGGTACCAAAGCCTACACAGCTGCACAACGTGTAGTCGCGGTCCGGGTGCGCCAACGTCGTCTAGTGTGCTCCTCATCGGTCGACTGCCTTGGCAAGTAGGGCACGCACATTCTGGTCAAAGACGCCGCAGTGCTTGATTGTCATCGCGCGAACCGTCATCGTCAGTCAAGGAGGATCCAAACAGATGTGGCATTCGCACACATTCATGATGCAAATGAGAGGACCAAATGAAGGAGTGGGCTCGAGCAAGAAGAAGTGCAAGTGCACTCGAGTCTGACACCAACATCGCACATCACAAACACTGAACCAAATACCTTTATTCGCAAATAGCCCAAAAGCGCGCTTTCTTCGTTATCAATCGTGCAACCGCTTTCAAACTGCATACTGAAAGCCGGCAACTGTGACCACGCACATTCTGGTCAAAGACACTGGAGTGGTCGACAGTCTTCGTGACAACTGTTGTCGTTAGACGAGGACAATCTTACCTGATGTGGCATATATGCACATAAAGACAGCAGTCGATTCAACCAGCTAATGATATGGCGTGTACGCGAGCAAGCTGGAGTGTGAGTGCATGCTTGATGAGTGTAAAAGCGCACGTCTTGAAAGTCATCTTTGCAAGAATATTGGCAATTATTGTTCACGACTGTATATGATAGTTGTGTGGTAAGTTTGGAAGCTACACTTGTTGCTGAATGATAGATTTTACATTACATAGCTATACAGAATATCGATCATGACGAGTTCTGGAAGGGTTAGATCCGGGCTTGACGGCGGTTCAACTCGCACAGCGCCACAACAACAAGTGGGGCACACCACACATACAATATATCTGAATAGCAAACTGCTACGAGCCGCACTTGGATTAATTGCGGCAGAGGTTTGTAGGTCGTATCAACGAGTCACAATTTGTATGATTGTAGGACCGTACATTGCACGTCTCTGGCTGATGTGACAGTCTCCACTGCAATCATTCCGATTCGCATACTTAGAACGTTAGAAACCACGTGATATCGCTACGGTCCGTGCCCTCCCAAGCAAGTAAAGCAATGGAGTTGCATTTTCGAACGCCGTCCGAGTCGTTTTCAATCTTCGTAGCGAGATTTGCTGTAAGTACTGCTGATACTGCCGCAGTAGCCGCGTCTGCTCTCTATGCATGCCGAGATTGTCGTGGCTATTCTGTTCTCTACAAAACAGGTGCGCAAGTGGTGGCAGTGCAAACGCACCTGCAAAAGCTATCTGTGCGCACGTTTGTGTGACGTATAAACGCACCTGCTCAGGTGATCCATGTTTGTATATAGGTTACTTAATTGATTGTACTTAACAG
This sequence comes from Pythium guiyangense, assembly GCA_003730235.1. Classification (NCBI taxonomy): domain Eukaryota; phylum Oomycota; class Peronosporomycetes; order Pythiales; family Pythiaceae; genus Pythium; species Pythium guiyangense. The sequence goes on along the minus strand of QXDM01000077.1, from coordinate 408,862 downwards.
CTACACCAAGAGTGTCGTCCGAACACATATGGTTTGACGATTTGTGGACTGCACACAAGCACACAAGGTACAAGACAGCACAAAACGAAAGCAAGCCGAAAATGCCGCTACTACGACATCGTCATTGTGCAGCGTGAGGAATAGAATGTGCGAACATGTAAATGCGGCGTGTGTGACTGTATAGGCAGGTACAGCTGGCTCTTTGCCTCATGTCTCGGTACAATCTGACGCAACTCTATTGATTCGGCGCTTCGTTTAGAGCTCGAGACTGCAGTAACGACAAGACTGTATGATATCAGTTATGATCTACTCAAATTGGTATCGGACTAAGAAAACGATAGCGGCATGAACGAATATCGATTCAAGTGCGCAGGGTCGATGGCTCGAGCGGTTCAGGACAGCCGCGGACGCTTTGTTCGGTTTGATATATACTACTTCATGGAGCAACAAGCGATTGTGTGAGTAACTGAGAAGGCATGGTCAGGGGCGTCTAACCCAATCGTGCGTTGACAGTGGGTGATGCCCACATGCAAACATACTCGACAAATAAATAAATAATGTCTGTCCTCAAACATACATATTATTGGTAGACAACCATAATATCTACACACAATCGAAATTTGTTTATCGCATTTCTTTATAGGGTCATGATATTATACGAATATTATCGTGATCATATAAGATTTTATGAGTCCTTTGTGAACAATCGGAGGTGCAGACGCTATTTCAAGAAATCCTCACTCTGATCGCGTTGGGCCTACCTGATTCATGGAGATGCAAATTATAAACGCGCACACAAGAATTGGATGCGATGCGATCCAAACGAGTGATATTGTTTAGATTAGAGCGTAGGCACTGGTCACGCTAAACTCCACGCTAAACATCTTTGGAGGAAAATATTATGTAGCGCGGTAAACTATCAACCACACAAATCGCCTAAACCAAATTACGCCGAATAATCGCGCTATATTTGGCTTGTCCACGTCAAATTGTGGTCGATATCACGCCAAATTTGATATTCTTGATAAACATCAGAACATCACACTTTTTCTGATCAACCAGCGATTTGATTGGGTAATCGGTCTTGACTTCGGACTCATGGTTATTGTATGTGTTTTCAAACAGCTATTCCGTGTCATCAGCGTGATTGGTGTGAGTAAATATGGTCCCAAAGCAGTACTCTTCACTGAATAAGTAAATTTAGCGTGATCATTTTCGCATGATCGGTTGTGATGCTCTTAAGATGGATACAAACAGCATTGGAATGTGATAAAGTTAGACCTCGAATGAACTAGCGCAACACCGCGTACTCGTAGTGGATGCCAACTCACTCGTGAGAAACTCGAACTCACCAGTTATTCGCGATTTTTCAACCTCGAAGACTATTATTTACGACCTCCAGAATCTTGTCGTCGCACAAGTATCCCTTCACCTTTTCCGAAGACAAAGACAGAAAAGCACCGTCCTACCACCGAGGATGGTCAAGTACCTCAACGAATTTTCCGACGATACCTGAGCTCCTCCAGACTACGATGCTATGTAAGAGCGGGCTCCCTAAAAGACCTCTACTAGCCGGGACGACGATGACGAGTTCCTGCTGGACGAAGCCGCAGACGGCCCGGACACGCACTCTAGTGCCATAATTCCGCTTCGACGTGTTGTAGACGAAGTGTGCATATTTCCCCTCTTCCGGAATCCCAGCCCTGAACTCCGGATGAAGTGCAGACTGCCATGAACCCCTTTGCAATATAGCATTATGTTATCATGGTGTCGAGCACGATCTGCTACACAAGAAGTGCTAACAGAGACGCGTCCTGAATGCTTATGCTTGCTCTTGCCGCAGTGAGAGCGGTGCTTTAGAAGTTCGTATTCCACAAGATCGATGCCGCAGTGCTCGCATGGAATCTTGGCATTCTCAACACCGCAAACCGTGTCAAGAATCCACTTCGCGCTGCCCTAGATCGAAAGGTAACAGTGAAGACGATAGTTCTCGCGCTCGAACCTGACCCCGCTGTGCATCAGATCACCGCGGAATTTGACGCGCGATCTTGGACTGAGTGATGATGATCTCGTTTGTTGGGTAGAGCTTGACGGTGCACCCTTCGAACGCGCGAAGTTGCGTTCTCTATTCGAGCACGACGATGACACTAGTAGGGATGCTGCCAGGATGCCACTGTTGGTTTCGTTCGATGTCGTCTGCCGTGTAGACAGAGTGTGCATCTTCGACCACACAGCCAAGACGAGGTTTGAGCCTCTTGTGCGTGTCGGTAACCCAATCGTGTCGCTGCCGCGGACCATCTCGGTGATCTCGTGCTTGGTTCGCCACGACGGCCATCGGTCCAAATCGGAAGTGGCGACGATCCGGGCTCATATCCGCGCCGTCGTCGACCTTCTTGAATGTCGGCTTGTGCAGACGCTTTTTACTCCTTGAGCGCCACTTCGAACACATTTGGCCCAATGTCCAGCTTCGCGATCAACACTCGTGTCATGTATACTTTAGTCTGGGGGGGGGTCGTGTTTCGTAAGTAAAGTAGGGGTGACCGATGTATTTTTCCAATGTACGTAACATTCGCCATTTGTATGTCCAAGTTGTTGAAGTGATGTTGAAGTGATGCTTAAGAACACAGACTAGTAGTGCTCCAGGGCTTCACGCTAGTTTATCTAAAGTGTAGCGGTGACCTTGCTTGTTGCAGGGCGCGCTGTTGGTGTTTTCAATCGCTCTTTTGCTAATGTTGCTCATTTGCAAATTCCAACAAATATTGTGTACATTATCGGTTAAACTGTTCGAAACACTGAAACTGTAACGGGGTTCATCTCCGTTACCTAGCACCACTTCAGGTTACTTGGTTTACTTCACAGAGGGTACTTAGGCGAGTTAGTTGGAACTAGACTAAGTACGCGTCGGTCCACATTTGTGACCGACGCCTGCGTGTCAGCTGTTGATTGGCTGAAGGAACGTGTCGCAGCACGTTCTTCCAGCCAATTTGAGAACAGCACTGCGTTTCGGGCCGCGGACGCCTCCGTCCGCGGCGATAATAAGACAGAGTTGAATTTGCCCGTTACAGATACCTTGATTGCGCCTAAAACGCGCCTGAAATGATAGTGGTATGTGTTCCTCCGTTGTATTTTCAGTTGGCGTCCACTCGACTATCGTGGAACATACTCGATCGGGATTTTGATTTTGACAGTGCAATGGTGTGGTTAATGGTCTGTGGCGTGACTGTGACCGCTCTGTCAGTCGTACCAAATCTATCCTTTACTATGTGTGTGAGAGGAAACAACAAGCACGACGGGCAAGTAGTTTGCTCCTTGCTATTGATGGCAACCCATCAAGGGCGTGCAAGCATGCACGCAGCGTATCACTGGTATGAGCAAGCTGTAGTGTGCATCTCTCTTTCTGGTTCTTGTCGACGATTTGATATGTTTGGCTTTCTAAATACATGTTTTCAGATATAATGAAGTAAGTTAGTGAGCAGATTCTGTACTTGCAAGGACGATAGTGAAGAAAATAAGCGAACATGATGTTGAGACTGTGTGTGAGGCAACGACAAGCACCATGACGACGACTGCAGGAGCACCAACGAGCGTCGGCGCTACGCCTTCGACGACGACGACGACTGCAAGCGCACCAAAGCGCATCTTGGCAGAAGACCTCGCAACGCTCGAGACGTACCGCATCAAGAGCGATGGCGTCGCGACGCGGACGTACCTCGATCAGTTCGAGTGCGAGCAGAGCTGCGGCATGTTCTTCTTCCCGCTTGAGGAGCTGCCTGAGGACCAGCAGCTCCAGCTAGAGCAGTCGGGCTTCACGAACGCTGCACTCGAGGTGCGTGTAGTACAACCTGCGCTATAGTGTGTCTTGTCGATCGCTTCGTCTTGCGACGATAACGACGACTACTGTTCCTGCTGTTGAAAGCAGTGGTGGCTCGGATCACACACTCTGCCCTGCTCGCTCTGTTGCTCACATATCGTTCCAACCTCTACGACCGACACACGCACGCACAGCCCAAGCTCATGCGCGAGAAGCACGTCGAATTCCTCAAGCGAGGTCTCTTGCTTCTGTCGTCGGGCTTTGTCGCTCTCGACGCGAGGTGCGTCCTCCTACATCACACCACTTCATCCCTCAGTCTGCCACTCGTCTGACCCGCTGCTCGCTTGGACGTGACGATTGACGCACTGCAGTCGTCCGTGGATCGCGTACTGGATCCTGCACGCGCTCGAGCTGCTCGATGCGCTCCCAGTCGAGTACTTCGACCGCACGATCTGTACGTACGCGCTCATGCTCTGCTTGTCTCGAGACGGTCCGTCGCTCACTCACACTTGTGCTCACTCCGTGACGCGACAGCCACGATCAAGCACTTTTGGCACCGCGACGGTGGCTTTGGCGGCGGTCCAGCGCAGCTCGCGCACACGGCGACCAACTACGCGTCGTGCCTCACGCTCGCGCTCATTGGGACGCCCGAGGCGCTCGAGACCGTTGATCGCCAGGCGCTCTACCGCTTCTTCATGAAGCGCAAGCACGCGTCTGGCGCGTTCGCAGCGCACGATGGCGGGTACGCGTGCTAGTGACTTCTTCTCTCTCTCTCTCGCTACGGATCACGACGCTAGGGACTCACACGAGCGCCGCTTGGGCGCCTTCCTCTGGCTCCCGCACGCAGCGAAGTGGACGTCCGCGTGACGTACTGCGTCGTCTCGATCGCGAGTCTCTACGGCATCCTCACAGACGAGCTCGCGCGCGGCGTGGTCGAGTACGTCGCCGCGTGCCAGACGTACGAAGGCGGCTTTGGCGGCGAGCCTGGGAACGAAGCGCACGGCGGGTACGCGTACTGCGCCGTCGCGACGCTGTGGCTCCTCGACAGCGTCGACCGCATGCGCGACCTCCCAGCATTCGTGCAGTGGCTCGCGAACCGTCAGATGCCGTTCGAAGGCGGCTACCAGGGCCGCACAAACAAGCTCGTGGACGGGTGCTACAGCTTCTGGCAAGGCGCACTGCCTGCGCTCCTCGTCAACGTGCTCGAGACGCAGTTCAGCGAGCGCACGTACCAGTGCCACCGCGCGCAGCTCCAGCGCTACATCCTGCTCTGCGGCCAGCAGATCGAAGGCGGTTTGCGCGACAAGCCCGGCAAGCCGCGCGACCACTACCACTCGTGCTACTGCTTGAGCGGCTTGTCGGTTGCGCAGCACGGCGCTGGCACGAGCGCTCCCGAGGTCTTTGGTGACGCGAGCAACTTGCTCGTGGCGACGCACCCAGCGTACAACATCTCGCGCGCCAAGGCCGAGGCGGCGCGCGCGTACTTTCGAGCCAAGGGGCCGTTTGAGCCTGCGCCGCTGCTGGACTAAGAGCGTCCTAGCAATGGCAGCGTCAGGCGGTAGTGAGAGCAGCAAGACAGAGAACAGCAGACAGCGCTTTCATCATCTCATGATCCTCGTCGCCACAGAAGACGGCGACAGTGGCGTCTCAGTAGTGCGGAAGCGGCGGGAGCCTCTCGCTCTCGTCGTCGTCAGCGGCGCTCCCACTGCTGTCGTCTCCGTCGTGGTGGTGATGCTGGTCTTTGTGACTCGCGAGACTATGCGCAGACGACGACGAAGATGCGACGAGCTTGGGCAGCGGATGCTGCGCTGCTGGGAGATGACTCGACTGCTGCTGCGGCTGATGCGATCGCCTTCGATCTTTGTCTTTGACGAGCGACGACGTCGATGAAGACGATGCGATCGCAATGGCCTTTGACTGGAGCGCCAGTGGCGCTGGCTCAGCGAGCAGCATGGACTTGGACACGCTACCGCCGCTCGTCTGTAGCTGCTGCTGCTGCTGCTGCTTGAGTTTGGCTCGGAGCTTCTTGGTCTGTCGCTTCTGGAACGGCGTCGCGTACTCGTCCACGTGGGCTGGACTCACACTACTGTCGCTACTGCTACAGGCAGTGCTGTGCTTGGGCATCGCTGCGAGCAGCGCCTTCGCACCGCTGGTCTTTCCTGCTTTGCTCTTCTTGCGCTTGAGTGTCGGCGACTTGCTCTCTGCGTCGCTGTCGAGTGCGTCGCCACTATCTGCGCCACCAACGCCGTGGCTGTCGCTCTCGAGTGCTGACGACGCGCCGAGGTAGTGGTCGAGCGACATGCCGGGGATCACGACTTGCGACGCCGCCGTCTTCTTTGCGCCAGACGCCACTGTAGCACTGGGCTTCTTTGGTGCTGCGACTGCCGCCTCGAGCTTCTTGGACTTTGATGCAGCGCCGTGCTGCTGCTTGCCAGCGACGACGCTGACACTCGCACTCTCGCTACTGTCGTCGTCCTGTGTGTTGCCAGCCTCTTTTGCCTGGAGGTAGTCGCTCAGCGTCATGCCTGCGACGCTCGTGTCTGGACTCGGCGACTCGGACTCGTAGTCGTCTTCGTACTCGTCGTGGTTGCTCCGGTCGCTCATGACGTCGTTCTCGTCACTCGCATCGTCGTCGCCCTTTGCGTCTTTTGCATCTGCGCGAGCGTGGACATGCGTCGTGACGCTCGAAGCCTTGGCCTTTGCACCGCTCAGACCTGTTGTGTGATGGCTCTCTGCTGCGCCACCGCTGCTGTCGTCGCGCTGCTTCTCGCTCGCATGGAGCAGCTCTTCTGGGACGCTGCTCGAGCTCTCAACAGCAGCAGCAGCTCGTGTGCTACTTGTATCGTCATCTTCGCGGTCCATGGCCATTGCGTTGTTTGCTGGCGAGCCGACGAGCAAGTGCTTGGACACTGGCAAGTCGCGCTTTGGGTCAAACTTCTTGCTGTGGAAGTAGTCTTCGAGCGTCGAGCCTGGGACCAAGAGCTGCTGCTGTTGCGTGGCGCCATTGTTCTCGTTGTCGGTCGATGCGAGCGACGCTTTGAGCGCAGCAGCTTTCTTCTTGCCCATCGCTCGCTCAATGGACGTCGTCACGAGCACATGCACACGCACACAGAGACGCACACAGACGTACGTACGTACGTCGAGCGACGCGACGTGCTTGTCGCCAGCGTGACTCGAGTGTGACCTTTCACGTTTCTCGTGGTTCAAATCGATGACCGACTTAGACAGGAGTATTTGATTCGCGGGACTTTGAAATACAAAACACAAGTGTACATTCGCATTACCCACCAAATTGATACGCTGTCGCACAATCCAAGCATTGGCTGGTGCCGAGCGGTTCAAGAGCGCAGGAGCACGAGCAGCAGCAGACACACTTCTGCTGCGCCAGGTCGAAGCGGTCGAGGTCGTGCAGCACGTGCGAGAGCGAGCTCCTGCGCGCTGTGCTTCCTGCCGACGTCACACACACACACACACATCTCTACTACAATGATCCGCGCACGCCGCTTGCTCGAGCCAGCGCGCCGCAGCCAGCAGCTCGTGCTCGCAAACAGCACGAACAGCAGCAGCAGCGCAGCTGCAAAGAGCTCGACGCTCCGCAGCGCGCTCGTGCCATCGCGCTTTAGCTGCGTGCAGCTCGAGAAGCACACACCGCTGACCCAGCGTCGCTGGCAGAGCAGTGACGCCTCGCGCACAGCGTTTCCAGCTGCTGCGAATGACGAGATCCGCTCGTTCATGGACGAGCTCGCGAGCTGCCGCGAGACGGGCAACTGGCGCCAGGCGCTCAAGCTCCTCGACCGCATCGACAAGCACGGCTACGTGCTCGACCCGCACATGTACGAGCGCGCGATCGCTGCGTGCGCGCGCATGGGCAAAGTCGAAGTGCTCCCAGGGCTGCTCCAGAACATGAAGGTCGACGACATCCTGCCGACGAGTGCGACAGTCGACTACATCGTGCAGGCGTACCTCGCGCGCGAGGAGTGGAAGCTCATTGTCGACCACGCACTTGACGTCACGAGCAAAGGCGTTGGGCTATCGGACGCGGCGTTCTACGCGACAATGGAGGCGTGCGGCCAGCTCCGCGACGCGCCGAGCGCCAAGAGCGTGCTCCAGAACCTCTGGAAGAAGTGCAGCGCGAGTCCAACGACTGCGCACTACGCTGCGACGATCCGCGCTGTAGGCATGGGCGGCCGACCAGACATGGCAGTGAACCTCTTCACGCGCATGGAGGACAAAGCGCGCTTGACGGCGGACGAGAGCGTGTTCAACCAGCTCATTCGCGCGCAGATCGTGAACGGCGCGCTGCCGCAGGCGCTCCAGACGTTTGCAACGGTCAACGACCGCGGCCTCGTGCTCCACGAGCCGATCTACACGGCGACGATCGACGCGCTCATCAAGAACGGCGACTACTGGCACGCTGGACGGCTCTTTGACCAGATGCTCGCGCACGGCATGCACCCGTCAGTGTTCTGCTACGGCCGCATCATGGTCGCGTACGTGCGCACGGGCAAGAACAACGTCGCGCTCACGTGCTGGAAGAAGATCGTCGCGGCGAACGAGCCAGCGCCGGCGCTCATGAAGTACACGAAGCTGCTCCAGGAGCTCGCGACGACGAGCGACAGCAAGCTCACGCTCGCGGTCTTTGACCACATCTACAAGACGTTTGACCACAGCGTGATCCGCGACGCGACGTACTCGCTCGCGATCCGCGCGTACGGTCGCCTCGGTCGCACGCAAGACGCCATGGACCTCTTTGACACGTTCGTCGCGAGTCGGTACGCGAGCGGCAAGTCGCTGCCGCGCGCTGCGGGGATCTACCTCGCAGTCTTCAACGCGCTCTCGCGCGACGCCGAACGTGCGCCGTCGCAGAACACGGAAGACGCCAAGCGCGTGTGGGACCTCATGGCGCAGCACGTGCCCGTGATCCTCCCGCCCGCGTACGCGAGTCTCGCTGGTGTCTTTGCTGCGAGCGGCGAGCTCGAGACGCTCGATGAGCTCCTTGCACACGCGGGTCAGAGCTTTGCCGCCCTCCCGCGCGCCGAAGACGACGACGACGACAACAGCGTCGACGCGGCGCTCGCAGCGCACGCCGACAGTGTGAACGACGTCGACGACGCGTCCGACTTGCACGACGAGCTGCTGTACAACGGCGTGATCAGCGGCTTCTCGAAAGCGCGCGAGGACCAGTCGACGCATATCGCCGCGTACTTGGAGCTCATGAAGTCGCGCGGCTTGACGATCAACGACTCGATCGTGCGCGCGAGCACGGACGCGTTCGTGCGCTTTGCCAACTGGCCGCTCATGACCAAGCTCGTCGAGCTCATCGACGTCAAGGCGCTCTCGAACGCCGACTTGTGCTTTGGCGACTCGATCTCCAAGCTCTTGGAGGCGGGTGCGTGGGAGCCGGCGCGCCACTGGATCGCCGCAGCGCATCGCCTCGGTGTCCAGCCGCCGATTCGCGGCAAGATGGAGGTCTTGCGGCAGCTCCGGACAACGAAGGCAGACGAGTGGCGCATCGCGTACGCGCTCGCGCTCGAGACCCTGAGCTTCAAGCAGATGGTCGACGTGAACGTCGAGAGCGTCGCGGACGCAGTCGACATCTGCATGACTGCGAACCGGCCGGACCTCGCGCTCAAGCTGTACGACCGCTTGGCGAGCCACAGCTCGGTCCGCGAGCGCCGCGGCGGCGACGCGACGACGTCGCCACCGACTGTCCGCATCCCACTCCGCATGTACAAGCAGATCGTGCTGGCGCTCCTGCGCGAGCACACGACCGAGCCGGCGGCGTTTGAGCGCAACATCCGCAAAGCCGAGCGCGTGTGCGCGCAGATGCTGCAGCTCTACCGCACGGAGCTCGACGGCGACGCGCTGTCGATGGCGATCTCGATCAAAGCGACAGTCGGCGACGACGACGACGTCATGGCGCTGTACGAGACGACGCAGACGCTCGGGCTCGAGCCCAACACGTACGCGCAGAACGCTGCGGTCGTGGCGTTCTCGCGCGCGCGCCAGACCGACAAGGTTCTCGCGATCCGTGACGAGCTCCTCGCCAAGTGCGCTGCTGACGCGACGTACGCGCCAGACCCGAACGTGGTCAAGTCGCTGCTGTTCTCGCTCGCGATCTCGCGCAACGACGCGGAGCTCGCCGAGGCCGCCGCGGCGTTCCCCAACTGCTCGACCGAGCACGCCGTGGGCGCACTGCTGCAAGCGAACCGCGTCGACAACGCAGTCGAGCTCTTTGACGAGACCGTGTCGTCCGACATGTTTGGCGCGCTGATCAAGCGCATCTGCGACGTGAAGCCAGGCCACCGCGAGCACGACCCGCTCACGGCCGCAGCGCTGCTGCTCAAGTACGTGCGCTTCCACGGCCTCGACAAGGTCGAGCCTGCGAGCCGCGTGCTCAAAGTCGCGAAAGCGCTCGTCGCGTACGGCCACTTGGCAGAAGCCGGCCACATCCTCGGCTTGTACGCAGACCCGCACGGCGACGTGCTCTTGAAAGACATGAAGCCGTTCTTCCAGCAAGAGGTCATGGAGATGCTGCTGTACATCTACGGCGAGCAGCGGCAGTTCGAGCGCTTGGGACAGCTCTTGGAGCGCAAGATCCTCGCGTTCCCGCTCAACGTGCGCCACTACGAAGTCGCGATGGAGTACACGTCCAAGACGCGCGTGCCAGGGAGTCCTGTGGTGAGCGCCACTGCGCCGCGGCTGTCGAAAGCAGCGCAGCAAGAGCAAGAGACTGCCGGCGCGGTGCAGTGCCTCCAGCTCTTTGAGTCGCTCCGGCAGCAGTTTGTCAAGCCAAATGGCGCAGTGTACTACTTTGCGCTCAAGAGCTGCCTCAAGCTCAAGCTCCTTGACTCGACCGGCAAGCGCGTGCTCAACGACGCACTTGGCCAGGGCTTCCAGCGCATGATCACGAACGAGCTCGTGTCGCAAGCTGCACGCGCGCTCCAGGAGCGCAAGCACGCGCCAGTAGCGACGCCAAAGCGCCGCGGTGCGCCGCGCAAGATGCCAGCGCCAGTCGCCGGTGATGCAGCGGCCACAGCGACCGACGCCACGGCTGCGCCAGTCGAGCTCAAAGTGAACGTCGACGAGCTCGCGCGCGTGGCGCTCTTTTGCCACCACAACGGCCTCGAAGTGACGCCGAAGCTCGCGAAGAAGCTCCTGGCGCTGCGTGCGCACTTGCCGACGGCAGCCGCGAAGGAGCTTGAGTTCATCGCCGAAGTCCTCGACGCCGAGCACGCGGGTAGCAGCAGTGACTCGGACACGAGCAGCAGCACTGCGCGCGCGAGCCGGAGGGCCGTCGGTGCTGGCGCGCGCTGGGGCGAAGACTTGTACCTCCAGCCGCTTGCAGACAGCGCTCGTGACGAGTAGACCGACGCCTGGCGCCCTTCACGACGACTACTACTGACCAAGTTATTATGTATGGAATAGAGTCTGCTGCCTTTGTGCATGACGTCCGTAGCTCTTTGCTCGCTCGCTCTCTCGCTCTTGCTTGCTTGGTCTCTCTCTCTCTCTCGCTGAAGTCTGTCAGTAGCCAGTCGCCCAGTCGACCGTGTACTGCAGCGGCTGCTCCGTCAAGAACGCGTCCAAGTTGCGCACAAAGACGTCGGCGACGTCCTCTGGGAAGCTCGCAGCCGACACGTGCGGCGTGAGGTGCACGCGCGGGTGGTGCCACAGTGCGCTCGTCGACGGCAGCGGCTCGACTTCAAAGACGTCGAGGACTACAGTCGAGAGGACGTGGCGATCGAGTGCGTCGATGAGCGTCGCTTCCGTCACGACGCTCCCGCGGCCGACGTTGATGAACACAGGCTGCTTCGCGGCGCAGACTGACAGGACGTCAGGCGTGAGGAGGTGGAACGTCGCGGTCGTGCTCGGGAGGACGCTCACGACAAAGTCTGCGGCTCGGAGCGCGTCTTCCAAGTCGTCGGTCACGCGCGTCGCGCAGGCTCGGAGTGCGTCACTGTCGCTGTCGCTCACGCGGCGCTTAAAGCCGACGACCTGGAAGCCCGCGAGCTGCAGGAGCGTTCCGATGCCCTGACCGATGTCGCCAAAGCCGAGGACGCTGACTGTGAGCGCTCGGAACGGACGGTAGTCGAGCTCCGCGCGCGCGTACACGCCCTGGCCCTGGAACTTCTTTGCTTCGAGGAACTTGCGCTCGAGCGCAATGATCCAGCTGTAGTAGTGACAATGACAGGCAGCGAGTCATGCGCACTTGATGTGAGCTACGAGACTGCAGTGAAGCGATGATCAGAGAGCGAGCAAGCGAGAGCGCTACGGCTGTGACGTACCCGAGCACGTACTGCGCCATCGCAGTCGGCATGATCCCGCCTGCGCGCGTGAGTACGAACGACGGCTCGTTCGAGCTCGAGACGTTGCGAAGCGTCGACGGCGCTGCAGTCGCAAGCAGCTTGTGGAACGCCTCGACGCCAGCGTACGTTGCTTGCACGAACTGCAGGCGCTGGAAGAGCCCTTGCTGATGCACTGACAGCGAGATGCTGGGCGTGAGAATCAACGGCGCGAGCGTCTGTGCATCGCCAAGGACGACTTGCGCGCTCTCGAGCAGCTGCTGCTGCGACGCACTGAGGTCCCAGCGCTGGAGCTGCGAGTCGCTCGTTGACGGCGCAAGTGGCGGCGCGACGTCGACGATCTCGAGCTCGCTCTTGCGGAAGAGCTCGGCTGCGTGCGTTGTCGACGCGAGCAAGCGCTGGCGCACAGCGTCGCCCATGCCCTGGATCGACGAGATCACAGGCACGCGCAGTGGACGTAAGAGCGCCATGACCGCTCGTTCTCGTTCCGACGATGATGTCGATGAGCAGATCCGTGCGAGCTTGAGGATTGAGCCTCTGATGCATATCATTGTGACGTGTGTGTATCAAGTTGATAGTCACACGTCAAATCATCAGTCGCGATGTGTATGGGCGACTAGCAAAACAGTTGACGAAGCTGCTCAAAGATCCTCGACCTCGAGCTCTTGCTCTACGCTCATGACGCCTTCGTCCTCGCGCTCGCCTGCTGTGCTGCGCATACCGGTCATATCGTTCAAGACCGGCCTTGTCGATGCCGTGCAGCGTCGTCTGCTCGCGAGCGAGTCACCTGCGTCGGAGCGTCTCCGCGCTGGGACGCTCGAGCTCGTCGAGATCCCGCTGCCCAAGTTCCCGACCGTGACGAATGACCCAACATCGAATCAGAACGAAGAGCTCGACGAGACTGCCGAGACGCATTGGGACCTCACACCCGAGCACGAGCGCGTGCTCACGGACGCGACGATCGTGCTCGCAGACGCGCACCACGCAGCGCCATTGCTGCTGAACGGCGCGAAGAAGCTCCCGCACGACAAGCAGCACGTGCTCAAGAACGTGCAGTGGGTCCAAGCGACGTACGCCGGCGTCGACGCGTTCCTCAAGCTCTTGTTAGTGCCACGCACAGATGCACACACCAGCAGCACGGATGCTGATGCAAGTGGCGCTGACAAAGCGTCTGCCATCCGTGAACTGCCGTCGTTCACGCTCACGCGCGCTGGAGCGATCAAAGGCATGGCGCAGTACGTCTTTGGGTACGTCTTGCTTTGCGTGCTTGCGAATGTACGTGCGCCACGGTACAACTACCGACTGACTGACGCCTCTCGCCTTCTGTTCACACAGATGGATCATCATGCTCGAGCGCAAGTTCCTCGAAGCCAAGGCGTTCCAGGCGCAGCAGCAGTTTGCAAAGGCAGAGCTGAGCTACCGACCGTACAAGGCGCTCACTGTCGGTGTCTTGGGCTTTGGCGCAATCGGTCAAGCGATCGGCCAGCTGCTCAAAGCCGCTGGCTTCCAAGTCACGGGCTTTCGACGCCGCGCGCCAGACGCAAGTGATCCTGACGCTGCTGTGCTCGCACAGTGTGCGCATCGCGTCTCGACCGACCTCACAGACGTGCTGTCGACATCGGACTACATCGTGAGCATTCTCCCGAGCACGCCAGCGACCAAGTACCTGCTGACGCCAGACGTCCTCGCAGTCTGCACTGCGAAGCAGCCAGTGCTGCTGAGCGTCGGCCGCGGCGATGTCGTGTCCGAGGCGACGCTCTTGGACGCGCTCGAGCGCCAGTACCTCTCGCGCGTCGTGCTCGACGTGTTTGAGCGCGAGCCGCTGCGTCCCGAGAGCGCGCTGTGGCACCACCCGCGCGTGCTCCTCACGCCGCACGTCTCGGCCAAGTGCTTTGTCGACGACGTCGCCGACGTCTTTGCTGACAACCTCGCGCGCTACTTGACGAATGCGCCGATGCAGTACACAGTCGACTGGGCGAGCGGCTACTAACGACAACACGTTCATGCATTCAGCCGCGTCGTTCGTACCAACGACGCGCTCACGTGACTCACGCTATGACCTCCATCACTCGCTCCCTACTGGCTCCGTCAGTCTGTAGGACGCTATCGCGCAGCTCTCCACTGCCGACTTACAAGCGCGCGGCCGAGCTGCTCTTGGTCAAGTCGACGACGAGCTTGCCGATGTTCTTGCGCTCGTACATGTAGTCGATCGCATTCGCGACGTCCTCGAGCCCAAAGAAGTTGGACGGGTCCACGCCGGCATTGAGCAAGCCGCGCTGCACGAGCATCGAGAGCTTCTTCGTGTGCTGCTGCGACTGGCTAAAGTAGTCGTTCAAGAAGAAGCCGCGGACGCTTGCCGACTTGGCGAGGAGCTTGGACGGCAGCGGCGTCGTGACCTTCGTCGCCTTGTGCTTCCACGTCGACGAGTCCTGGTAGCCAGCGATCGCGCCGATCACGATGATCCGCCCCTTCTTCGCAATGTTGTTCACGCACGTCTCAAACATCTCGCCGCCGACGCTCTCAAACACGAGGTCAACGCCGCGCGGGTACTCCTTCTTGAGGACGTCAAAGACGTTCTCTTCGCGGTAGTTGATCGGCCGGTCGCACCCGATCGACTTGAGGTACGCAACCTTGTCCGGCGAGCTGCACGTCCCGATCACGTGGTTCCCCGCGAGCTTTGCGAGCTGCACGGCGAACTGACCCGTGGCGCCAGCCGCTGCGGTGATCAGCACGGTCTCGCCGTGCGTCATCTGACCGACGTACTCGAGCGCCATCGACGCCGTGAGGCCGCAGACCGTGATCGGCAAGATCGCTGGCACGGCCGCTGGGACCTTGATGAGCAAGCGCTCCTTGATCACAATGTGCTCGGCGAACGCACCGTACGCTGTCGGGCGGTGATCGATAGAGTAGCGAGTGCGGACATTTGTGTGAGTGCGGACAAAGCGAATCGATCGATTGAACTACAAGTCGCACGTGGCAATAGTGACAGCACCATGGATGAGACACACACAGACAAGTAGACGTACACATGGAGGCAACTGCGTCGCCTTTGCGGAGCTTCTTGACGCCCGGGCCGACGTCGACGACGACACCGACCGCTTCAAAACCGCAGTCGAACGGCGGCTGCACGCCTGGGAGGTACGCGCCGTTCGTGTAGTTGATGTCGGACGCATTGATGCCGACGTACTTGACCTGCACGAGCACCTGGTCGGCCTTGAGCGCCGGGACGTTGAACGCCACGATCTCTGTGCACTCGCGGAAGTTCGTCGACAGCTTCTTGCACACGATCTTGCGCGACTGGACCATCTTGAGACGATGAGGTGGATGAAGTGGATGTGGTGGTAGCGACGGCTTGAGCAGACGACGGCGAATCGCAGAGTGCTCGCTCTCGATGGAGCTGCTCGGCGATCGGCTCTCTTGATCTCGCGGGATGACAAGTAAACAAGTTGAACCAAGTCGCTTGAAGTACTTTAATGACTCGAATAAGTGCGAATACGCTTGTATCAAGTCGACACAGATCGATCAAAACAGCGAAAATGATGGGAACGGCTGCTGCAAGTGTGCTCCAGGACGGCGAAGAGCGCGTCGCGCACCATCGCTACGAAGCAGGTGTGTACTGTGCATATGCTAGTTGCTTAAGCGCTCCACGTCTGCTCATGCACAGCCATGCTTGCGTGTGCTTTAAATGACACACCTGCGGCGACATGATCAACGCAGCACAAGCAAAAGCCGAGATCGCAAATGCGCTGAGTGCGCTCCAAGCGGCACAGAACGGACTGCTCGTGTCAAAGCTCGAGCGCGCGATCACAGCGCAGCGCGACGTCGAGCTTGAAGCGCTCAACTTGAGCAAGAACGTCAACAGTCTGTACCAGCGCGCGGCCAAGTGGAAAGCCGAGCAGCGGCGTCTGCGCCACACGCTCGAGGTGCGCGCATGCGTCTGCTCCTACTGTCTTGCCCCGTCATGTGCGTTTGTGTGAGTGCGTCGTGCACTGAGCGACTCGTTTCGTACGTGATTGATCGACTGCTCGCACACGCACACAGGGACTCGAGACATTCGAAGACTGGGCGAGTGCGATTGAGATCGACTTGCAGGGCATCGCTGGGAACCTCGAGTACGTGAGCGCAGTGCTCGAGAAAGAGCAGGACGAGAGCAGTGCAGCATGCGTTGGCGCGTCGACACGGAGCTAGTAGTGAGTGTGTGTACTGCTTGGACCAGCAAGAGCAAGAGCTCACTTGATCATGCGTATTAATTTTGTATCGGTTTTGTTTACGACCGACTGTTGCATACTAAATTCAAGATACGTGTCGCCACAAGCCGCCTCCGCTCGTTGACAAGCGAAATGGCGCGCAAGGTGGCGAGCAAGAAGGCGACGGCGCGCGCTGCAGTGACTGCAGACACGAGCGATGTACGCAAACGCTCGAGCACGAGCGCAAAGGGCATCGCGGCGAAAGCGCTGCCGTTCCTCGTCGTCGCGTTCGTGCTCTTCTTTGCGCTCAATCGACTGTACTTGATGCCGCAGCGCGCAGCGTCGTTGGCAGCAGCAGCCAAGCGCAGCAGCAGTGGCAAGAGCGGCGACACGTACCTCGCGCGCACAGACGTCGCGAGCCACCGCCGCGTCGATGTCCCGTGCTACATCAAGAAGGTGCGTCTGCTTATGTATTGTGCACATGTGCACAGCGCCATAGGCGAGTGCTAACGATCTGCCATGCTGTCAACTGACGCCGCCGTGCTCGCTCGCTTGCCTCGCCTTCAAACGAGCTAGAAGTCGGCCAAGGGCTTTGTCGAAGGCTGCCACAAGCTCGGACGCGCCTGTGGTCGTGCTGTGCGCGACAACTTTGCGACGCCAGAAGAAGTGACAGAGCTCCGTGCGATCGCAGAGATCGGCATGGCGAACCGCTCGCGCCTCGGCGGTCCGACGATCATGGACGTGAACACGGGCTACGTCAAGGACGGCCAGGGGCTCGTAAACATCTACCAGCAGGACCGCATGTCACCGCCAATCCCGCGCTTCACCGCCGAGCAGTTTGCACTCTATCGACGGTACGACTGCGTGACTGACAGTGAGCCAGCCAGGGCTTGAACGATCATACTAGTAGTACTGACGATGGACGTCCTGGACTCGACAGAACGATCGAGAAGATCCGCTTGGCGCTCATGGCCGAGTTTGAGCTCGACGTGCTGTACTTCACGGCGCCAACGTTCATCACGCGGCTCGTTGGGAACGCGTCGTGGTCGCCGACGGAGATCCACGACGAGTACTGGCACCCGCACGTGGACAAGGACAACACGCAGCACTACGACTACTCGGGCCTGCTCTACCTCTCGGACTACGAAGACGACTTCACTGGCGGCTTGTTTGCGTTCCTCGACAAGACGAGCGAGCACGTCGTTGAGCCTGCGCGCGGGCGCCTCATGATGTTCACGGCCGGGAAGGAGAACCTCCACCAAGTGCGCAAGGTCGAGAGCGGCGCGCGGTACGTCATGAGCATGTGGTTCTCGTGCGACGAGCGCAAGCGCTTCACCAACTTCCTCGACGGCAAGATGCACCGCCACTTCAAGCGCGACGACGCCTGAGGTGTGAGCGGCCGAGAGTACGAGCACCAGTGTCGCTAGCGTCGTTGCGAGAGTGTCGTAGGTGAATCGCAGCATCGTCGTCTCTCTTCTTCAGTCGTGTTTGATTCTCTGGTCTTGTACGTCAGAGTCCGCTGCCTTTCGTCCGCAAAACAGACATGGCGAGCGAGCTGAACGCGCCGCGGAGCTGCTGGTCGCGCTTCGCTGCCTCGGCCGCTGCGAGGTCCTGTGCGTGGTCGCGGAACTGCTGCATGAGTCGCCGGCGCCGCTCGCGCGACGGTTTGCAGCGACAGACTGTGAAGACCGAGTTTGTGCGCTCGAACACGAGCTGACTGAGCGCGCTCGTGCCGGGCGGCGGCTGCCACAGCACTTTGCGCGTCGGCGGGTGGTAGTAGTAGTGCTTGCTCGGCTCGTGCTCGCACGCAAACTCGCGCCACGGCGGCGGCAAGTCTTGTGCGAGCGCGGCGCTCCGGAACGCAAAGCACGCGTCGCAGATCACGCCGGTCGTGGCGTCAGGCGGTGTGTAGAAGCTCTTGAGACCGTGCCAGATGTGCTGCTTGTCGCTCGCGCTGCCAGCTTCGCGGAGCTTCTTGAGCTGCGCATTCACCTGTCGCTCGGCTTCAGATACAGCGCTGTCACTGCTGCTGCTGTCGTTGTTGGTGTCGCTACTGTGGCTCGCGAGCGTCGAGACGTCGTGTTGCGCAAAGAGGAGCGCAGAGGATGCTGCAGCAGACATCGAGTTGGACGCTACACATGCTGCGTCGCAGATGCACTGGTGGTGTTTGCGCGTCTCGCGCAGGAACTGCTGCTTGAAGAGCTCCTGGCGCTCATCGTGGCGCTCAAAGTCCTTCGTGATCTGGTGCTGCAGCTTGTGCACTTCGGCAAACACTTCGGCTGACCGCTGCGCCACGATCACAGCAGCACGACCGCTCATAGCTCGAGTGCGTGTATATGCAGGTCGATGTGATGCAGTAGTGACTTGTACAGCACTTGGTTGTCGCGGTGGCGGAAGACAACGAAGTCATCACAAGACGAAGCCAGCAGTCGATCTCAAGTCCGTCCTCTGGTCCTGATCGGATCGTTCACAGACTCGAGTATTTTGGCTTTGAGGCTGCTTCAACACTAACGCTGTCACTTGTGCGCATTGAGCGTTGCATGTTGTGATCTGTCAAGGCGTAGTGTTCGTGGCGAACAAGGAGCGATCAACCCCTGCGACTCGAAGACTCGAAGGCTCGAAGCGACGTCGTCGTTCATCATGTCGATGCTGGTCAAGCTCGAAATCCAAGTATTTAGGAAAAACTGTTCAAATATGGCTTGAATACATGAGATGTGAAGAAACAAGACAAACAGGACAAACAGGGCGATCAGACAGTGAATATGTATTAATGCTATTTTTAGACAGGATTTGCTAGTGATACAGGTCTTGATCTGGCTCTCATCGCGCAACTTTGTATATGCATTTGTATGGTCGTTGCCCATTGCGAGGGAGACGCCAAAGGGTTTTTTGTGTCGGTACGCGTTCCATTCTCCCGATAATCAGGCACACACAAGCGGCACACCACACACACACACGCAGAGCAGCAGGACGACGACGACGACGGCGCAAGACGCAAAGCACTCTCGAAGTGCGCTCGTCATCTCTCTCTCTACGTCTCTACGGCACACGTCTGCATATTCACGACGCGACACGCATCCACTCGCGTCAGTTGCAGTCACAGCAGCCATCGCACTCGCTCTCACACAACCCACGAGCGATCGTCTCCTCTGTCGCTATCGCCATCGCTGTCGGCAACCGCATTGATCGGCCCCTTCCCTCCTCCACTTCCTCCACTTCCTCAAGCAAGCTCGCACGCGCGTCCGCGATGACGATGTCGGACAAAGAGGTCGAAGCAGGACTGTCGCTGCTGCACATGATGCAGCCCGGCGCCTCGCAGACGCCACTGTCGCAGCACAACACGCTGCACGACGAGGTCCGTGCTGCTCTCGTCCCCTCCGTGTGACTCTCATGTGTGCTAGTACTGCTACCACTAGTGCTACTCCACGAGTGCATGCGTGCTACTGCTACTGCTACGGGCTGCTGCTGACGATGCTGACGGATCGATCGATCGTCGTGTCGCTCAGGAGATGGTGCTCGCACTCGCGATGCCTCTTGCAGCCATGGCCGAGTCGATGTCAGTGCCAGCGATGCCGACGCAGTTTGAGCTGACGCAGCAGCAGTCGCACGACGGCGTGCACGCGTCGCTCTTGCGCGTCGTCGCGAGCCAAGCGGATGTGCTCGCACTCCCACTCACAAGCGCCACCACCAGCAGCAGCAGCAGCAGTGGCACTAGTGGCACGGTCGACGCGCCAAACGGAAGCACCACGCCGCGCGGCTTTGTGAAGCGCAACACGCAGCTCTCGACGCTCCTGAGCGACTTGAGCCTCGATGACCTGCGCGCGCACTTTAACAAGCCGATCGTGGACGTGGCCAAGGAGTTTGGAATCTGCACGACGTTCCTGAAGAAGATCTGCCGGCGCTGCGGCATCAAGCGCTGGCCGCACCGGCAGATCCGGTCGCTTGCGCGCACGATCGAGATGCTCGAGCGCGCACGTGCGAGCGCTGCGACGCCGCAGGAGCGCGCCAAGTTTGCGACGCAGATCCAGCAGCTCGAAGCGAAGAAGCGCGCGGTGATTCGCGACCCGGACGCGAACGGCAAGCTCAAGCGCGTGAAGAAGTGCGCCGGCAGTCCTGGCGCGCAGAAGCCTGCGACGAAAGGCCGACGCGCGAGCGTCAGTGGCAAGAGCGAGAGCAGCAGCGGCGACGTCGACATGGACGACGCGTCGGACGACAACGACGACGACATGGCGGACGACGACATGGCTGCTGCAGATGATGTGAATGGTCCGCGTGTGCTGGACATGCACGACGCAGTCGCAAACGCCGAGGCGCTGCAGCTGCTGCACATGGCAGGCGTGCGCCACGAAGCGTCGTCTCCTTCTCCTCAGCCACCAGCGCCGCAGTCTCCTTTCAGTCATCGCCTCGCGTCGAGTCTGGTCGCTCATCGCCAGGACGCGCCACTGGCTCTTGCTGATGATGCGCATCAACCAGCGGGTCCTGAAATAGCTCAACCGACTGAGTCAGCAATGGTCACGACACGTGACGACACCTGCGAAGCGACGTCACTCGACACCTCAATGCCAGTCGCGTCGGTCGAGGCGCTGTCACTCGCACTGCTGCCAACAACGTCAACAACGTCGTCTGGACACCAGCTGTCGTTCGACTCGCCATTGCCAGCAGCATCAGCCACAGTGTCTGCCACGAGCGCAGTGGCAGTGATGACGCCCACTGGTGCTCCTACGACAGTCGCGCTCGTCAAGACGCTGACTGCCGCGTCACGAACAGCAGCAACTACAACAACAGCAACAACGCGCACTGCGTCCTCGCACTCGCAAGTGGTGCAGTCGTCTCTGATGCCGTCGATGGCTCCAACTGCGACTGCGTGCTCCAGCGCCACTGATGCGCGTTTCGACACAGAGACGCCACCACCATCAGCAACAGCAGCGACAACGACACCAACTGGTGGACTCAAGATCTCGCCGAGCCACCACCAGCGCAAGCTCGCGGTCGGACACGCTGGCAAGCTGTACGACGCAGCAGACGGTGCGCAGCGGCGGAGCTCGTCACTCAGTTCGCTCAGTTCGCTCCAGAGCAGCCACGACGACAACAACATCGGCGTCATGGACGACATGGACGACTTTGACGACGACATTGAGAACAAGCAGCCGCAAGACGACAACGACAGCGGCGTTGACGTCGGTTGTCTTCTCGAAGTCTCGATCTGAGAGAGTGAGGTGAGGCATCGACAGCTCGCTGCGTCAGTCAGTCAGTCAGCGGTTGCGCTCGAGCAAGCGAGAATGAGAGCGTCAAACCGCTTGCTTGCTCTTGGTTTTGGAAGGACGCGAATGAAGCGCCACGTTTTCGCATGGAGTGAGCGAGCGAGTGAGAGATCGAGGCATCCTGGAGCAAGTGAGAGAGTGAGAGAGTGAGCGTGAGAAGTAGTTGTGTTAGGGAGTGTGTGCTGTATGTTTGGATGTCGTAAGAGCTTCATTGCATCCGAGTGTTGGAGTTTGCTTGCTGCTGTTGTTGATGAAGTGCAAGTGAACCAAGTGAAGAGAGCGACTCGAAGCAAGTGCTTGCACGAGGCATGAGCAAGACAAGCGTGCTTGTGAGAAGGTCGTGTATGCAATGCAAGACGAGCGTGAAAGAGCGTGAACAGGTGTGTGAAAGGATGTGAAAGGGCGTCAAGTCGAGTGACTACCGTATTGTATCGCATAAGTGCGATCGAAGCAAACACATCAAGTGAGCAAGTCAAGGTCAAGCAACAAACAAGCTGCAAGCGTCGAGCTGACGAAGAGCTCGTGTGTGCTCGTGTGTGCACAAGCAAGCAAGCATGGCCGATCACGCAACGAGTAGCAGAAACAACAGCAACAGCAATGTGCGCAGTCGCTGGTTTGGATCGCAACGTAGTGACAATGCGTCTGCAGCGCCAACGCCATTGACACCAAACGCAAACAGCCGTGCAGCGCAGTCAAACACTCCAGCAGCAGCAACTGCATCGACTGCATCATCGCCATCGTCGTCTACTGCTCCTGCCAAAGCGACGTTCGACTGCAACATCTGTCTCGACACGGTCTCGAGTCCTGTTGTGACGCTCTGCGGCCACCTCTACTGGTATGTTCCACACTCACAAGTGACCGCATTGGCGCTGTGCACATCATCTCGTTGTGCTCATTGAGCTCGCTATGTGTCTGTGCATGATGTACTGGTGTGCATGTATGTGCTTGCTCCTGCAGCTGGCCATGTCTCTATCAGGTACGAACACACGCACACTTGCCAGTCGATGGTGTGGTCTTGTAGCACTCGCACCTTCGAGACAACTCACAGACGTGACGTGTGTGGCAGTGGATGGAGGCGCGCTCCGAGTGTCCAGTGTGCAAAGCCGGCATTAGCGTCGAGAACGTCATCCCAGTCTACGGACGTGGCGCAGAAGCAACAGATCCGCGGTGCGTTCCTGCGCTTGTGTGTGTCTCCAACCAGAGTCAGAACCACTGAGCGCATGGACGAAGAGACATACGACTGTGTCTGCTGTCGCTTGGTACTTGGCGCTTGGTCCTGACAACCTAACACTGACGCTCGCTCATACGTCACACATACACGCTGGCATCAGGACACAAGAGATGAGCGAGAACGGTATCCCGAGTCGTCCGCGCGGCCAGCGACCTGACGCAGCGCAGCTCCGTCGACGGCGACCTCGACAGGTACGCTCGTGCTGTAGTATGTGATGTCTTGGAGGCTCTCTTGGTGTCGTGTGAGCGCATACACACAGAGAGACAGACACACAGACTCACAGACTCACACGCACGCTTGACGCTGCATGTGCTAGCCATTCGGCGTGTTTGCTCCACAGCAGAACGAAGGCTTTGCGCTGTCGCCGACGCTCGGGTTCCTTCCTGCGCTCTTTGGCGCTCCGTCTACAATGGCGACTGGGACTGCGACGCACCGACTGGATGGCACGCCACTCACACCGATGGAAGTGCGGCAGCAGATGCAGCAAGCGTTCCTCTCGCGCCTGCTCCTCGTCGTCGGGAGTCTCGTGATCCTCTGCCTCTTGACATTCTAGGCGCAAGTGTGCATGTGTGTGAAGGTGCTCCGAGAGCGAGCGAGCGAGCGAATATGTACGAGAGTGACAGACTGCAAGGCTCTGTGGCGGCTGTAGTCGAGCACGTATGGATAGATGGACCAGACACTCATACTCGTCATTGGCATTGTCGTTAGCTGCTGGACGTGCTCTCTCGCTTGCGCTTCTTCTTGTTTGTTGCTGTTGTTGTTGTTGTTGTTGTTGCTATTGCACCAGCTGCTGCTGTGGGATCGCTTTGTGCGTCGTGCTCTGTCGAATTGCTGTCGTTGTTGCTGTTGTGTTGTGCTGCTGCTTGATGCAGAGGTGACGACGATAGAGCAGACTGCGCTTGCTGCGGTGTTACAGAAGCCACGTCTGGAGCACCAGAACGACCTTCAGAAGGAACCACAGGTGCTGGATGTGATGCCACGGACTGGGTTTGTTGCTGCTCTTGTTGTTGCTCTTGCTCTTGTTGTCGAATCTGCTGCCGCGCTGCGTGCGCTGTGAGTGCTGCTTTGTAGCGCTTGCCAAACTTGTCGGCGAGATTGGCTCTTGAGACGCCGCGCGGTGCGCTGCTGAGCACGGCGCTCGCGTCCGACGGCGAGTACCCGAGCGTGAGGATCAAGTACTCTGCTGCGAGCAGCGCTGCAGCCGACTTCTCTTTGTCTGTGAGCGCCATGCACGTCGTCGTTGCGTTCTTGCTTGTCCTTGCTCTTGCTTGCTGGTTGATACAAGTGCTGTTGCTGGTTGTTGATGTGTTGGAGTGAGTTGTCAAGAGCAACGGACTGGCTGGCATGAATACACTTGGATTTAGTATGCTGACTGACGGATGTGTGTGTCCTATACGACAAATCGACAGACACTCACTCTTGTTTTCACTATGAAGTATCTATTGTGTGTGATTGTCTTGTACCTCTTCGCTCGACTCATAACATGCACACGCACTCACTTGTTGTTCACTTGCTTGTCCTTGTCGTACACACGACATCCTACAAGTCCATGGTGGGCTCGCTGCTCTCTGGATGCTGCTGCACTTGCCGCTTACGGTCGCGACTGCTGCTGCTGCTGCTGGTTGTGATCCGTGTCCATGGGCTGCGAGACGTCGAACGCGAGCTTCCCGTCGCGCGCCAAGACGTCGACGTGGCTCTTGGGCTGGAGCCGCCCACCGATGATGAGCTTGCTCAGGTCCGTCACGACGTGCTTCTCAATGTACCGCTTGATCGGCCGCGCGCCGTACTGCGGGTCGTACGCCTCGTCGAGGATCACGTCGAGCGCGTCGGTCGAGACGTCCATCGAGATCTGCGCGTCCTTGAGGCGCTCGACGACCGACTGGAACTGCAGCCGCACGATCTCCTGGAGCTCCGTGCGACCGAGCGGCGCAAACACGATGATGTCGTCGAGCCGGTTGAGCAGCTCCGGCCGGAGCGTGTGGCGCAGCTGCGCGAGCACGAGCGCCCGCTGCTGTGCAAACACGGCCGCGTGGCGCTGCTCGTCCGCCGCGCGCTTGAGCTTCTTGTTCGCGCGCGGCGAGTCGTCGGTCGAGACGTCAAAGGTCAAGTGCTCGGCGCCGATGTTCGACGTGAGGATCACGACGACGTTCGTGAAGTCGACCGTGCGGCCGTGCGAGTCGGTCAAACGGCCGTCGTCGAGGACCTGGAGCAGCACGTTCAGCACTTTCACGTGCGCCTTCTCGATCTCGTCCAGCAGGATCACGTTGTACGGGTTGCGCCGCACGGCCTCGGTGAGCTGCCCGCCCTCGTCGTGGCCGATGTAGCCCGGCGGCGCGCCAATGAGCCGCGCGACCGAGTGCTCCTCCATGTACTCGGACATGTCGATGCGCACCATGTGGCGCTCGTCGTCAAAGAGCTCGAACGCGAGGGCCTTGGCGAGCTCCGTCTTGCCGACGCCCGTGGGACCGAGGAACAAAAAGCTCCCAGTCGGCTGCTCGCGCCGCGCAAGACCAGCGCGCGATCGCATGACGGCGTCGCAGACCGACTTGACTGCGTCGTGCTGCCCGACGACGCGCGTGTGGATGCGGTCCTCGAGGTGCAGCAGCCGGTCGCTCGTGCTCGCCGTGAGGCGCGAGACGGGGATGCCGGTCCAGCGCGCGACGACCTGGCAGATCTGCTCCTCGCGCACGACCTCCTCCACGAGCTTGTCGCTGTCGCCCGACGCGTCGTGTTGCGCCTTGCGTGTCTCGGCCTGCGCGATGATGCGCTGGACGTCCGGAATCGCGTAGTACTTGAGGTCCGCGACGGTCTGCAGGTCCTGGTTCCGCTCGGCCTTCTCCATCTTGAGCTGCAGCGTCGCGAGCTTGTCTTTCAGGCGCCGGATCTCGTTCACGCGGTCCTTCTCGGCCTGGTGCTTGAGCACGAGCGGCCGGAGCTCGTCGCCGATCGCGTTCAGCTCCTCGCGCACCTTTGCGAGTCGCTGCTTGCTCATGTCGTCCTTCTCTTTCGCGAGCGCCGTGGCTTCGACCTGGAGCTGCAGCTGCCGTCGCTCGAGCTCGTCGATCACCTCGGGCTGGCTGTCGAGCTGCACGCGGACGTTCGCGCACGCCTCGTCGACAATGTCGATCGCCTTGTCCGGCATGAAGCGCTGCTTGATGTACCGGTCCGCGAGCTTCGCCGCCGCCACGAGCGCGCTGTCGAGGATCTGCACGCCGTGGTGCGACTCGTACCGTTCCTTGAGGCCGCGGAGGATGCTCACCGTGTCGGGCACGGACGGCTCGCTCACGAGCACTTGCTGGAACCGGCGCTCGAACGCCTTGTCCTTCTCGACGTACTTGCGGTACTCGTCGAGCGTCGTCGCGCCGATGCACCGGAGCTCGCCGCGCGCGAGCATCGGCTTGAGCAAGTTGGCTGCGTCCATGGCGCCAGACGTCGCGCCGGCGCCGAGGATCAGGTGCATCTCGTCGATGAACAGGATGATCTTGCCGTCGCTGTCCTTGACCTCCTTGAGCACGGCCTTGAGGCGCTCCTCGAACTCGCCGCGGTACTTGGCGCCAGCGATGAGCGCGCCCATGTCGAGGCTGATGACCTGGCAGTTGAGCGAGTCCGGGACGTCGCCCATGACGATGCGGTGCGCGAGGCCCTCAACGATCGCGGTCTTCCCGACACCGGGCTCGCCGATCAGCACCGGGTTGTTCTTCGTGCGGCGCGAGAGGATGCGTACGACGCGCCGGATTTCGTCGTCGCGGCCGATCACCGGGTCGATCTTCCCGGCCTCCGCGAGCTCCACGAGGTTCTGGCCGTACTTGGTGAGCGCGTCGTACATCTCTTCCGCGTTGTTGCTCGTGACTGTGCGGCCGCCGCGCGAGACCTTGACTGCGTCCTTGACCTTGCTCTCCTCCAAGCCGTGGGCCTTGAAGATTCCGGCCGTCTGTGCGTGCGAGAAGAGCGCGAGCACGAGGTGGTCGGACTGCCACGTGCGTGTCCTTCATCTCCTTCCGCATCTTCACGGCGTACTTGAGCACCTTCCCGAGCGCCGAGTCGATGCTCACGCTGTCTGGCGGCGGCTGCTGCGACGGCTGCCGCTTCAGCTGCTGCTTCACGTCGCTCACGACGGCGTCGACGTCTGCGCCAGCGCGGCTCGCGAGCTGCCGCGCAAACCCGCGCGCGTCGTCAAAGAGCGCTTCGGCCAAGTGCAGCGGCATGACTTGCGCGTGGCCGTAGTCCTCTGCGAGTCCCTGCGCGGTCTGCAAGTACTCGTTCGTCTTGTCGGTGAACTCTTGCGGGTTCATCGTGTCTGTCTGTCTGTCTGTGTCTGTCTGTGTGTTGTGTGCCGTTGGCTGTGCTGTGTGCTGTTGTTTGCTTGCTGCTGTGCCTGTGGCCTGTGTGTTGCTTGCTTGCTTGCTTGCTGCTGCTGCTGTTGTTGGCTTGGTGGCTTGGTGGCTGATGCGCCAATTCGGAAATGAGCTGCTGTTGTCTTTGTGTGCGTGTCTGCGCAGAAGCACTTCAACTTGGTGGGTCGACACGATGTACTGGCGATTGTATGTGAGAGTGTGAGCGAGCGTTCTCGAAGCGTCGAGACAATTCAGTGTGAGATTTCCGAGGGACACTCGCATCATTTTATGAGGATCATCATTTAAAGGGACACTGGTATCATTTTATGAGAGTCACGATGTATCAAAATCGCGGTTTCTCGATATGTCGCGATTATCAAGTTCATGGTTTCTCGATATGTCGAAATTGTACCCGTTGATTGTTGATTTTGCAGCAAGTCGTGATTGAGATCTGAAGTGTGATGGGTATTGTGATGGCAAATGTATTGTGAAGAGTATTGCAGTGTGAGCGCTATTGTATTGTATGGGAGCGGTGTTCGTCTTTGCTCAATGAAGCAGAAGCAGCAAGTACATGAGCAAAACTCGCTGCTCCAGATGCGACTGTGACTGCTACTACTACGGTTGTTCACGTCGTTGCTGCTGTCGTTGCTGCTCGTTGCGTGGCTGGCCATACTTGCTTCCTTGCTTGTACACACAGAGCACACGAGCAATCACTTGAACTCTACAGGTCGACGCTGCATACTTGTTACTTGTCCTTAACTTGCTCACTTGATGTGTTTGCTGCGTTCTTGCTCACGCTTCGTGCAAGCACTTGGTTTCGAGTCGCTTGGCTCGCTTGGTTCGCCTGCACTTCATTGTCAACAACAGCAAAGACCAACACCATCAGCATGTGCCATGCGGATGTACAGAAGCCCTTACGACATTCAAACACACACGCTTGCCTCGACGCAACTACCTCTCACTCTCCGACGTCTCGACTTCTCGATCTCGCTCATTCACCCGATGAATGAATGGACTCCATGCGAGCAAGTCGTGCTCCATTCCTGTCCTTCCAAACAAAGAGCGAGCGGGTCGACGCTCTCTCTTGCTCGCTCAAGAGTGCAACCACTGACTGACTGACGCAGCGAGCTGTCAAAGCCTTACCTTTGGAAGTGCTCAAGTGCTAAGCAGCAGTCGCATCTGGAGCAGCGAGTTTTGCTCATGTACTTGCTGCTTCTGCTTCATTGAGCAAAGACGAACACCGCTCCCAATACAATACAATAGCGCTCACACTGCAATACTCTTCACAATACATTTGCCATCACAATACCCATCACACTTCAGATCTCAATCACGACTTGCTGCAAAATCAACAATCAACGGGTACAATTTCGACATATCGAGAAACCATGAACTTGATAATCGCGACATATCGAGAAACCGCGATTTTGATACATCGTGACTCTCATAAAATGATACCAGTGTCCCTTTAAATGATGATCCTCATAAAATGATGCGAGTGTCCCTCGGAAATCTCACACTGAATTGTCTCGACGCTTCGAGAACGCTCGCTCACACTCTCACATACAATCGCCAGTACATCGTGTCGACCCACCAAGTTGAAGTGCTTCTGCGCAGACACGCACACAAAGACAACAGCAGCTCATTTCCGAATTGGCGCATCAGCCACCAAGCCACCAAGCCAACAACAGCAGCAGCAGCAAGCAAGCAAGCAAGCAACACACAGGCCACAGGCACAGCAGCAAGCAAACAACAGCACACAGCACAGCCAACGGCACACAACACACAGACAGACACAGACAGACAGACAGACACGATGAACCCGCAAGAGTTCACCGACAAGACGAACGAGTACTTGCAGACCGCGCAGGGACTCGCAGAGGACTACGGCCACGCGCAAGTCATGCCGCTGCACTTGGCCGAAGCGCTCTTTGACGACGCGCGCGGGTTTGCGCGGCAGCTCGCGAGCCGCGCTGGCGCAGACGTCGACGCCGTCGTGAGCGACGTGAAGCAGCAGCTGAAGCGGCAGCCGTCGCAGCAGCCGCCGCCAGACAGCGTGAGCATCGACTCGGCGCTCGGGAAGGTGCTCAAGTACGCCGTGAAGATGCGGAAGGAGATGAAGGACACGCACGTGGCAGTCGACCACCTCGTGCTCGCGCTCTTCTCGCACGCACAGACGGCCGGAATCTTCAAGGCCCACGGCTTGGAGGAGAGCAAGGTCAAGGACGCAGTCAAGGTCTCGCGCGGCGGCCGCACAGTCACGAGCAACAACGCGGAAGAGATGTACGACGCGCTCACCAAGTACGGCCAGAACCTCGTGGAGCTCGCGGAGGCCGGGAAGATCGACCCGGTGATCGGCCGCGACGACGAAATCCGGCGCGTCGTACGCATCCTCTCGCGCCGCACGAAGAACAACCCGGTGCTGATCGGCGAGCCCGGTGTCGGGAAGACCGCGATCGTTGAGGGCCTCGCGCACCGCATCGTCATGGGCGACGTCCCGGACTCGCTCAACTGCCAGGTCATCAGCCTCGACATGGGCGCGCTCATCGCTGGCGCCAAGTACCGCGGCGAGTTCGAGGAGCGCCTCAAGGCCGTGCTCAAGGAGGTCAAGGACAGCGACGGCAAGATCATCCTGTTCATCGACGAGATGCACCTGATCCTCGGCGCCGGCGCGACGTCTGGCGCCATGGACGCAGCCAACTTGCTCAAGCCGATGCTCGCGCGCGGCGAGCTCCGGTGCATCGGCGCGACGACGCTCGACGAGTACCGCAAGTACGTCGAGAAGGACAAGGCGTTCGAGCGCCGGTTCCAGCAAGTGCTCGTGAGCGAGCCGTCCGTGCCCGACACGGTGAGCATCCTCCGCGGCCTCAAGGAACGGTACGAGTCGCACCACGGCGTGCAGATCCTCGACAGCGCGCTCGTGGCGGCGGCGAAGCTCGCGGACCGGTACATCAAGCAGCGCTTCATGCCGGACAAGGCGATCGACATTGTCGACGAGGCGTGCGCGAACGTCCGCGTGCAGCTCGACAGCCAGCCCGAGGTGATCGACGAGCTCGAGCGACGGCAGCTGCAGCTCCAGGTCGAAGCCACGGCGCTCGCGAAAGAGAAGGACGACATGAGCAAGCAGCGACTCGCAAAGGTGCGCGAGGAGCTGAACGCGATCGGCGACGAGCTCCGGCCGCTCGTGCTCAAGCACCAGGCCGAGAAGGACCGCGTGAACGAGATCCGGCGCCTGAAAGACAAGCTCGCGACGCTGCAGCTCAAGATGGAGAAGGCCGAGCGGAACCAGGACCTGCAGACCGTCGCGGACCTCAAGTACTACGCGATTCCGGACGTCCAGCGCATCATCGCGCAGGCCGAGACACGCAAGGCGCAACACGACGCGTCGGGCGACAGCGACAAGCTCGTGGAGGAGGTCGTGCGCGAGGAGCAGATCTGCCAGGTCGTCGCGCGCTGGACCGGCATCCCCGTCTCGCGCCTCACGGCGAGCACGAGCGACCGGCTGCTGCACCTCGAGGACCGCATCCACACGCGCGTCGTCGGGCAGCACGACGCAGTCAAGTCGGTCTGCGACGCCGTCATGCGATCGCGCGCTGGTCTTGCGCGGCGCGAGCAGCCGACTGGGAGCTTTTTGTTCCTCGGTCCCACGGGCGTCGGCAAGACGGAGCTCGCCAAGGCCCTCGCGTTCGAGCTCTTTGACGACGAGCGCCACATGGTGCGCATCGACATGTCCGAGTACATGGAGGAGCACTCGGTCGCGCGGCTCATTGGCGCGCCGCCGGGCTACATCGGCCACGACGAGGGCGGGCAGCTCACCGAGGCCGTGCGGCGCAACCCGTACAACGTGATCCTGCTGGACGAGATCGAGAAGGCGCACGTGAAAGTGCTGAACGTGCTGCTCCAGGTCCTCGACGACGGCCGTTTGACCGACTCGCACGGCCGCACGGTCGACTTCACGAACGTCGTCGTGATCCTCACGTCGAACATCGGCGCCGAGCACTTGACCTTTGACGTCTCGACCGACGACTCGCCGCGCGCGAACAAGAAGCTCAAGCGCGCGGCGGACGAGCAGCGCCACGCGGCCGTGTTTGCACAGCAGCGGGCGCTCGTGCTCGCGCAGCTGCGCCACACGCTCCGGCCGGAGCTGCTCAACCGGCTCGACGACATCATCGTGTTTGCGCCGCTCGGTCGCACGGAGCTCCAGGAGATCGTGCGGCTGCAGTTCCAGTCGGTCGTCGAGCGCCTCAAGGACGCGCAGATCTCGATGGACGTCTCGACCGACGCGCTCGACGTGATCCTCGACGAGGCGTACGACCCGCAGTACGGCGCGCGGCCGATCAAGCGGTACATTGAGAAGCACGTCGTGACGGACCTGAGCAAGCTCATCATCGGTGGGCGGCTCCAGCCCAAGAGCCACGTCGACGTCTTGGCGCGCGACGGGAAGCTCGCGTTCGACGTCTCGCAGCCCATGGACACGGATCACAACCAGCAGCAGCAGCAGCAGTCGCGACCGTAAGCGGCAAGTGCAGCAGCATCCAGAGAGCAGCGAGCCCACCATGGACTTGTAGGATGTCGTGTGTACGACAAGGACAAGCAAGTGAACAACAAGTGAGTGCGTGTGCATGTTATGAGTCGAGCGAAGAGGTACAAGACAATCACACACAATAGATACTTCATAGTGAAAACAAGAGTGAGTGTCTGTCGATTTGTCGTATAGGACACACACATCCGTCAGTCAGCATACTAAATCCAAGTGTATTCATGCCAGCCAGTCCGTTGCTCTTGACAACTCACTCCAACACATCAACAACCAGCAACAGCACTTGTATCAACCAGCAAGCAAGAGCAAGGACAAGCAAGAACGCAACGACGACGTGCATGGCGCTCACAGACAAAGAGAAGTCGGCTGCAGCGCTGCTCGCAGCAGAGTACTTGATCCTCACGCTCGGGTACTCGCCGTCGGACGCGAGCGCCGTGCTCAGCAGCGCACCGCGCGGCGTCTCAAGAGCCAATCTCGCCGACAAGTTTGGCAAGCGCTACAAAGCAGCACTCACAGCGCACGCAGCGCGGCAGCAGATTCGACAACAAGAGCAAGAGCAACAACAAGAGCAGCAACAAACCCAGTCCGTGGCATCACATCCAGCACCTGTGGTTCCTTCTGAAGGTCGTTCTGGTGCTCCAGACGTGGCTTCTGTAACACCGCAGCAAGCGCAGTCTGCTCTATCGTCGTCACCTCTGCATCAAGCAGCAGCACAACACAACAGCAACAACGACAGCAATTCGACAGAGCACGACGCACAAAGCGATCCCACAGCAGCAGCTGGTGCAATAGCAACAACAACAACAACAACAACAGCAACAAACAAGAAGAAGCGCAAGCGAGAGAGCACGTCCAGCAGCTAACGACAATGCCAATGACGAGTATGAGTGTCTGGTCCATCTATCCATACGTGCTCGACTACAGCCGCCACAGAGCCTTGCAGTCTGTCACTCTCGTACATATTCGCTCGCTCGCTCGCTCTCGGAGCACCTTCACACACATGCACACTTGCGCCTAGAATGTCAAGAGGCAGAGGATCACGAGACTCCCGACGACGAGGAGCAGGCGCGAGAGGAACGCTTGCTGCATCTGCTGCCGCACTTCCATCGGTGTGTGAGTGGCGTGCCATCCAGTCGGTGCGTCGCAGTCCCAGTCGCCATTGTAGACGGAGCGCCAAAGAGCGCAGGAAGGAACCCGAGCGTCGGCGACAGCGCAAAGCCTTCGTTCTGCTGTGGAGCAAACACGCCGAATGGCTAGCACATGCAGCGTCAAGCGTGCGTGTGAGTCTGTGAGTCTGTGTGTCTGTCTCTCTGTGTGTATGCGCTCACACGACACCAAGAGAGCCTCCAAGACATCACATACTACAGCACGAGCGTACCTGTCGAGGTCGCCGTCGACGGAGCTGCGCTGCGTCAGGTCGCTGGCCGCGCGGACGACTCGGGATACCGTTCTCGCTCATCTCTTGTGTCCTGATGCCAGCGTGTATGTGTGACGTATGAGCGAGCGTCAGTGTTAGGTTGTCAGGACCAAGCGCCAAGTACCAAGCGACAGCAGACACAGTCGTATGTCTCTTCGTCCATGCGCTCAGTGGTTCTGACTCTGGTTGGAGACACACACAAGCGCAGGAACGCACCGCGGATCTGTTGCTTCTGCGCCACGTCCGTAGACTGGGATGACGTTCTCGACGCTAATGCCGGCTTTGCACACTGGACACTCGGAGCGCGCCTCCATCCACTGCCACACACGTCACGTCTGTGAGTTGTCTCGAAGGTGCGAGTGCTACAAGACCACACCATCGACTGGCAAGTGTGCGTGTGTTCGTACCTGATAGAGACATGGCCAGCTGCAGGAGCAAGCACATACATGCACACCAGTACATCATGCACAGACACATAGCGAGCTCAATGAGCACAACGAGATGATGTGCACAGCGCCAATGCGGTCACTTGTGAGTGTGGAACATACCAGTAGAGGTGGCCGCAGAGCGTCACAACAGGACTCGAGACCGTGTCGAGACAGATGTTGCAGTCGAACGTCGCTTTGGCAGGAGCAGTAGACGACGATGGCGATGATGCAGTCGATGCAGTTGCTGCTGCTGGAGTGTTTGACTGCGCTGCACGGCTGTTTGCGTTTGGTGTCAATGGCGTTGGCGCTGCAGACGCATTGTCACTACGTTGCGATCCAAACCAGCGACTGCGCACATTGCTGTTGCTGTTGTTTCTGCTACTCGTTGCGTGATCGGCCATGCTTGCTTGCTTGTGCACACACGAGCACACACGAGCTCTTCGTCAGCTCGACGCTTGCAGCTTGTTTGTTGCTTGACCTTGACTTGCTCACTTGATGTGTTTGCTTCGATCGCACTTATGCGATACAATACGGTAGTCACTCGACTTGACGCCCTTTCACATCCTTTCACACACCTGTTCACGCTCTTTCACGCTCGTCTTGCATTGCATACACGACCTTCTCACAAGCACGCTTGTCTTGCTCATGCCTCGTGCAAGCACTTGCTTCGAGTCGCTCTCTTCACTTGGTTCACTTGCACTTCATCAACAACAGCAGCAAGCAAACTCCAACACTCGGATGCAATGAAGCTCTTACGACATCCAAACATACAGCACACACTCCCTAACACAACTACTTCTCACGCTCACTCTCTCACTCTCTCACTTGCTCCAGGATGCCTCGATCTCTCACTCGCTCGCTCACTCCATGCGAAAACGTGGCGCTTCATTCGCGTCCTTCCAAAACCAAGAGCAAGCAAGCGGTTTGACGCTCTCATTCTCGCTTGCTCGAGCGCAACCGCTGACTGACTGACTGACGCAGCGAGCTGTCGATGCCTCACCTCACTCTCTCAGATCGAGACTTCGAGAAGACAACCGACGTCAACGCCGCTGTCGTTGTCGTCTTGCGGCTGCTTGTTCTCAATGTCGTCGTCAAAGTCGTCCATGTCGTCCATGACGCCGATGTTGTTGTCGTCGTGGCTGCTCTGGAGCGAACTGAGCGAACTGAGTGACGAGCTCCGCCGCTGCGCACCGTCTGCTGCGTCGTACAGCTTGCCAGCGTGTCCGACCGCGAGCTTGCGCTGGTGGTGGCTCGGCGAGATCTTGAGTCCACCAGTTGGTGTCGTTGTCGCTGCTGTTGCTGATGGTGGTGGCGTCTCTGTGTCGAAACGCGCATCAGTGGCGCTGGAGCACGCAGTCGCAGTTGGAGCCATCGACGGCATCAGAGACGACTGCACCACTTGCGAGTGCGAGGACGCAGTGCGCGTTGTTGCTGTTGTTGTAGTTGCTGCTGTTCGTGACGCGGCAGTCAGCGTCTTGACGAGCGCGACTGTCGTAGGAGCACCAGTGGGCGTCATCACTGCCACTGCGCTCGTGGCAGACACTGTGGCTGATGCTGCTGGCAATGGCGAGTCGAACGACAGCTGGTGTCCAGACGACGTTGTTGACGTTGTTGGCAGCAGTGCGAGTGACAGCGCCTCGACCGACGCGACTGGCATTGAGGTGTCGAGTGACGTCGCTTCGCAGGTGTCGTCACGTGTCGTGACCATTGCTGACTCAGTCGGTTGAGCTATTTCAGGACCCGCTGGTTGATGCGCATCATCAGCAAGAGCCAGTGGCGCGTCCTGGCGATGAGCGACCAGACTCGACGCGAGGCGATGACTGAAAGGAGACTGCGGCGCTGGTGGCTGAGGAGAAGGAGACGACGCTTCGTGGCGCACGCCTGCCATGTGCAGCAGCTGCAGCGCCTCGGCGTTTGCGACTGCGTCGTGCATGTCCAGCACACGCGGACCATTCACATCATCTGCAGCAGCCATGTCGTCGTCCGCCATGTCGTCGTCGTTGTCGTCCGACGCGTCGTCCATGTCGACGTCGCCGCTGCTGCTCTCGCTCTTGCCACTGACGCTCGCGCGTCGGCCTTTCGTCGCAGGCTTCTGCGCGCCAGGACTGCCGGCGCACTTCTTCACGCGCTTGAGCTTGCCGTTCGCGTCCGGGTCGCGAATCACCGCGCGCTTCTTCGCTTCGAGCTGCTGGATCTGCGTCGCAAACTTGGCGCGCTCCTGCGGCGTCGCAGCGCTCGCACGTGCGCGCTCGAGCATCTCGATCGTGCGCGCAAGCGACCGGATCTGCCGGTGCGGCCAGCGCTTGATGCCGCAGCGCCGGCAGATCTTCTTCAGGAACGTCGTGCAGATTCCAAACTCCTTGGCCACGTCCACGATCGGCTTGTTAAAGTGCGCGCGCAGGTCATCGAGGCTCAAGTCGCTCAGGAGCGTCGAGAGCTGCGTGTTGCGCTTCACAAAGCCGCGCGGCGTGGTGCTTCCGTTTGGCGCGTCGACCGTGCCACTAGTGCCACTGCTGCTGCTGCTGCTGGTGGTGGCGCTTGTGAGTGGGAGTGCGAGCACATCCGCTTGGCTCGCGACGACGCGCAAGAGCGACGCGTGCACGCCGTCGTGCGACTGCTGCTGCGTCAGCTCAAACTGCGTCGGCATCGCTGGCACTGACATCGACTCGGCCATGGCTGCAAGAGGCATCGCGAGTGCGAGCACCATCTCCTGAGCGACACGACGATCGATCGATCCGTCAGCATCGTCAGCAGCAGCCCGTAGCAGTAGCAGTAGCACGCATGCACTCGTGGAGTAGCACTAGTGGTAGCAGTACTAGCACACATGAGAGTCACACGGAGGGGACGAGAGCAGCACGGACCTCGTCGTGCAGCGTGTTGTGCTGCGACAGTGGCGTCTGCGAGGCGCCGGGCTGCATCATGTGCAGCAGCGACAGTCCTGCTTCGACCTCTTTGTCCGACATCGTCATCGCGGACGCGCGTGCGAGCTTGCTTGAGGAAGTGGAGGAAGTGGAGGAGGGAAGGGGCCGATCAATGCGGTTGCCGACAGCGATGGCGATAGCGACAGAGGAGACGATCGCTCGTGGGTTGTGTGAGAGCGAGTGCGATGGCTGCTGTGACTGCAACTGACGCGAGTGGATGCGTGTCGCGTCGTGAATATGCAGACGTGTGCCGTAGAGACGTAGAGAGAGAGATGACGAGCGCACTTCGAGAGTGCTTTGCGTCTTGCGCCGTCGTCGTCGTCGTCCTGCTGCTCTGCGTGTGTGTGTGTGGTGTGCCGCTTGTGTGTGCCTGATTATCGGGAGAATGGAACGCGTACCGACACAAAAAACCCTTTGGCG
The DNA here is from genome assembly GCA_003730235.1 of Pythium guiyangense. NCBI lineage: Eukaryota > Oomycota > Peronosporomycetes > Pythiales > Pythiaceae > Pythium > Pythium guiyangense. Next base: position 372,009 of record QXDM01000077.1, on the reverse strand, counting down.
TCTCCCTCGCAATGGGCAACGACCATACAAATGCATATACAAAGTTGCGCGATGAGAGCCAGATCAAGACCTGTATCACTAGCAAATCCTGTCTAAAAATAGCATTAATACATATTCACTGTCTGATCGCCCTGTTTGTCCTGTTTGTCTTGTTTCTTCACATCTCATGTATTCAAGCCATATTTGAACAGTTTTTCCTAAATACTTGGATTTCGAGCTTGACCAGCATCGACATGATGAACGACGACGTCGCTTCGAGCCTTCGAGTCTTCGAGTCGCAGGGGTTGATCGCTCCTTGTTCGCCACGAACACTACGCCTTGACAGATCACAACATGCAACGCTCAATGCGCACAAGTGACAGCGTTAGTGTTGAAGCAGCCTCAAAGCCAAAATACTCGAGTCTGTGAACGATCCGATCAGGACCAGAGGACGGACTTGAGATCGACCAACATGATGCGCGACGACGTCGCTTGGAGTCTTCGAGTGCATGGATCAACGTTCGCTTCCTTGCTCGATTCGTCGGCCCATCGGTGCCCAATGGCACCACACGAGTCATTGTGTCCAAAGTGTGTTTGTATGTATCTTCAAATGAAGGAAGGAGTGTTCGCTGCAGCCACGACGGTCCTACAACGCGGTGCCTCGGTCTCTCGCTGCTGCTGCTGCGCGTCCATCCGTGCTAGTAGTACGTGTTCGTCTCGAGCCAGCCAGGGTACCGGATCATCCGGCCAGTTTCCTTGTTGATCGTGCTCCGAGACGTCTTGCGCATCATGAACTTGCGCGCTTCGTCGAGCACGACGATGAAGATCGAGAACGGCAGCGCGACGAACCAGTGCACGAGGCGCATGTTCTCAGTCACGAAGATCGTGTGCACAAAGCCCGCGTACGCCACGGCCGAGCACAGCATGAACTCGAACATGAGCCCAAAGTTGAGCACACTGTTCATCATGCCCTGCGCCGTCACGGACAAGTACCGCGTCTTGCAGATGATCACGTTCGCCCACTGCACCTCGACGACTGCGACAAAGTACGCCGTCTGCGCCACTGCGAGCGCCTCGAACTGCATCATGCGCGACGCAATGTTCACAGCGACGCTTGACGCGCCTGTGCGGAGGCTGAAGCCGCTGCGGTAGTCGAGTAAGCACTGGATGCCCGTGCACGGCGCGGTGCCTGCTGCATCGAGGACCTTCTCGACGATCACGCCCTTCGAGTATGTCTCTTCGCCCAAGTTGAACGTCGTCGACGTGACTTTGCCCGTTGCGTCCACGAGCTTCACAGTCACGCCGTTGTACGCATCGCGCGCACCGCTGAGCGCCGTGATCTCGTCGCCAGTCGTCGCGTCCTTGTCGGTGATCGCCCACACGCCGAACGGCTGGTGCGCGTACATGATCTCGAGCGAGATCTTGCTGCCAAAGCCTGGGAGCCCCTTTGTGCGCGTGTCGTACTCGAACCACGCGCGGTCAAAGAACGACGATCGACGCGACTTCATCGGGTAGTACGGACGGAAGCCACTGTCGTACGCCGCAGCCATGGCTTGGTACGTCACGACTGGCTTCGCAGCGTAGTTGCCGTACGTCGCAGGGTCAAAGCGGTCGTAGTTCGCCGGCTTGGCTGCGTCGGACTCGAGGTTCGTGAACGGGAACTGGCAGTCGAGGACTTTGCCGTCGGCTGACTTGTCGTAGAACACGTACGTGTCAAAGATGTTGCCACCCGCGGGGATCTTGTCGTCGTACGTGCTCTTGCACTCTGGCTCACCGTTCTGGCTCGTGAGGAGACCGAGCGGCTTGAGGTCGCCGCTGGAGTCTTTGTAGAAGCCACCGGCGGTGCAGTACTGCCCCTTCTCAGTGCGGCACCAGAGCACTTGTTTCCCAAACGCGTCCAAGTACCCGAGCTCCGGGAGAATCGCTGGCGGGTACCCAAAGTCATTGAGCACGACCAAGTACGTCATCATGCCTGCTGCGGCTTCGATGATCCCGATCACGCCGTACGCCATCATCACGAGCTTCTTTGTCACGAGGTGGTCGATCGCGGCGTTGCGCGGCGACCGGAGCATGATGTCGTTCTCTGCAGTCTCGTACGCCATCGAGATCGCCGGGATCATGTCCGTGCCGAGGCAGATGAGGAGCATGAGCACGGTCGTGAGCGGCAGTGGCAAGCGGATCGTCGCGTACAGCAGGAACGGCACGAGCTCTGGGATGTTTGCTGCGAGCGCGTAGCAGATCGACTTCTTGAGGTTGTCAAAGATGATGCGGCCCTCTTCGACACCGCACACGATCGAGGCAAAGTTGTCGTCCAACAGGATCATGTCTGCTGCTTCCTTGGACACGTCCGAGCCCATGATGCCCATGGCAATGCCAATGTCGGCTTTCTTGAGCGCCGGCGAGTCGTTCACGCCGTCGCCCGTGACGGCGACGATCTCTTTGCGTCGCTGGCAGTTCTCGACGATGATGAGCTTCTGCTGCGGCGACGTCCGCGCAAAGACGATCTGGTTGTGGTCCAAGATCCGGTCCCACTCCTCCTGCGGCGTGTCCATGCTGATGGTCCAGCCCGGCACGACGATCGCCGGCGCAGTCTTTGGGTCGATCCAGCCGCCGTCGCCTGGGTTCAAGCCGCGCTTCTTGTTGTCCTCTTCGATGTCTTCGCACGTAGGACCCCAGAGGATCCCGACCTTGTGCGCGATCGCCTTGGCCGTGATCGGGTGGTCGCCCGTGACCATGATCACGCGAATGCCAGCGGTCTTGCACTTGGCCACGGCCGTCGGGACCTCGGCGCGCGGCGGGTCAATGAGCGCCATCAAGCCAATGAAGCACAGCGGTTCTTCGATCTTGTGGTCCGGCTTTGGGACGCAGTCGTAGTCCACGTCCTTCTCACCGAGTGGGAAGTTCGGGTTGTCTGTGTTGTACTCGTACGACGGACCGTAGACTGTCGGGTCGAGGATCTTCTGTGCGAACCCGAGCACGCGCATGCCTTTCTTCGAGAGCTCGAGCTGACACGCTTCGATCTCAGCGAGGCGCTCAGGCGTGAGCTCGACCTCCTGACCGTCGATCAAGACCTTGGCGCACCGCGCTGTGATGCGCTCCGGTGCGCCTTTCATGACCAACAGCGCTGGCTTTGCGTCGTCGTTCTCTTGCTTGTGGATCGAGATCTGGTACTTGTTCTTCGAGTTGAACGGGATCTCCTTGAGCTTGATGTTGGACTCGCGGTACTCGATGATGTCGCGCTTGTCGTGGCAGAACTTGATCATCGCCGACTCGGACGCGTCGCCGATCGTCTCCCACGCGACTTTGTCGAGCGTCGTGCCGTTGCTCGTCGTGTACGACTCTTTGAACGGCTTGAGCTTACCGCGCGAGAGCGAGCCGTCGGCTGCGACGACTTTGTCGTACTTGGACTCTTCGTCAAAGACCGCGTTGTTGCAGAGCGTGGCGCAGCGCTGGAGCGCCGCGAACGACGCGTTCTTGGCGTCGTAGTTGCCCGTCGGTGTGATCGAGCACTCGGCGTCCCAGATCTTGTTGTTGTACACGACGTTCGCGACGGTCATGATGTTCTGCGTGAGCGTCCCTGTCTTGTCCGAGCAGATGCAGCTCGTGGACCCGAGCGTCTCGACGCCTTCGAGGTTCTTCACGAGCACAGCTTTGTGCGCCATGCGGTTCGCTGCGAGACTCAAGCAGACCGTCACGGTCGCGAGGAGACCCTCTGGGACATTCGCAACGATGATGCCGATCATGAACACGATGTTCGTGATGATGTCGGTCTTGATCACAAAGCCGATGATGAAGAAGATGATGCCGATCGTGACCGCCACGGCCGCGATGATGTGCACAAAGTGGTTGATCTCGCGCGCGATCGGCGTCATCTCGGTCCCAGTCGACGTCGCGAGCTTTGCGATGCGGCCCATGACCGTCTTGTCGCCGACGCGGATCACGACGCCTTTGCCCGAGCCTTGCGGGATGAACGTACCGAAGAAGCACAGGTTCTTCGTCTCGAGCGGGTTGTCGTCCGTGCAGTCGGGGATGCGCTTGAGCGGCTCGGGCTCGCCGGTCAAGCACGAGTTGTCGACTGCGAGGTCGTCCGAGCACTCGAGCACGCGGATGTCGGCTGGGACTTTGTCGCCGCCCTTGAGCACGATGATGTCGCCGCGCACGAGCTGCGTCGCGTCGATCTTCTGGGACTTGCCTTCGCGAATGACTGTCGTGACTGTCGGCATCATGTTCTTGAACGACTCCATCAAGTTGGACGACTTGCAGTTCTGGAAGTACGAGAACGTCCCAGTGATGACGACGACGAGGAAGAGCACGATGCCGAGGTACAGGTTGTTCGGGTCGCCCTGGAGGATGTAGATGATGATACAGAGCGCGCCGCCGAACCAGAGCAGGAGACTGAAGAGGCCCGTGAGTTCGCGAAAGTACTTGACGTACTCGGGCGTCTGCTTGGGCGGCGACAGTCGGTTCAGTCCCTCGCTCTCGAGTCGACTCTCGACGTCATGGGGGTTCATGCCCTAGACGATACCAGGTAGAGAGAGAGATAGTCATACAGACAGAGGAGGGTGAGTCGCTACTGGATCAAGCCGTTGCGTCGCTAGCGATGAGGACGCGCTACTACTGAAGACGCACATTCGCAGCGTCCGTGCCAAGGTCCGCAACGAGCTCCGAGACGCTCATCTTGTGCTCCTCCATCACGAGCTCGCGCTTGGCGTCATCCGGATTCTCTTTGCCTTTGCCATCCTTCTTCTTGCGCCGGTTCGCTTGCCGATGGCGCAGCTCAGTCGTCACTGCGACGATCTCGGCCGACGACAGCCGCGGGTGCGCTGCCTCCTGCGTCATCGTCGATTCGAATCACACACGCACGCGCAGTCGCACGAATCTCACGCGTTTGACGTTGCTCCTGCTCGTCGTCGTCCTGCTCCTGCAGTTTTCGTCGCGTGAACGCTCTCGACGATCGCGTGCACGAGCTGCGCAACTGCGTGTCTGCCCAGCAGCTCCTCGCACGCACGAACTCGGGGAATGAATAGGAACGCGCGAATGCAAGTTTGGATCGAGGAGACGCAGAGCCGCGACTCCTCGCGTTGGTTCGTTTCGCAACGACTGCGCTGTGTGGCACTCGCGTGGCGCACATCATGCGCACACGACGCTGGACTCGGTCAACATCCGCTCACGTTGGATGACGCTTTGCGGCTCAATGAGGCAGGCGCTTGGACTCATCGAGGATGCACATGACGACACACACATACATACACACTACATAGAGCTAGCTCGCCACTGCTCAAGGCCCATCCAGGAAGACGCCACCGTTCACTTGGTGCTTTGACCTACTAGCTTGACCTACAAACTCGACAGTGGTCACGTGCTCTGGACTGGTACACACTCTCACACGCTCTTGCGCACTTCAGCGCTCGATCCGCTCAGCGGCGCGAGCACGCGGTCCATCGCCGCGAGGAACTGCGCACTGAACGCGTCGTCTGAGAACCGGTCGGCCGAGTCGCGCGCGCGCTCGCGCAGTGCTGTCACGTCCTGTGCGTTCTGCTCCAGGATCGTCCACATCTTGGCCGCGTACTCATCTGCTGTGAGCGCCAAGTAGCCCGTGCCGTCGCGCACAATGTCAGCAGCAGGGCCGCCCGAGTTGTTCGCGACGACGACAAGTCCAGCGGCCATCATCTCGACGATGCTGATGCCAAAGTGCTCGTTGTACATCGTGTGGATGCCGATCGAGGCCGTTGCGAGGTGCTGCTGGAGCTCTGCAAAGCTCGCGTTCACGACAAAGTCGACGCGCTCCGCGACGCCGAGATCGATGCTCTGCTCCTTGAGCGTCTCGACGCGCGCGAGGGTCGTCGTCGTTGCGGCAGCTCCCGAGCAGCACGAGCTTGAAGTCCTTGTGCGTCGTCACCATTGCCTCGGCGTGCGTTGAGAGGAGCACCTGAAGCGCTTGGAGCTGCAGCAACTGGTTCTTCTCGGGTCGGTACTGCGAGATCGAGAGCGCACGAGGTGCGCGCGCAGCGAGACTGAACGCGCGGAACGTCGCCATGGACCCGCACGGCGGGTACACGATCGCAGGCGCGCCGCCCCAGAGGTGCTGGATGTGGTTGAACGTCCACGTCGAGTTGACCATGACGACGTCAGCGCAGTACTTGCCCACGAGCGAGTACGCTGTGGCAAAGACACGGTAGTAGATGTACTTGGCGAGCGACCGCGTCGAGCTTGCAGCGACTGCAGCGTTGTTGTTAAAGTCTGCGGCGCGCGTCTGGACCTTGGCGATCATGTCGGTCGAGATCATCGGGTAGTGCACGTACGCTACGACTGTGCACCCAAAGCGCACGCTCGCAACGAGGTACGAGAACGCACACCCAGTCGTGTCGATCCAGATGCGCGGGTACAGACCAAGCGCTTCGCTCGTGCGGAACGCTGTGAGTGCAAGCCGCACGTGCGCGAGGCTCTGCCAAAAGAGCGTGAAGCGCGGGTACAGCCCTGGGTCGAGCACTTCGCGGTTCGCGAGCGGCACGACGCGGACAAAGAGATCGACCTTGTGCGCGAGCAGGTCTGGGAGGTTGAACCGCTCGGCCGCGCGCTCGATGAGCTCTTTCGCGGAGAGGCCGTCGTCGCCTGTGTAGAGCAAGAGCTCGACGCGGTGCGCAGTATTTGTCGTTGTTGCTCCCTCGCACTGCTTGAGCTGTTCAAAGTACTGCACGAGCGCCAGTAGCGCGCAGTACATGACGCGCTCGCCGCCACCGCCGCCGTTTGCATACGGGTGGAAGATGCCGACCGTGACGGTCGTCTCGCCTGAGCGGTGGTCTGCGCCGCCGCTCTGCGCGACGAGGTGGTGCCGCGCATAGCGTCGGCGCTCTTTGAAGATGAAGAGAACGCACACCGCGACGAGGACGAGCACTGCCGCTGGCATCGCAGCGAGCAGCAGCGTCTGGATCGCGACCATCTTTTGTTGAGACGATGTATGTCGTCACGCAGCAGCAGTCGTTGCGTATGTCCTTGCTTGTGAAGTGCAGCGTCGACGTCGCAGTCGTCGAAGATGATGGAGTCGCTCGCTTGATGCTCTTGATCGCTTTTGTTGCTCTCACATGCCACGTCGCGCTACGCCACTGTATTACTCCGCTAAAGTACGGTCCGACAGTCATACAAAGTACGATTTGTTTTCTGCAGCACATGCAGAGAGGATTCAAGTCGATTTTACACAGGCTTTGTGGTGTGCAAGCTACCACTATATTGTATACACATGCTGCGATTTGAATCTGCGTATCACTGCAATCCCTCGCTTGAAATGCTACACATTACATCACATAATGAAAAAACGAGGAGACGTGTGGCGTCACCGCGACTGTGAGCATTGCAGTGCGCTCAAATCGTCTTGGGTTTTGTATCGAAGCACGACGCGCAAGAGGAAGCGAGGGAAGCCATTGAGCGACGCGAACGCGACCACGACCGCGCTGGTGCTCGAGACGCGAGACTCGGTGCACCCACGCACACGTACGCACACGTACGAGCAGCACAACACGCTCAGCATCGACTGCACTTTCAACACTCACTCCAGCAGTCAGCTTCATGGTGCACGCCATGAGCTCACATCACCACCACAAACACAGCAACGTGCGAACGCTCAACAGGCGCGCGATCGGGATGAGCGCAAGCGCGCGACGAGCGCCGCTGCCGCACACAGCAGTGCGCTGGAGCTGGCTCCACGCCACTGCGTGCTCATCTGTGCTCGTCGTGTGTCTCGCGTACGTCCACAATGAAGCCACCGAGTACGTCCGCGTGCGTGAGACGATCGACGCGTATCCACTTGTCCGCGCCGCGTCGCAGCCGTCAGCAGCTACAACAAATGCTACAGCAGCACCACTGTCGTCTTTAACGCGCAGTCACTCGATGAGCACACTACAGCAGGCACTCGTGCTCGGTATCATGTGCCTCTGGTCGATCGGTCTCGTCGTAGCGCGCCAGTACCACCTCCACTCGCCACTCAAGCGTATTGCAAAGCGCGCGATCAGTCTCGCGACCACGTTGCGCGAACAGCGCTGGGCCGCTGTGTTCTCGCTCCAGCGCACGCCGACGCGCAAGTACCAGCGGCGCCACAGCTGGGGCTACTTTGGCATGGACCGCGAGATCGACGACCTCGACACGCTCGTCGTGACGTCGCTCTCGCCAGAGCGCAACGTCCTGCCAACGACGAAAGCAGCTCGGCGCGACTCGATCCAGACCGAGCCGGGGGCGACTGTGCTCGAGCGCAGCGGCATGGACACAGTCTCTGGCAAGCAGATTGTGCTCCACCCACGCGTTGGTGCGCGCGGCGGTCGCCATGCGAGCAACCAGATCGTGTCGGACGACCCGTACGTGAGTCGGTACCACTTCCAGATCCAGTACGACGCCATGGAGAAAGAGTACTTTCTCCAGGACCTTGGCAGCACGACTGGGACGTTTGTGTTCCTCAAACCGCACGTCCCCAAGCGCCTGCGCGAGCTCGATCGCGTCAAGCTCGGCGACACCGAGTTCGAAGTCCTTGCGATTGCGACGAACGCTGCGACGGGGACGCCGTTCCTGCGTCTGTGCTTCACAGAAGGACCGCTCGCTGGCATTGCGCAGACGATCGGGAAGACGGCAGTGACGCTCGGACGGCGCTCGAGCAACGCGCTGTGCATCACAGACGACAGCTCGATCTCTGGTCGCCATAGCGTCATCTCGCACCTCGGCGACGGCTTCTACATCACAGACCTCGATAGCACGAACGGCACGGCCGTGCGTCTGAGCGCAAGTGGCGAGAAGAGCGCGCGGCGGTACTTGCGCCACGGCGATGTCTTTGGTCTCGGCTCGAATCGGTTCCTCGTCGAGTACTCGCATCAACTGGATGCGCAGCGCGGACTCGACGCGCGCGTGCATCCTCACGACGACTGAGCATTCGTCGTGTAAGGGAGTGCGTGCTTGTGTAGGTGGGTGTCTTGCCGTCTGAAGAGTCTGTAGGAAGTCGTCGTCGTAGTAGTAGTAGTATGAACAAAGGAGCATTGGGGTGACTGTAGTGGCAAGAGTGCCTTACGTGCGTGTGAGTCGAGAGAGAGAGAGAGAGAGTCATGTGGAGCAGCTCAACTGGCGCCGTCAAAGCACTGACAGAGTGACTGGTCCTTGACAAGAGCGTCATCGTGATGTCCAAGAGAAGTGAGACTGCTTCCACAACAAGCACCTTCGCTGCGGCACTTGCACTGCGACTCTCTCACTCGTACCTCCACGTTCTGTCTCTACTCGCGGTTCGCTTGTCGCCACTGCAGCTCGTGCTCGAGTGGGTAGTAGAACCGCGAGCTGTTGCGACGGCACTGGAGCGGGAGCCACGACACTGTCGGCTCAGCATCAGGAACAACGACTGCAGCGCCAAGAGACGATTGGTTCGCCTCCATGTCAGCCAGTGCGCGCGAGCACAGTGGCGAGTGATCGGCGATGAGTATGGACTGACTCTTGGTCGCCGTGCGCTTGAGCTCTACGAACGTCGCGCTCGCTGTCCATGACGCTGGGATCTCCAAGATGTTCGTGTGTGCGATCGACATCCGCGATATCGAGGCGACTGAGCCGACTTGCTCTGTCAAATGCGTCAGTGGATTGCCAGCGATGTAGAAGAACCGGTACGTATGCAATGTGAAGAGGTCGTCTGGGAGCGTTGTGATCGCATTCGAGCTCAGCGAGAGCCATGGGACGCTTGCGTTTGCCTGGAGTAGCGCAGGTGGGAACTCGGTGATCCCAGGACTCAACTCGAGCGCAAAGTAGTCCATGTCTCGCCACGTCTCGAACAGATTGAGTGGCAACGACGTGAGGTTCGTGCCGCACATTTGAATGACGCGTAGCAGCGGTGGGAAGTCGTGCGAGAGCAGTCCGACTGGGATCGCGCTCATGTTCGTGAGCGTGACGTAGACGATCTGCAGCGCTGGGTGGCTCCACGCTGTCAGCGCTGCGTCGTCGCTCCACTCGGCGACCGTGCAGTTGTGGATCTTGATCATCACGAGCGTCGGGAATGTCTTGAGCCGCGGTGGCATCGACAGCGCCGCGCAGTGCGAGAAGATCAGTCCTTGGACGCGCAGTGGGTCGACATGCTGGAGCGCCTCGTCGAGCTCGCGTTGCGTGCCGACGATGCGCCGCTGTGTGCAGCTCACTTCGAGCACTGTACACGCGTACTGCGTCGAGCCCATGGGTCGGATCTCCAACAGACAGCTGCGGTTGCTTCCAGAGACACTCACGCTGGCTGCAGCGAGGTGGAGCGCAAGCACAATGAGTCCGCACGCGACCATCGCTGCATTCACGATGCGCTTCATCCATTGCGTGGGCGGCGAAGAATGCATCGACTGTGACCCCGAGCGAGTCAAGTCGTCGCCTCGCTTCTTCTTGTTCTTGTTGCTGCCGCTGTGGTCAAAGGGCATGACTTGCGTGAGACTCGCTGTCTTGGTACGCACTTCGTACTCGTTCCGCTGCGTCTCCAGCGCGTTCAACCGAACGAAGAGACTCACGCCTGGCGCCACCTTGGAGCAAAAGTCGAGCCAGGACGTGACGAAGATCTGCCGGTTCTCCGCCACAGTGTTGATCGACCACGTGTCGTTGTAGTAGCCGATCCACGGCAAGTCGTAGAAGATCCGATGCGCGTCGCGGCTGTACGGGTAGAGGATCGCGAGCGGCACGACCATGCCGTAGACGACCTCGAGCAGTGCGTCGAGCGCCAGCTGCATCACTTTCACAAACGTCGGTGTCTTGTTGCGGAACGCCACGTGCATTGCCGGCATGAACCAGCAATTCATGGCGATCACGCACACGACGAGCCGGTTGATCCAGAGCGTTGCGACGAGATGGCTCAACTTGTACGCCTGGAACACCTGCAGTCCGATCTCGACAATGACCAGGAGCTCGTACGAGTCCATACCGCAGCTGTGCTCGATTGCGCGGTCCCATCGCGCAAGTGTCTCGAGCAGTCGACGCCAGAGCAAGCGGTGTCTGGATACGCTCTGCGTTGGATGGAGCACATTGTGCGCGCTGCCGGCGCTGTCTTTCAGACATACGCGGCGACTGACACAGCGCGACATCGCTGTACAAACGATCGCGCAGTTTGCGAGTCCGTGCACGACCACGAGTGCGACGCTCGCAACGACGACGACGTCAAAGAAGTCGAGGATGTCGCGACCGACGAGGTTGATCATGCTGATCGCTCGCGGCTCGCGAGGGATGTAGACATGGAGCAGTGCAGCGCCGGTGTAGTACACACATGCGAGCGAGTGGAGTAGCACGACAAAGACACCGGAGAGCACACGGCTGCACCACCACTCGTCGTGCACGAGCGCGAGCGACGATGCGAGTCGAGCGCTAGCACGTGTCTGTGACCGCTGCTCGTTCGTCTTCATCGTCACCATTGTGCTTGTGCTCGCGTGCTTGAGCTTGTGTCTTTGGTCTTTGATCTGAAGCGAGTCAATGGCTCGAAACTGCTGCGTGCGAACCTTTCGACTCGAGGCACAAGACACACATGCTAGCAGCCCGACGACCTCGACATTGACACATCGGACGTCGTCATTGTCATTGGCAATGGCAATGCAAGGATAACCAAGTCTACTTGATCGAGATCGAGGCGTCATTGACGTTCACGCCTCAGGCGAACACAGTCTAGTCCGATGCTTGTCAACACTGTTGTGAGGACGGACGTCGTGGTTCTCAAGTCCTCTTCACAAGAACTGGAGTACACCCACGTTTGACGCGTGGCGCGCAAGCATCACTCAGACGATAGCTCAAGCATTGGTCGCTATCGCGCCATCTCGCACCTCGTCGACAAACGCATCGACAGACTGGACGACGAGAGAGCTCCATGATCGTCAAGTGCGAGCATGCCAACTCAACAACATGCCAACTCAACAACATACAATTTCTATATGCAAGCGACTCGATACAACACACAAGTCAATCAATTGGCACCAGCTCACAAATCAAAAGCACAACAACAAACCAAGCAGCAAGCAAGCAGTAAGCAAGCAGCAAGCAAGTGAGTGAACATGGCGACGCGTGGTGCACCATCATCGACATCGGCATCGTGGTCGTCCGACATCCATTGCGCGAGCTGCAACGCAGTGCCAGTGGCCACTGCGAGTCTTGCGCGCTGCAGCCGCTGCAAGTGCGTCGCGTACTGCTCCAAGCCGTGCCAAGCCGCGCACTGGCGCGCTGGTCACCGCGATGCGTGTCCAGTGCTGCAGGTCAGCGAGCGGTTCCGCGCACTCGAGACGGCGTGGTGGCGCTCGCGACCACCTCGTGAGCTCGATATATTCGTCGCGCAACAAGGTCTCGAGCCCGAGTCCATGGTCTGTGTCGGTGTGTCTGTATGTTTTGCATGCATCGACTGCTACATGCGTCGCTGCTGACGCAGTTGATCATCGCAGTCGGTCATGTGTTGCTTGCTTGGTTTGTGTACATGTGGCAACTGCTCCTAACGCCACCACACTGCAATGGCTCGTATCTGTCTGTGTTTGTCTGTTTGTACGCATGCACGAATGGATGCACACACACGTACACAATGTACTCACGACACGACGCACCAGCGCTTCTTTGGCGAAGTGCTGTTCCTACTGCGCGGACTCAAGCCCATGGTCATGTTCTCAAACATCCCTGCGACCTGGCGCAGCAGCTTTGCGCGCGACGTGATCGCACCAAGCGGCGTGCTACAGCTCAGTCTTGCTGACACTATGAAGAGCAACAACAACAGGAACAACAGTAGTGGTGGATGTGCACCAGGGCTGTTTGTCGTCGGCGACCGCGTCGAGACGCCAGTGGGGTACGACCTCAGCGGCGACCTCGTGCTCGTGGACGAACGTCGTCAGGACGCTCTCGCAGTCGCAACAGCGAGTCTCTGCCTCACGCGACTGTCAATGACAGAACCACTGGCGCCAGCAAGTGCGATCGTCTCAATGACAGCAGCAACAACACAAGCACAAGTAGAACCACAAGCACACGTTCGAGCAATCGATGCTCGTGCTCATGCACATGCGAGCAGCGAGCGTAGCGACAACAGCAACAACAGCGCACACATTGTGTGTGACGATGCCCTGGCACGGCTGCTGGACTACCCTGTGGCACTGAGCGAGTGCCACGACGCCATGGTCGAGGTATGTTGCCAGACATTTGAGTATGGATGCAGGTGCATGCGTCGAGTGATTGTGTACTCATGTGTGGTCGAGTGCATGATGCGCTTGTGTGCTTGTGTGTGTGTATCGTCATGCAGATTGGCTACGTGCTGCGACTGTCGAGTGGCAGTGCGCCATCGTCCTCCTCTTCGCGGTTTGTGAATACAACACACGAGCGAGTCCGCGAGACTGCATCAGACAGCGTCCTACTGCGCGAGACAAGGACGCTGCTGACGTCGTACTGCGCGCCAGCAATCGCGCCAACGACATCAGACTCGCGCGTCGTGGACAACAGTGTCATCCGCGCACACTTTGAGCGCTACCGTCACGATCTTGCAGTCATGAGTGGCGAGACGATGCTCTTGGAGTTCGTGCAGACACGAGTGTAGCAAGACATTGAAAGCGTTGTGGTGGTTCAACCTATTCAATCTAACGATGCTCTTGACAAGCTATCGCTCAATGCGCTTGCCCTTGATCGGTCAATGCTGGTGGAGACAACCGAGCATGAAGAGATCCTTCGCAGTCGACATACATCTCCCACATACGAGCAAGAAGAGCAAGAGCACGAGCTGGGCATCATGCACGACACGATTGATCGACCACGAGTGCCTCCAGCACTTGCCTGTCAAATTTGTGGTGCGTCGCCGTCGGTTTCTGTCGAGAGTGTGGTGTTTGGTTTTTGGAATGCAAAAACCAGCAACAGCGGTTGCAACGGCACGCGGCGGTCCGTCTATCTCGTCACGTGACTTGAACAAAGCATGCTCTTGTCCTTTGCGCGGCAAGCGGCGTCTGTTTGACTGCCGTCGGTTGAAGCAAGCAAGCAGGAGCAACCTCACGACTGCTTGCTGCTGCTGCTGCTGCTGCACTCGACTCGACCAGCTTGGTCAACTCGACCAGCTCGTTCTCGTTCTCGACCTTGCCACGACGTGGCTGACCGACGCGAGTGTGGTAACAAGAGCAAGAGAGACAGCAACCAAGAGCAAGAGCAAGAGCAAGAGACCAAGAGAGCGAGCGCGACAGCAGGTGGCGCGCCATCACCACTTCATCTCGTGCGACTGCTACTGCTGCGCTGCTTTACGACGACAACAGCGACGCTTGCTCGCGTCAAGAGGTCAAGAGTGTGTGAAGGTGTGTACGACGACTGCAAGGCAAGCAACAGATCGAGAGCACTTGTCCAAGCGTCTGTCCTTGCGTCGCTCGAGTCCGCGCGACAGGACTGACTGACAGTGTTAAACATCGCGACGCGCACGCACACGCCACGCTTGCTATCGCAGTCGGCGATCGGCTTCGGCGCGCGAGCGAGTGAGCGCACTCGACGCGACCTACACCGGCACATCCATCCACACTCGACTACCGGATGAGCGCGTCGTACAATGACTGGGAGTCGGACCTGTCGTCGATCATCGAGAAGACGAACCAGAACCTCAAGCTCCTGCGCCGCATCGGCGAGAAGCGCTCGGACGATGTGAGCTTCCGGTTGATGTGTACTGTCAGGAATACCATTCTTGTCAGCATTCATTTTTCGAATCATACTGTACTTGTATTGTTCATTTCTTATCTGGCGTGCATTTTTAATAGTGACAAAACCGAGTGATGTCGATGACATGCACGCGAAAAGACGCGGATCTGCTCGTTCGAGCGAGCCTTGAACCATCATCTCGACGACTGACAGCTCCACAACAACGTGGCTCGTGTGCTCGACGTGCAGAGGCAGTGAAGAATTCATGACCCCACACACGCAAAGTGCTTGTGCGAGAGATACTCGACGTGAGCACCTTGCATCACTTGCGAGCTAGCTAGTGAGCGATACAAACAGCACAGGCGTCGTCCGGTTCATTTTCAAGCGACTATTCCTATTTAGGATCTCGAGCCGACGCGCCTCGTGTTGTGTGTCGTCTCGCTGTTGCTCGTGCCACCAAGCAAGCGCTCGCGTGTGTGCGCACGTTCGCGACCACGACGGATAGACACGCGAGGCGGACGAGGACGAGGAGGAGGAGCACGAGCCATCCTTGCAGCTGTTGGCGCCGTCATGGAGAACTACGAGAGTCTTGGGACAATAGGCGAAGGGTGCGTGCTTGATGGCTTTTCGATGTCGGAGCGCTCGCGCACTGTTGCCTCGTTGACATCGCTAATCGTTCATGTGGCGCTTGCTTGCTTGCCGATACGTGTACACGTGGCCACTTGTAGGACGTACGGCGTGGTGCTCAAGTGCCGACACAAGACGACGGGGCAGATCGTCGCGATCAAAAAGTTCAAAGAGTCGGACGACGACGAGCAGGTCAAGAAGACGGCGCTGCGCGAGATCAAAGTGCTCAAGGCGCTCAAGCACGAGAACATTGTGAGTCTCCTCGAGGTCTTTCGCGTCAAAGGCAAGCTCTACCTCGTGTTTGAGTTCGTCGAGAAGACGATCCTCGAAGAGATCGAGAAGAATCCTGAGGGTCTCGAGCCCGGCGCGATCAAGCGCCTCATGTGGCAGCTCGTGCGCGCGATCCACTTTTGCCATCAGCACAACATCATCCACCGCGACATCAAGCCCGAGAACCTCCTCGTCTCGCGCAACGGCGTGCTCAAGCTCTGCGACTTTGGCTTTGCGCGGCCACTCGCTGGCGCTGGCGCCAAGTACACCGAGTACGTCTCGACGCGCTGGTACCGCGCGCCGGAGCTCCTCGTTGGCGACGTTTCGTACGGCAAAGCCGTCGATGTCTGGTCCATTGGCTGCATGTTTGCCGAGATCACAACTGGCTTGCCGCTCTTCCCTGGCGACTCGGACATTGACCAGCTCTACCACATCATCAAGTGTCTCGGTCACATCACAGCGCGACAGCAAGAGCTCTTCCGGAAGAACTCGCTCTACGTCGGCGTCAAGCTCCCACACGCGACCGAGGTCGAGTCGCTCCGGTCGAGATTCCCTCAGCTCGACAAGACCTCGATCGACTTTCTACACCAGACGATTCAGGACGAGCCGCTCGATCGCTGGACGTGCGCAGAGCTGCTCAAGCACCCGTTCTTCGAGAACCTCGGCGACATCTTTGAAGCCGAGCTCCAGGACGCCATTGCGCGCGACTTGAACGACTCGGCCGCGGTGCGGAAGAAGCGGAATCGAAAGCCGCCGCCGTCGCGCGGAGGCGTCGGTGCAAGCGGCACGAGCTCGAGCTTCTTGAGCGGCAGTGGCTCGTTGCCGTCGCCGACAATGTCGATCAAGTCGACTGCGTCGTACGACGACTACACGAGCGCGCTCGAGCCGCCAGCGAAGAACGCCGTGCTCAAGCCGACGTTCAAGCCCATGGTCGCAGCGACAGCGCTAAGTCCAGCGAACGGCATCGTACCGAAAGATAAGCTGAGCGTGAGTCCGCACGTGATCCTCAGTACTGGCGCTGGCGTCAATGGCGGCAGCAAGAAGTTTCTGAGTGGCACTGGTGCTGCAGGCACTGGAACTGCGCTCACAGCTAGCAGCAGCAACAGTGGCCACGGCACTGGCGGCGGCTACCATCTACCGACACTCCAAGGTGCCGTGGCGACACCCACGAGCTCGAACGCCACAGCCACGAACGCGAGTGGCAACGGC
The DNA here is from genome assembly GCA_003730235.1 of Pythium guiyangense. Classification (NCBI taxonomy): domain Eukaryota; phylum Oomycota; class Peronosporomycetes; order Pythiales; family Pythiaceae; genus Pythium; species Pythium guiyangense. The sequence continues at coordinate 355,323 of QXDM01000077.1, read as the reverse complement.
GACACGAGTCCGTACAGCTACACGAAGCGGCCGTTCGTCCCAGCGATCGCAGAGAACCAGCCGAGTCCGAGCGGCGGCAACAGCAACGCACTCGGCATGGCGGTGCCAGCGGAGCACATGGAGTTCATCCACCAGCACGCGAGCGTGCGGCAGTCGATGACATCGCATGGCGGCGGTCGGAGCACAAACAGCGGTGCAGCGAACGGACTCGTGTATCCGTACTCGTTTGGATCAAGTAGCTTGGTGAGCGGCGCACCGCCAAAGCCACCGCCACCATCGTCGTACATGCGGAATCCGTACCTGGCAACTCAAGCACCGACGATCCACGCGCACCACAAGCGCGCGGCGAATCCGCTCAAGACTGGCACTGCGTCACGACAAGGCGGCAGTGTCATGGACTCGGGAAGCGACAGCATCTACTCGCCCAAGAAGCACAGCAACAGCAATGGCTCAGGCAATGGCGGACATAGCAAGAAGACGACAGCAGGCGGAGCAAACGGCATGGACATGGCGCCCGACGTGACGCCACACGGCATTTACGTCCCGCCTCGGACGTCGCACAGTACACTCCGAGGCGCGGAGCGCACAAAGCACCGGCGCGAGCACGACAGCGGCCGCAGCTTTTGAGGACCGACCTCATCAAAGACACGAAGAGTGTGAGTGCAAGGCATGCTGTTGGCCATTGCTCGTTCAAGATCAGCGCTTGGTGATGAGTGCCGCCACTGCTCCAAAGCGCCGAGACGAGCTCACTGCGCTCTCTGAGCTTCTACTGCGCCTACGCACGCGCTTTCGCAGCGTAGAACGTGTCAATCCACTTGCGCACGTGCTGGAGCTCGGTCTGGCGCGCAGCAGTCACGCCTGGCGGGTCGAGCGGGTGCGAGAAGAAGAGGTCGAGATGGTGCGCGCCACCTGGCACCGGCACAAACACGACCGAGTCCGAGACGCTCGCGTTCACGCCGATCGCAGACCACGGATCCAAGTCGCCGTTGCTCAAGACGATGTTGCTCACTGCCGCGAGCGCCTTGGAGCCGCCGTACTGCGTCACAGTCCACTCTGGTCGAATGCGCACGCCCCACTGCGCAAAACACGCGTTGTCGTCGCGGATGAGGTCGAGAGGCGCAGGCGGGAACGCGTCGTGGATGCCATCGCGGCTGAACGGCGCGTACAGCTCGGCGCACTCGAGGTAGCTGTAGAAGCTGCCAGCTGCGAGACTTGCGATCGTCTTGGCGCGGTCGGCGTCGTCTGCTGCAGATGGCGTCGGCGCTGTCGGGAAGAGACACGACTCGATCTTGGACGCGTTGAGAAACACGCCGACGCTCGCACGCAGCGCCGTGAGCAACGCAGTCGTGTCATTCGGACCAAAGTCTGGACGCAAGTGCTCGCAGGCGGCGCGCATGGGGTACGCTGGCAAGACGCTCGCTCCAGACGTGATGTACGACGTCGGGTACGGGTAGTTGCCCATCGCGAGGTTCCCGTACACGTCGACGACTGCGTCTACGATTGCCTGGACGTCGCTCGTTGCTTGCAGTGGCGTCGATGGGCACACGCGGAGCAGCATCGCGAGCTCCTGACGACCTGACGCAGTTGCACCGAGCGCCACAAGACTCGCAATCGCTTGGCGCACGTTGCTAATGCAGTTCGGCGCCGAGCCAGCGGCTTCCGACATGTCGAACGTCACGCGACGCTGGAAGCCTTCTGTGTCGACTGGATACGCTCGGTCACCCATGAACGCCCGGATCGGCGCAGACGCGGCGATGACGCCGTCGACAATGTGCGGGTACTTGGTGCGGAACCACGTCCCGAGCATGCCGCCGTACGAGCCGCCAAAGCCGATGACTGGCACGTCGACTGCGAGCGAGTCCTTCAAGTGCTCGACGAGCACCGCGTAGTCTGCGAGCGCCTGCGTGCTCGAGAGGAACTCCATGTGCTCGAGGACCTTGCTGCCGAACGGAATGGACTTGCCAAAGTACCGGTGCTCCGCGAACACCACGAGCGCGTTGAACGCCTGCGCGTTCTCCCACATGAGCCCCGTGTTATTCAAGTAGAGCGTCACGTCCGCCTCGTTGCCGACGTAGAAGAAGATCGCGCCGCGGGCCTCGGGCTTGAACGTCTCGCGCGAGCACACAAAGTAGCGCTGCTCGAACGTCCCGCCACCGCCGTTCGCGCGAAAGTGGTCGAGCTCCTGCGTGATGAACTTCTCTTCGCACAGCGGGAGCATGTCGCGCGTGCCGTCGCTCTTGACTGGGAAGCGCGTCGACGCCGTCACGTCCGAGCGCGCGTCTCGCACTGACGCATCGAGCGATGGCGAGACGCTGAGACTGAGCGCTGCGACAACAAGCACGACGCCGACGATCAAGAGCGTCTTGCTGTGGCGATGCAGACGCCCAATGAGCGAGTCGCGCGTGCGGCGCGACTGCTGCTGCTGACGTATTGGGAGCATCGGCGTGCGCTCACTCGCGCTGCTGCGCCGCACATCGTCGACCGTGTTCGCCATTGCCATGGCTGTCAAGACTCGAAATGGCACTTGAAGCTGTGCGGATCCTTTGTTTTTGTCACTATTGCCGCTTTGCAGTCACTGGGTTTTGTCACTATCAAAGAGTTGACGACCTTTCGTGCACTTCAGCGCATTGCCAGTCTCACATCCATCAGCACCAGTCGAAGCGCTCTCTGTGTGCGTGAGAGCTCTTGCTTGTGTGTGTGTCTGACCGCTCAGCCTTACACGACGCAATGGCGCAGCAGCCAGACACCGACGGCGAAGAAGTGCGCGAGCGCGACCTCGTCGAGGCGTACTTGAGCGAACACGCCCTCGAGCCAGCGCTCAACGATGCGATCAACCAAGTCGTCGCGAATCGACCCGAGGATCCGTTCCTCGTGCTCTCGACGCTCTTGTACGCTCGTGCGACGGCAAAGCGCGGCATCTTCCATGTCGACGTGCGCGAGATCCTCGACGGCACAGGCACGCCGACTGTACTCGTGCGGCTCCACACTGGCAAAGGCGTCTTTGCTGCCTCGTGCTCGAGCGAAGCAAAGGGACTGCCAGACCGACTCGCAGCAAACGCAGACAGCGACTTTGGCGACTTTGGCGATGCTCCAGTGCCGCTCATCAAGCAGCGCCTCGGCGGCCGCGGCTACCGCAAGCGCGCAGAGCTCGCCACGCAGGTGCTCGCAGCCAAACTGCTGAACCTCGAGCCGACGGACCAGGTCGCGATCGACTCGGCCCTCATTGCGATGGAGCCAGACGTCGGTCGGAACGTCTGCCTCGCAGCTTCGATCGCAGCTTGCAAAGCTGGCGCACGGTACGCAGACATGCCGCTCGTCGAGTACATTGCAAAGCTCCAGGACGCACCAGTCGAGAGTCTGTACGTCCCGATGCCGCTCTTTAGCGTCGTCAACGCTGGGCAGTACGCATCCAACAAGCTCTACGCGCAAGAGATCTTCGTGACGCCCGTGAGCGCCGCGAGCTTTGCAGACGCCTACCAGATCGGCGCAACGTTCAGCGACGCACTGCGCGCGCAGCTCGACGCACGCGGCATCGGGTTCACAAACGTCGGGACGTTCGGCGGCTTTGCGCCGCAGCTCCAGACGCTCGCTGAGCTCTTTCAGATCCTTCGCGCAGCGCTCAACGACGCAAAGAGCCGACTCGAGACTGGCTCTGCTGACCTCGCTGCTGCGAGTGTCACGCCACTGCGCATTGAGTTTGGCGTCGACTTTGCAGCGTCCGAGTTCGTTCTTCCGCCGCCGGCGTCGGCAGACGACGCGAGTGGCGACGACAGCGCTGTGCGCACTGCGTTCTCGTACAACACGGACAAGTGGGTCCCTGGCTCGAGCGGCGTGCTCAAGACGAGCGAAGAGATGCTCGACATCACGCGCAGCGCGCTCAAAGAGCTCGAGATCGCGACGGTCGTCGATCCGTTCGACTGTGACGACATTGCGACGTTCGCAGCGCTACTGAGTGCCGAGCACGACCAAGACGCCAGTGCTGACGCAAGTGAGAGTATGAGCGATGCTGTGACCGCTAGCGTCAGGAAGCGTCTCGGTGGCGACCCCAACTGCGCCGTTCAGGTCGTCGGCAAGAAACTCGTCGAGTCGCACGGTCTCGAGACGCTCCACGACGAGCGCGCGTGCAACACAGTGCTGCTCCATCTCGACTACTTTGCCACGCTCTCGCGCGCGCTCGAGACAATCGCCGACGCGCGGCGGCTTGGACTTGCTGTCGTGCTCGGCGCTGGCGCTGGGCAGAGCTCGGACGCGCCGTTCCTCGCAGCGCTCGCGATCGGCGCTGGCGTTGGACAAGTCAAGTTCGGCGGCCTCGCGAGCGCGGATGCGATCGAGCGGTACAACGAGCTCCTGCTCGCGAGCGAAGAGCCGTTCGCGCCAGGCTTTGTGGCTAACGCGTACCGGCGGTAGCATACGCAACCAAGAGGCATGGGCAGTGGGGATCGATACACTATGAGCTAGTTGATACTGTTGGTACACTGCGCCGGAAGCGCGTTGGCTCCTACATCTGCGCTACTCGATCGACTCTCAGTCACCGTCGTCGTCGTCCTGGAGCGACTCCTCGAGGTCGAATGACTCCTCCAAGTACGCGTCATCGTCCTTGTCCTCGTCCTCTTCTGCGTCGTGCTGACTCAAGTGCGCGACTTGGCTCGCGATCTCACTCTCGACAGCATCAGCACTCGCACTCGTGGACGACGCGAGCATCGACGGGATCGCATCTGATGCGACGCGGTCGACGAGGTTGCTCCCGCTCAGGATCGGGATACGCGTCGCAGCGCTCGGGGAGCTCGCGTCGCCATTGCGGCTCGAGAGACTTCCTGATCGCGACGGCGACTGGCGCGCGTCGTCCTCGTCGCTCTCGCTGTCGATCGCCTGGTCGCCCTCTGTGCTGCGACTGTCGTCGTGCGCGTGCGCTGCTTCTTCGAGCGACGCTTCTCCAAACTCATCATCATCGTCGTCGTTGTGTTTGCGATTCGAGGCACTACGCATCGTCACCGACGCGCTCATCGCCTGCTTCATGCTCGTCTGCGCGTGGAGGAGGCGCTCGACCTCATCCATGTCGTCGTCGTCGTCTTCTTCGAGGCGCATGCGGCCGATCGTCGACCGTGCAGCGCCGAGTCCAAGTGGCGCGAGTGAGCGCTGCGGGAGCTGCTGCGTCGCACTGATGCGCGTGTCTTCACTCTCATTCTCGCTCTCGCTGCTGTCTGAGACGGCGTTGTGCTCGTTTGCGCGGCGCTGCGGCGCTCGATCAAGTGTGCGAGCGAGCGCATGGAGATCGTCGTCGTCGTTGTCCATCGAGTCGTCTGGCGCGTGTGTTGCTGCTGTCGTATCGCGATCGTCAAAGCTCGCGCTGAGCTCTTGCTCGGGCGTCTCGAGTCGCTCGTCGTCGCCAAACTCATCGTCGTCGTCCTCGTGACTTTGTTCAGAACTGCGCAAGCCAGAGCGAGTCGCAGTCGGTGGCTGCCGCATGGACGTTTGCTCGAGCAGCAGGCGCTCGACGTCGTGTATGTCGTCGTCTTCTTCGAGCGCCACGCGGCGTCCGAGACTGAGACTCGAAAGTGTCGAGCGACTCGACAGCCCATTGCTGCTGTTGCTAGTCATGGCCGGAAGCGCGCGACTCACAACGTTCGTGCTACCTGACGCTGTTGGCGTGAAGCGAGTGGCGTCGCCGTCTTCACTTTCGTCGCTGCTGTCGATCGCTTCGTCGCCACTGTCCGCTGCACCGTCCATCGGACGTCCACGCGTCTCCACTGCGTCGCCTCTGTACTCGAGACGCTCGTTCGTCGTCGCTCGCACTCGCTCTCGGCTGTCGTCAAACGACTCGTCGTGCTCGTCGCGCGGACTCGACGCCAAGTCGTGGTCTTCAAAGTCGTCGCCCTCTTCGCCGTCAAAGTCGTCACCATCGCTTGGACGCGTGCTCGACGCCATCAGCTCACGATGCGCATCTGCGAGCGACGCGGGCGCTTCAAACTCGTCGCCTTCGTCGTCGCTCGGCTCAAACGCACTGCGCGTCGCTTTGCCAAGTGCTTTGCTACTAAACGAAGCGCTGGAGCCAACGACTGGCGCGAGCGAACTGCTCGATGGCTGCGCGAGGCTCTGCGCGATCAAGAGGCGCTCAACTTCGTCCATGTCGTCGTCTTCATCGTCGTACGTGCGCGTCGCGGCGCTCAGCGCTTTCTTCAGAGCGCCAGCGCCACTGCCGAGTCGCGACAGGCTCGGGAGTGGCGCAAGTGCGTTCGTCTGGAGACGTGTTGGTGCCGCTGGGAGCGACGGCTCGAGACGCCGCGAGTCAAATGCGAACTCATCGTCGTCGTCGCCGCCGTCTTCCGAGTCACTTGCATGTTCCTCGTCGTCGTGAACGACACGAGTGTCTGCTGGTGCGTTGCGGTAGAACGGCGCCGTGTCATCGTCTTGCGAGTGTCCAGACGCAGTCGACGCAGTCTCCATGCCGCTCAACTGAGCAGCGAGCACCTTGGCGTCAACGGTTTCCGCATCTTCATCATCTGCGTGACGCAGAGCGTTGCTGCTGCTGCTCTCGTCCATTCGGTCCTTGCTGTTCGAGTCAACGGGTGAAAGCGCATCGGAGGCTTGCGAATCGCCATTGGCGTCTTCATCGGCGTCGACGTCCGAGTCCGAGTCGATCAGTTCGTCATCGCTGCCACGGTGGTGAACACTCGACTGCGGGACTCTCGTGGTCGACTCATCGGTCACACGTTGCGCCAGTTCCTGGAGATCGCTGCCTTCGTCCTCGTCTTCATCGCCACTGCTCGTAGTTGCGCGTCTGTCGTCGAAACGAGAGTCTTCCGACTGCATCGCGGTCTTGAGACCCGCGTCGTTGCTCAAGAGTCGGTCGAGTCGGTCGCCGTCGAACGAGCACTCGAGCTGCTCGCTGTCAGCCGACTGGTCGAGGCGAGCGTTATCATCGCCCACACTCTCATTGTCGCCATCGTCTTCAGCGAGCGCACGCGCCAGTGCAACGCGATCAGCGTCTTCGCGCGTCGCAACACGAGCATCGATCGCGTCCACTTCGTCATCAAACGAGGACTCGAGATCAGCTGCTGCGTCTTCAGTAGCGACAGCGCTCTGCAAAGACAGTGGTACGGACTCGGCCTGCTCAACATCGATGGACGCGTCGTCGTCTTCATCGTCGTCGCTCTCGCTCTCGTCGCCTTCCGCTTGCTCTAGAGAACGGAGCGTCGGTGCGGCATCGAGAGTCGACGTCTGCTCGATCTTGTTCTCCACAGCCGCACTTGCGTCTTCTGTTGCGAAGGTGCGACTAGCGAGCAATCGATCCAAGTCTCTCGCATCATCGAGCGACGACTCGAGACTCGGATCGTCGTCAATGCTATCGACGGACTCATCGAGCGCTGAAGTGCTTTCGCCTTCCTCTTCGCCCTCGTCTTCGCGCTCTCGCTGCTGCTCTGCGTCGTGACGAGACGACTCGGCAAGCACACGCTCTTGGTCGTGCGTCTCAATCTCTTCGTCACTCTCGTCGTCCTCGTCCATACTGAGCGCTGGGCGATTCGTGACACTCTCGAGCACAGATACCACTTGCTCCTCTTGATCAAGTGCGTGTGTCGAGTGTTCGAGCGAGAGCTCCGTCTCTTCGTCGTCAATGTCGCTCGCGCGTGCGCTCTCTGCTGTCTTCATACGCGCTGGCACGTGGCCAAACTCGCTCAAGTTCTCGTCGTCGCTCTCGTGCGCATCGAGTCCGTCGTGTTCGATCGCTTGCGTTGCAAGTGGCACATCGGGAGCCGCTTCTTTGATCTCAAGCTCGCCAGTCGTCTCGTGCTCTTCCACAGATCGCAGCTCGTCCGTCGACGCCACGAGCTCGTCGGCATCTTCATCAATGCCTTCGTCGTCCTCGTGGTCGCTCTCGACCGATGCAACTCGAGCAGCTGCAGCGTCACTCACTGACTTCACGAGAGCCGATCGATCGTCGCTAGTGCTTGCGAGGTACTCGCTCTCGATCTTCTGACGCTCCAGCGCCAGTTCCAGTGCGCGAGTGTCCGATGCGTCGTGTAAGAGCTCGTCGTCACTCTCAGACGCATCGTCAAAGGCATCGTGATGCGTAGTGGCATCTATACGACGGCTCGAGTCACCTGAAGCGGTTGCTTGCACTGGCGCTGGAGCGTCGTCCTGAGCATCTTCGTCGTCTTCCGAGTCGATCAAGTCGTCGGCACGAACGTCTTCGTCATGCGCACGCGAGAAGTCCTCACTGCGCTCACGAGTGTCTTCGTCGCTATCGTCCAAAGCAGCACGCGAGAGCTCAGTCGAGTCAAACGGCCGATCATGAGTCGTCCGCTCGGCATGTGAGTCGCTTGAGATCGGAGGCGACAGCGTCATGGCGCTTGGTCGCACTTGCAGGTCCACAGGCTCGTGGCTGTGCAGGTCCACGGAGCGAGTCGCTGCGTCTGTTGCTGGTTCGGGGCCTTCATCACCTTCCGTCGTATCCGCTGCATCGCCTTCATCTTCTTCCGCTTCTTCTTCGTCGTCGTCGTCGTGCTCCGAGCCGCTCTCACTGTCGCTCACGCGTGCAGCCTTCGTAACAGGCAATGCTGACGAAGTCTTGACGCTCGTCTCGCGACAAGCAAAGTCGGTCGCGAGCAACTCACGTGGTCCGTGGCCATACAAGAGCGTCGTGCACGCGTCGACGACAACTTCGGCATGCACTGGCGTCGCTGGTGGTGGAAGCGCATTCTCTGTGCGCACATCGTCGTCGTCGTCGTCCATCGCAGCGCTAGCATTGAGCGTCGAGTCATCGAGGTCCGCAGCGCTCTTGTCCATGCTCTCAAACATCGACTGCTCGCTCTCTGCCTCTTGACTCGCCTCCAAGATGTCGCTCGTGTCGTCGCAGCTGTCAGAGAGATGGCGCTCCAAGCGAGTGACGACTTGAGCGCTCGTGTCAGTCGCCAGCGCCGACTCGACCGAGTTGACTGACGCATTCCCACGCACAGCTAGCAAGCGGTCACTTGCAAGCGCAACTGCGTCGTGCAGCTGCGACTCGAGACGCTGGAGTCGCTCGACCATGTCGGGCGCTGACGCGACGTACTTGCGCACCCAGTCGCTGCTGCTGTCATCGTCGCCTTCTCGAAGCGTCAAGAGCGCGCGGAGAAAGTCGGCGTTGCGCAGGATCTCGTCCTCAGCGGTCGCGATCTTTGTTGCCTCTCGGCTCCGGTCCGTTGCCAAGCGCTCGAGGCGCTGCTCTTCGTCAAACACACGCGCGCGGAGGTCGTGCCACTCACTCACGCTCGCGCTCTTCGTGAGCTCCGACTGGAGACTGCGGATGCGCTGCGCAAGTGCGACGCTTTCGCGATGCGAAGCAGCTAAGACGTCGCGATCGAGCTCATCGCTCGCCTTCGCGTGGACGTTCGCAGTGAGCGTCGCTGAGCGCATCTCGAGCTCCGTGAGCGTCGTGGTCATTGCATCGAGCTCACTCGCCTTGGACGCTTCGATGCGCTCGATCGACGCTCGGATCGCTGCGATCGACGCCGCGAGCTTCGTGTTCTCGGTTCGCAGCGCCTCGCCTTGCGTCGTGTGGCTCTCGAGCTGTTGGTCGAGCGCCGCTTGCATCGCGTCGCACTCGCGCGTCTTGGCCGCGACCGCGCGCTCGAGCGTCTCGGTCTGCGTCGTGAGCTCTGCGATCTCATGTTCGAGGTCGTCCGAGCGCTGCGCCGACTGTGCGTACTGGTCCTTGAGCTTCGCCTCGAGCTCGAGCACGACGGTCTCGAGCTCAGCGACCTGAGCACTCGCGCGCTTCATCTGCGCCTCGAGGTCCTCGATCGTACTCGCGTCGTCCGCCGTTTGCGCAAGTGCGAGCTCGTAGTCGGCGTGCAGGCGCTCGAGCTCTGCCACGGAGCTGCGGTGCGTCGCGCTGATGTGCGCGAGCGATGTAGCGACGTCCGCGTCCTCTTTGCCGTCAGTGGTGTTGGAGACTGATGCGTCGCCTCCAAACGCACTTGCAGCGGCCGTGACGTCGCACACTATCGCCTCAATGCGTTGCTGCAGCGCTTGTTCACGGCGCTCGGACGCCTGGAGCGACTCGGAGACGCTCGCAACTGCAGCGTGCTGAGCGTCCTGACTCGCCATTTGCGTCGCTTCGAGACTCGTGATCGTCGCTGTGAGCTCCTGCTCGCGCGTCTGAGAGCTCGCGCGCTCGTGCTCGAGCGAGAGCAGGAGCATGTCAATCTCCGCCTTGAGCGCTGTCTCGGCCGCCCCTTGCGATGCGACGACGTCCACGAGCTTTTGGCGGTTCGCTTCGTCCATGCGCTTGCTCGCTGCCAGTTCGCTCTCTACGTCGTCCAATGCTCGTGTCAAGTCGTCGATCTGCTGCTGCATCTCCGCCGCTTGCGCCTCTAGCGCCTCGTCCGTTGCTTTGCTGCGAGCGTCAGCGTCCTCGATCGCTGTCTCGAGCTCCGACTGAATGCGCTCGAGCTCTCGTTCGAGCGCCGAGCGCTCACTCCGCAGCGCCGTGACGTCAGTCGTGAGACTCGCGATCGTCGCGCGCGACGCTGTGAGGTCAGCCGTGAGCGTCGCGATCTCATCGGCGTGCGTCGTCGCGTGATCGCTCAGCTCCTGCTCGAGTGTCGCGATCGTGCGCTTGAGCTCATCGACCGCTGCGCGCGCGTCCTCGAGCTCCGTTGATCGCGCCTCGAACGTGCGCGAGAGGCTCTCGATCTCGATCGCGTGGGCTGCGAGCGTCTCAGTCTCGTGCTCGCGCATCGCACGCTTGTGCTCTTGCTGCGCTTGCTCGAGCGCCGCAGTCAGCGCTGTTTTATCGTCGCGCAGCGCACAGAGCTCGGCGTCTAGTGCGTCGAGTGCTCTCTTGTCCACGAGCGTCTCGCGCACGCGCTGCAGCGCCTCGTCCTTGGACGCGACAGCGTCGCTCAGCGCTGCGAGCTGCGTCTCGTACTCGCGTGAGAGCGTCTCGAGCTGCTCGGTCGTCTCGATCTGTCGCCGTGCGCTCGCTGCGTCGTGGTCGCGCCGCGCCTGCTCGAGCGCTTGCGTGAACTCGTCCGTCTGGAGCTGCGCGTCCAAGAGCAGACGCTCGAGCTCGCGGCGCTTGCTCTCAGCGTCGTCCAGCGCGCTCTTGGCCACTGTCTCAACGCTCGCAGGTGCTGGCGCAGTAGCCATCGCACGCTCGAGCTCGTCGAGTCGGAGCTTTGCGAGCCGGAGCTCGTGCTCTTTCGCGACTTTGAGGCGTCGGAGCTGCGTGGCGTCGCGCGTTGCACTGTCGATCGCCTTGGCGGCGTCTGCGTCGCTCTTTGCGAGCTTCTTCTGGAGCGCCTCGACCTGCTGCTGCTTCATATGCAACTCGGTCGAGAGCTTCTGGCGCGCGCGCTCAGCGTCGCTCTCGACGGTCCGCATGCGTTGGCGCAGCGCGAGCATCTCTTGCCGCGTCGCGCGCACGAGCTCGCTCTTCTCGCTGTGCTGCCGCTTCTCGGTCGCTAAGAGTGTCTCGAGAAGCGCCGTCTTGCCCTGCGCGACGCCCATCGCCGTCGCTTCGTCCTGAATGCGCTGCACGAGCGTCTCGCGCTCTGCCTCTTGCGCACGCTCGCTCGCTGCGGCCTTTGCCTGCAGCGCCTTGAGCTTCACCGTGAGCTGCTTCTCCTGCTTTGCAAACCGGCGCTCAAGATCGGTCTTGGCAAGCGACAGCGCTTCGAGCTCTGCGACGGACCGCGCGAGACGCACGCGCAGCGCCTCGTGCTCGCGCTCGTGGCTCGACGTGACTGCGGATTGTGCCGCAAGCGCGTCGCGCTGGACCTTTGCGACGTCAGCATGTAGCGCGCGCACTGCGTCGTCTGTGCGCTTGTGCTTCTTGCTGAGCGCCGCGACCTGCTGCTCGACCTTGTTCGCCTTGTCTTTTGCCGCGTCACTCAGTTGCGCGACGCGGTCATCGAGCGCTGCACTCGCGCGCGTCTGCTGCGCGCTCAGCGTCTTCATGAGCTCTTGCTTGGTCTCGCTGAGCTCGTCGCGGAGCTGCGATGCTGTCTGCTTGGCGTCCTGCGTGCGCTTGTCGTGTCGCTCAATGGTGCTACTCAGCTGTGCGAGGTCGTCGCGGAGCTGCGTCTGCGCGTGCTGCAGCGGCACGACGTCGCTCTTGCGGAGCGTGCTTGCTGCGAGGCGCTGGAGGTCGTCGACGAGCTCGCTCTTGAGCGACGCGATCGACTCGGCGCGGTGACTCGCAGCTGCTTTCTCGAGACTCTGGAGCTTCGCTTCGAGCTTCTCAGTCACGAATGCGATGCTCTGGCTCACGCGACTCTCGACGTCGTGGAGCTCACGCGGGAGTCGCATCGCAAGTGCACTCTCGACCGTCTTGAGGTCCACAAAGTTCGCTTGCTGGCGCTCGAGCGCCGCGAGTTTGTCCTGGAGCGCAGCGATCTTGTCGTCCGGCCGCGGTCGGTTCTTCAGCGCCGTCGCGAGGCTCTCGAGGTTCCCTTCGAGCGCCACCATCTTGTCCTGGAGCGTCGCGAGCGTCTTCACTTTTGCACTGCGTGGTGCGTGGACATAGCCATAGAGAGAGCATCGACCGTGTTAGTTCTAGTGCCATCCAACGCATGTTAGGAGTCGCAAGAGAGAGATAGAGAGACATACACACACAAACGTACGAGAGCTCAAAGACGTCTTGGTCTGTGCTCACTTTCCAGCCCAAGAGCGCCGAGCTGTGCTTCTCCAAGCGCGTGATCGCATCCGTGGCGTCCTCGAGGCGCTGGAGCACGCTCGGGACGCTGCTGAGCTTCGTCGCCACGGCATCTCGGAGCTCGCCAAACTTGTGGCTCAGCGCCGTCGTCTCGGTCGTGAGGACCGTGAAGTCGGTCCGCAAGTCGCTCAAGCGCTTCTCGAACGCGCCAGAGCGCGACGCGATCGTGACTTCGAGACTGCGAGCAGAGCAGTCAGAACAGCTCTGGGTCAGATCAAGTGGCGCTAGGACGATCAAGCTTCACACACACAAGCTCGTACCTCTTCTTCATCTCCTCGAGGACGTAGTGCGGAACGTCGCTCGGCATATCTGTGCCGTGGACGCGGATCGGCGCCGCGTGACCGCCGCCTGCGAGCGTCTTGGCGCTCACAGAGCGCCGGACCGAGCGCGCCGAGTGGAGGTCGTCGCTGTCGTAGTTCACTTCGCGCATCGTCGACGCAGCGCGTGAGGAGCGCGTATCGTGGAGCTTCCGACTGCTGCCGCCGCCGGCAGTTGACGACATGACGCGCGGACGGTACAACGCAGCGGCGTCCTCGGCAGCGTACCGATGGTGCACTGCCGAGCGCAAGTCGCCTGCGTCCATGCGCAAACTACTGCTCGGTCTTGAAGCGCCAGCGCCCGTGACGCTCACATCGTCCGAGCGCTTCTCGCCGATGCGGCGCAGGAGCTTGAGGTTCTGGTTCGTCTTCTCGATGATCGACGACAGGTCCGACTCCCAGTCATTGTACGACGCGCTCATCCGGTAGTCGAGTGTGGATGGATGTGCCGGTGTAGGTCGCGTCGAGTGCGCTCACTCGCTCGCGCGCCGAAGCCGATCGCCGACTGCGATAGCAAGCGTGGCGTGTGCGTGCGCGTCGCGATGTTTAACACTGTCAGTCAGTCCTGTCGCGCGGACTCGAGCGACGCAAGGACAGACGCTTGGACAAGTGCTCTCGATCTGTTGCTTGCCTTGCAGTCGTCGTACACACCTTCACACACTCTTGACCTCTTGACGCGAGCAAGCGTCGCTGTTGTCGTCGTAAAGCAGCGCAGCAGTAGCAGTCGCACGAGATGAAGTGGTGATGGCGCGCCACCTGCTGTCGCGCTCGCTCTCTTGGTCTCTTGCTCTTGCTCTTGCTCTTGGTTGCTGTCTCTCTTGCTCTTGTTACCACACTCGCGTCGGTCAGCCACGTCGTGGCAAGGTCGAGAACGAGAACGAGCTGGTCGAGTTGACCAAGCTGGTCGAGTCGAGTGCAGCAGCAGCAGCAGCAGCAAGCAGTCGTGAGGTTGCTCCTGCTTGCTTGCTTCAACCGACGGCAGTCAAACAGACGCCGCTTGCCGCGCAAAGGACAAGAGCATGCTTTGTTCAAGTCACGTGACGAGATAGACGGACCGCCGCGTGCCGTTGCAACCGCTGTTGCTGGTTTTTGCATTCCAAAAACCAAACACCACACTCTCGACAGAAACCGACGGCGACGCACCACAAATTTGACAGGCAAGTGCTGGAGGCACTCGTGGTCGATCAATCGTGTCGTGCATGATGCCCAGCTCGTGCTCTTGCTCTTCTTGCTCGTATGTGGGAGATGTATGTCGACTGCGAAGGATCTCTTCATGCTCGGTTGTCTCCACCAGCATTGACCGATCAAGGGCAAGCGCATTGAGCGATAGCTTGTCAAGAGCATCGTTAGATTGAATAGGTTGAACCACCACAACGCTTTCAATGTCTTGCTACACTCGTGTCTGCACGAACTCCAAGAGCATCGTCTCGCCACTCATGACTGCAAGATCGTGACGGTAGCGCTCAAAGTGTGCGCGGATGACACTGTTGTCCACGACGCGCGAGTCTGATGTCGTTGGCGCGATTGCTGGCGCGCAGTACGACGTCAGCAGCGTCCTTGTCTCGCGCAGTAGGACGCTGTCTGATGCAGTCTCGCGGACTCGCTCGTGTGTTGTATTCACAAACCGCGAAGAGGAGGACGATGGCGCACTGCCACTCGACAGTCGCAGCACGTAGCCAATCTGCATGACGATACACACACACAAGCACACAAGCGCATCATGCACTCGACCACACATGAGTACACAATCACTCGACGCATGCACCTGCATCCATACTCAAATGTCTGGCAACATACCTCGACCATGGCGTCGTGGCACTCGCTCAGTGCCACAGGGTAGTCCAGCAGCCGTGCCAGGGCATCGTCACACACAATGTGTGCGCTGTTGTTGCTGTTGTCGCTACGCTCGCTGCTCGCATGTGCATGAGCACGAGCATCGATTGCTCGAACGTGTGCTTGTGGTTCTACTTGTGCTTGTGTTGTTGCTGCTGTCATTGAGACGATCGCACTTGCTGGCGCCAGTGGTTCTGTCATTGACAGTCGCGTGAGGCAGAGACTCGCTGTTGCGACTGCGAGAGCGTCCTGACGACGTTCGTCCACGAGCACGAGGTCGCCGCTGAGGTCGTACCCCACTGGCGTCTCGACGCGGTCGCCGACGACAAACAGCCCTGGTGCACATCCACCACTACTGTTGTTCCTGTTGTTGTTGCTCTTCATAGTGTCAGCAAGACTGAGCTGTAGCACGCCGCTTGGTGCGATCACGTCGCGCGCAAAGCTGCTGCGCCAGGTCGCAGGGATGTTTGAGAACATGACCATGGGCTTGAGTCCGCGCAGTAGGAACAGCACTTCGCCAAAGAAGCGCTGGTGCGTCGTGTCGTGAGTACATTGTGTACGTGTGTGTGCATCCATTCGTGCATGCGTACAAACAGACAAACACAGACAGATACGAGCCATTGCAGTGTGGTGGCGTTAGGAGCAGTTGCCACATGTACACAAACCAAGCAAGCAACACATGACCGACTGCGATGATCAACTGCGTCAGCAGCGACGCATGTAGCAGTCGATGCATGCAAAACATACAGACACACCGACACAGACCATGGACTCGGGCTCGAGACCTTGTTGCGCGACGAATATATCGAGCTCACGAGGTGGTCGCGAGCGCCACCACGCCGTCTCGAGTGCGCGGAACCGCTCGCTGACCTGCAGCACTGGACACGCATCGCGGTGACCAGCGCGCCAGTGCGCGGCTTGGCACGGCTTGGAGCAGTACGCGACGCACTTGCAGCGGCTGCAGCGCGCAAGACTCGCAGTGGCCACTGGCACTGCGTTGCAGCTCGCGCAATGGATGTCGGACGACCACGATGCCGATGTCGATGATGGTGCACCACGCGTCGCCATGTTCACTCACTTGCTTGCTGCTTGCTTACTGCTTGCTTGCTGCTTGGTTTGTTGTTGTGCTTTTGATTTGTGAGCTGGTGCCAATTGATTGACTTGTGTGTTGTATCGAGTCGCTTGCATATAGAAATTGTATGTTGTTGAGTTGGCATGTTGTTGAGTTGGCATGCTCGCACTTGACGATCATGGAGCTCTCTCGTCGTCCAGTCTGTCGATGCGTTTGTCGACGAGGTGCGAGATGGCGCGATAGCGACCAATGCTTGAGCTATCGTCTGAGTGATGCTTGCGCGCCACGCGTCAAACGTGGGTGTACTCCAGTTCTTGTGAAGAGGACTTGAGAACCACGACGTCCGTCCTCACAACAGTGTTGACAAGCATCGGACTAGACTGTGTTCGCCTGAGGCGTGAACGTCAATGACGCCTCGATCTCGATCAAGTAGACTTGGTTATCCTTGCATTGCCATTGCCAATGACAATGACGACGTCCGATGTGTCAATGTCGAGGTCGTCGGGCTGCTAGCATGTGTGTCTTGTGCCTCGAGTCGAAAGGTTCGCACGCAGCAGTTTCGAGCCATTGACTCGCTTCAGATCAAAGACCAAAGACACAAGCTCAAGCACGCGAGCACAAGCACAATGGTGACGATGAAGACGAACGAGCAGCGGTCACAGACACGTGCTAGCGCTCGACTCGCATCGTCGCTCGCGCTCGTGCACGACGAGTGGTGGTGCAGCCGTGTGCTCTCCGGTGTCTTTGTCGTGCTACTCCACTCGCTCGCATGTGTGTACTACACCGGCGCTGCACTGCTCCATGTCTACATCCCTCGCGAGCCGCGAGCGATCAGCATGATCAACCTCGTCGGTCGCGACATCCTCGACTTCTTTGACGTCGTCGTCGTTGCGAGCGTCGCACTCGTGGTCGTGCACGGACTCGCAAACTGCGCGATCGTTTGTACAGCGATGTCGCGCTGTGTCAGTCGCCGCGTATGTCTGAAAGACAGCGCCGGCAGCGCGCACAATGTGCTCCATCCAACGCAGAGCGTATCCAGACACCGCTTGCTCTGGCGTCGACTGCTCGAGACACTTGCGCGATGGGACCGCGCAATCGAGCACAGCTGCGGTATGGACTCGTACGAGCTCCTGGTCATTGTCGAGATCGGACTGCAGGTGTTCCAGGCGTACAAGTTGAGCCATCTCGTCGCAACGCTCTGGATCAACCGGCTCGTCGTGTGCGTGATCGCCGTGAATTGCTGGTTCATGCCGGCAATGCACGTGGCGTTCCGCAACAAGACACCGACGTTTGTGAAAGTGATGCAGCTGGCGCTCGACGCACTGCTCGAGGTCGTCTACGGCATGGTCGTGCCGCTCGCGATCCTCTACCCGTACAGCCGCGACGCGCATCGGATCTTCTACGACTTGCCGTGGATCGGCTACTACAACGACACGTGGTCGATCAACACTGTGGCGGAGAACCGGCAGATCTTCGTCACGTCCTGGCTCGACTTTTGCTCCAAGGTGGCGCCAGGCGTGAGTCTCTTCGTTCGGTTGAACGCGCTGGAGACGCAGCGGAACGAGTACGAAGTGCGTACCAAGACAGCGAGTCTCACGCAAGTCATGCCCTTTGACCACAGCGGCAGCAACAAGAACAAGAAGAAGCGAGGCGACGACTTGACTCGCTCGGGGTCACAGTCGATGCATTCTTCGCCGCCCACGCAATGGATGAAGCGCATCGTGAATGCAGCGATGGTCGCGTGCGGACTCATTGTGCTTGCGCTCCACCTCGCTGCAGCCAGCGTGAGTGTCTCTGGAAGCAACCGCAGCTGTCTGTTGGAGATCCGACCCATGGGCTCGACGCAGTACGCGTGTACAGTGCTCGAAGTGAGCTGCACACAGCGGCGCATCGTCGGCACGCAACGCGAGCTCGACGAGGCGCTCCAGCATGTCGACCCACTGCGCGTCCAAGGACTGATCTTCTCGCACTGCGCGGCGCTGTCGATGCCACCGCGGCTCAAGACATTCCCGACGCTCGTGATGATCAAGATCCACAACTGCACGGTCGCCGAGTGGAGCGACGACGCAGCGCTGACAGCGTGGAGCCACCCAGCGCTGCAGATCATCTACGTCACGCTCACGAACATGAGCGCGATCCCAGTCGGACTGCTCTCGCACGACTTCCCACCGCTGCTGCGCGACATCGAGTTTTGTGGTACGAACCTCACGTCGTTGCCACTCAATCTGTTCGAGACGTGGCGAGACATGGACTACTTTGCGCTCGAGTTGAGTCCTGGGATCACCGAGTTCCCATCAGCGCTACTGCGAGCGAACCCGAGTATCCCGTGGCTCACGCTGAGCTCAAATGCGATCACAACGCTCCCAGACGACCTCTTCACATTGCATACGTACCGGTTCTTCTACATCGCTGGCAATCCACTGACGCATTTGACAGAGCAAGTCGGCTCAGTCGCCTCGATATCGCGGATGTCGATCGCACACACGAACATCTTGGAGATCCCAGCGTCATGGACAGCGAGCGCGACGTTCGTAGAGCTCAAGCGCACGGCGACCAAGAGTCAGTCCATACTCATCGCCGATCACTCGCCACTGTGCTCGCGCGCACTGGCTGACATGGAGGCGAACCAATCGTCTCTTGGCGCTGCAGTCGTTGTTCCTGATGCTGAGCCGACAGTGTCGTGGCTCCCGCTCCAGTGCCGTCGCAACAGCTCGCGGTTCTACTACCCACTCGAGCACGAGCTGCAGTGGCGACAAGCGAACCGCGAGTAGAGACAGAACGTGGAGGTACGAGTGAGAGAGTCGCAGTGCAAGTGCCGCAGCGAAGGTGCTTGTTGTGGAAGCAGTCTCACTTCTCTTGGACATCACGATGACGCTCTTGTCAAGGACCAGTCACTCTGTCAGTGCTTTGACGGCGCCAGTTGAGCTGCTCCACATGACTCTCTCTCTCTCTCTCTCGACTCACACGCACGTAAGGCACTCTTGCCACTACAGTCACCCCAATGCTCCTTTGTTCATACTACTACTACTACGACGACGACTTCCTACAGACTCTTCAGACGGCAAGACACCCACCTACACAAGCACGCACTCCCTTACACGACGAATGCTCAGTCGTCGTGAGGATGCACGCGCGCGTCGAGTCCGCGCTGCGCATCCAGTTGATGCGAGTACTCGACGAGGAACCGATTCGAGCCGAGACCAAAGACATCGCCGTGGCGCAAGTACCGCCGCGCGCTCTTCTCGCCACTTGCGCTCAGACGCACGGCTATGCCGTTCTCACTCCAATACAGCGTTTTAACCTCCACTCTCTCACCTGCTGCAACTTTGTGACACTCACTCTGCATGTGTTGTATTTTTCTTGCATTTAATAATTCGATTGTTTACGCAATCGAATGGTTTGCATGGTTTACTTGGACTTTGTATCACATATTAGACTTAAGAGTACACGCTTCGTTGCGTTTGACTGGAGTTGAATATTGAGAATGTTCTTGTCAGAAACACTCAGTTATATCACTACCAAGTCTCACCAATGAGAATGTTCGCTCTGGTCAGACTGACCCTTGTTTTTGTCACTACCGCGACGCGAAGCACATCCAAAGACACCAGGAACGACGACGCTGTGTGCACGTATCTCGAGCAGCTCCATTCGCGAACCCTCCCTGCTGTGCGTGCATCCATCCACCGCACCCTTCGACACCCAAGCACACACCGTCTCAAGACCGTCCTCCCACCGCATCCACACTCAATCATGGCGATGTACGTTTGCTACGACCGTGATACGCTTGCATGTCTAGCGAGCTGTGCAATGCGAATGGCTCTCTCCATGTGAGACTGCAGCAGTGTGTGGACACTCACACATACACGCACCTCTCTCTTATCTACGTTTCAGTTCGTGCTGCATGTGCGGCGTGCAGATCGAGCCGAATGCGATGAACATGTGCAAGCCGTGCATTGCGAACGAGACGGACGTGGCCGAGGGCATTGAGCTCGACTCGGAGCTGACGCAGTGCCGCGGGTGTCTGCGCTTCCAGCCGCGCGGCAAAGGGCAGCAGACGAACAGCTACACTGGCACATGGCTCGCATGCGACTGGGAGTCGGCGGAGCTCATGGCGCTGTGTCTCAAGAGCGTCCACGGCTTGAGCAAAGCCAAGCTCATGGACGCAGCGTTCATCTGGACCGAGCCGCACTCGAAGCGCGTGAAAGTGAAGCTCTCGCTCCAGCGCGAGGTCCTGAACCACGCGCTGATCCAGAACTCGTGCGTCGTGACGTTCGTGATCCGGACCCTCCAGTGCCCAGACTGCACCAAGACGTTCCGGAACAACACGTGGCGCGCGCTCGTGCAGATTCGGCAGAAGGCGGACCACAAGCGCACGTTCCTGCGCCTCGAGCAGGTCATTCTCAAGCACAAGGCGCACCAGAACGCGATTGGCATTGCGACTGTGAAGGAGGGCATGGACTTTTACTTTGGGACCAAGTCCACGGCCGAGCGCTTCCTCAACTTCCTCACGGCGCACGTCCCGATGCGCGCCAAGTCGTCGAGCAAACTCATCTCGGAGAACGTTCACAACGCCACGGCGAACCTCCAGACGACGTACAGCATCGAGATCAGTCCGATCTGCCGCGACGACTTGCTCGTGCTCCCGAAGAAAGTGGCCCAGAGCATGGGGAACATCGCGCCGCTCGTGCTCTGCGCGCGCACGACTGCGATGATCCACGTCGTGGACCCGCGCACGGGTCAGAAGGGCGAGCTGTCGTCCGACAAGTACTGGAAGCTGCCGTTCCTGCCACTGGAGACGAGCCCTGCGATGGTCGAGTTCATTGTCTTGGACGTCGAACCTGTGGACGAGAAGGACTACCGGAACAAAGGACAGCTCCAGCAGCACCAGGACGGCAAGTTTGTCGTCGCAGATGTCGAGATCGCGCGCGCGAGCGACTTTGGCGTGAACGACACGACGTTCCTCGTGCGCACGCACCTCGGCGCGCTGCTGCAAGCTGGCGACAGTGTCAAGGGCTACGACCTCACGACGTCGAACTTTGGGACGCGGCACACGTACTCGCTCAAAGAAGACGACGTGCCAGACGTTGTGCTCGTGCGCAAGGTCTTTCCACGCGAGCTGCGCAGCGGTCGCGCAGACGCAAAGAAGCTCAAGACGCTCGGGACGTTCCGGCGCGCAAAGGTGAGCAAGTCGGAGCAAGCGCGCTTGGAGAAGGAGCTCGAGGTGTTCACGCACGAGTACCTCGAAGAAGTCGCGGAAGAAGCCGGTGACGACCTTGATGGTGACGACGACGACGATGACGACGACGGCGAGTACGACGACGCGTCTGATAGCGACGATGCAAAGGAGGAGGACCACGGCTACGTCCAGCAGATCGAGGTCTTGTCGCTCGAGTAAGACGCACGGCGTGTCTGTCCATTCAATCCAACAACCCGATCATGACTTGTGCAACTTGCGCTGCTTGCTTGACAAAAACAACTTGTTTGCGTTGCACAACTTGCTTGACAACGACTTGCTTGCCTTGCTTGACAACAACTTGTTTGACTTGCTCACAACAACACCACGTTGCTTGCTTGTTTACTTGCGCGCCTTGTTGGCGTAGAACTCGTCGACCCACTTGCGAATGTGCTCGAGCTCGGTCTTGCGCGCCGTGGTGACGGCTGGCGGGTCGAGTGGGTGCGTGAAGAAGAGGTCGAGGTGGTGCGCGCCGCCCTCGATCGGGACGTACACGACCGAGTCCGAGAGCGTCTCGAGCACGCCCGTGGCCGACCACGGGTCGTAGTTGCCGTTGCTAAAGACAATGTTGCTCGCAGCCTTGAGCGCCTTCACGCCGCCGTACTCCATGTGCGCATAGCGCGGACGCAAGTGCACGCCCCACTGCGCAAAGCACGCTGCGTCATGGTCCGTCGCGTTCGCAGGCTCGGCTGGAAAGACGTCGTGGATGCCGTCGCTGCCCATAGGCATGTACAGCTCCGAGCACTCGAGGTAGCCCCAGAAGTTGCCCTTGATGTCAATGTCCGTGTTGTTCGCCGGCGAATCGGTCGGGAAGTAGCACGTCTCGGTCTTCGTGCTGTTGTAGAACACGCCGACGCTCTCGCGGAACGCCGTGAGCAGCGCAGTCGTGTCGTTCGGACCAAAGTCCGGACGCAAGTGCTCGCACGCCGCACGCACGGGGTACGCTGGCAAGAAGCTCTCGCCCGACGTGATGTACGGCGACGGGTACGGATAGTTGCCCATCGCGAGGTTCCCGTACGCGCCGAGCGCAGAAGCAACGAGTCCTTCGACGTCGGCCTCTGTCGCAAGCGCCTTCGGGTCGCACACGTTGAACAGCGTCGCGAGTTCCTTGCGACCTGCAGGCGTCTTGCCCATAGCGCGGAACGTTTCGATCGAGCGGCGCACGTTGCTAATGCAGTTCGGCGCCGAGCCAGCGGCTTCCGACATGTCGAACGTCACGACGCGCTGGAAGCCTTCGGTGTCCACAGGGTGGTCCTTGTCGCCCAGGAACGCGAGCACAGGCGCCGAGCCAGCGATGACGCCGTCGACAATGTGCGGGTACTTGGTGCGGAACCACGTCCCGAGCATGCCGCCGTACGAGCCGCCAAAGCCGATGACCGGCACGTCGACTGCGAGCGAGTCCTTCAAGTGCTCGACGAGCACCGCGTAGTCTGCGAGCGCCTGCGTGCTCGAGAGGAACTCCATGTGCTCGAGGACCTTGCTGCCGAACGGAATGGACTTGCCAAAGTACCGGTGCTCCGCGAACACCACGAGCGCGTTGAACGCCTGCGCGTTCTCCCACATGAGCCCCGTGTTGTTCAAGTAGAGCGTCACGTCCGCCTCGTTGCCGACGTAGAAGAAGATCGCGCCGCGGGCCTCGGGCTTGAACGTCTCGCGCGAGCACACAAAGTAGCGCTGCTCGAACGTCCCGCCACCGCCGTTCGCGCGAAAGTGGTCGAGCTCCTGCGTGATGAACTTCTCTTCGCACAGCGGGAGCATGTCGCGCGTGCCATCGCTCTTGGCAGGGAAGACAGTGGAGACGATCGGCGCGGCGCGGCCGAACACTGGGACAGTGGTCTGGAGACTCAAGATGAGCACTGTCGCGGCGAGGAACGTGACGACGCCGATCGCGATGAGTGTGCGTGGCTGGCGCAGGCGGTCAGCGAGCGACGTGCTGCGCGCCGGTGCAGGCGTCGCAGTCGGCAAGATCGGAGCTCTCTCGGACGGCGTGCTCGCCATTGTTGCAGGTGCTTGTCACGTGTGCTCGAGCGCTCGAAGGTGCCCGTGTGCTTGGGCTCTTGCAGTCGTCTGGTGGATTCACGAGTGCGCGCTTAAGAATGCAAGCACGCGCCACTCGCTCACTCACAACAAGAGCTTTCTCATTTGCGTTGGTTGTTGCCATTGGTAACACTGAGTGTGTGTGCCAGCTGCGCCATGCTTGTCAACGAACGGATGATTCTGCATCAAAGCGGCGAGCGCATCCTCCCTCGCTTTTAGCTCTATGCTTGGTTCTTGCGAGCATACTTTCGCCGAGTCAAATGAGTCTGATGAGTGAGCGCGTCAAGCAAAGTGTGGACAACACCATCCACACTCACTACAAAATACTGTACCACTCCACTTGTATGTTTGTAGTACAAGCAAAATCATTTACTGCACAATTACAATTCCAATACTATCGCTCGAATGTATTGGGCAATGTAACAAAGATAATTGTACTTTCATACAATGCGTAAAAGCATCTTTAATAATATCGGATGTATAGACTGATGTTTTATGCGCAGTACTCGTATAACCAGCGCGCATGTATCCAGGAAGTCATTCGAGAATATATATGACTCTTGTCTTTGTTAGTGTACGAAAGGTCCAGAGCGCGATCCAAGTGGTGTGTATCGAAAATATTTTACATCGATCGTTTGGATTTAATTTGTATGTGTGTAAATGTAAATGTAAATAATTGCGCCAGTTGCTATGTACTCATAATGTATAATAGTGTTTCATACATCTCTACCTGGGATGACAATACTTTGTGAGCACTATTACATGTATTCGCTTCGGTCGAGTAACATTGATCAGTATCTTTGTCTACTACTTACTATGCTATGTACATTTTGTACACAATTGTGCGTGCTGTTCAAAAAGAGAGAAGTGTTATGTGGGCCACACATTATATAATTCTACTGTAGTTTTACTGGAGATGTGCATTTTAGTTTCGATTTGCGCAACCATTTGGACAAGCTTTATTGCAAAAGTCCAGTGCACTACAAACCAATCAAAACAAACCAAGCAAATACAGCGACAGCGATCCTTGTACGCTCTAGCTAGCGCCAAGCCCTTCGATAAGCTGTTGATATTGTCCAAACACAAAGCGTGCACACTCACAAGCGAAACGTGCACACAAGTAACACTAGTGCGTATTGTACATGCACATGTACACGCTCGTTCAATACTGACGCCTTGCTCATGAATGAATGAATCAAGCACCAGCAGATGGCGCTGTCTCGACGCTCAGGTGGTCGGCATTCCTGCCACATCATTGGCGTCATAGTCGACCCATATCGTACACGCACTTGGAGGTCGGCGACATCGTTCGGGATCAAGGCCGATCGATGATCGTAGCCCACTGGTGCGAGTTCAAAGTGCGCTTTCACATTCACAATCAGTGATCTTGTGAGCGTGAAGACTTCGTCGAAGAACACGAGCGCTGCGTCCAGCTCGGGGCCTTCCCCGTGCACGAAGACGAGCTCCGTATTCGAGAAGGCACCGTTTGAGCTCCAGTTCATGGAGCCTTGACAAAGATCGGCCCGTGTGTCAGTGCTAGTATGTGTGAGTGCATTGCGATCAGCCAGATGCAAGCAGATGCAACTCACCATGGTAGACCTTCTTGTCGATGATGCATACTTTCGTGTGCAAAGTTGCCGGGAGTCCTCGAATCACCAAGTTGGCGCCTCTCATGTTCATGAGTGTCTCGACTTGTGAATGCGTTCCGTTTGATCGCTTGCAGTCTGCAAGCAGACATACGAAGACTTTGCGTTTGACGGCTCGAACGAGTGCAGACACGATCTGTTCCAGTGTCAAAGTTGTCAGTATCATACAGGTATCACAAGGGCATCAAAAGTATCACAAGTATCACTGACCTCGGCGTACGTGAGATCGTACATGACGATCTGAATCGTCTCCTTTGCCTTGTCGATGTCTTTGACGATTCGCTGGACTGCCATGCGCCCACGATTGGCGCGGTTCTCGCCGTAGAAGTTGAGCGTCCCGCGAAAGGCAGACAGCGGCAGTCGTTTGAGTCTCGCGACCTCCTTTTGCTCCTTGAGTAGAAGTCGCAGCAGGTGCTGTCGTTCGTCGTCTTGCTCTTGCTTTGCAGCATCGCACGTCGGTCGGCGTTGACGACGCCTCGCGTCCGTTCGAGAGGGAGAGCGAGCGAGCTGTCGACACGAAGAGCAGTCAAGCTGCTACTGCGCGTGTGAGAGCGCTGCGAGCGTGCAGTGAGGAGTGACTCGGGTGCGCGAGACGATCGAGATGCAGCGAGGTGATCTCGTGATCGAGTGACAGTGCGCGCGAGTGTGCTCGAGCTAATCCAAGCGAGCGAACCGAGCGCAATGGCAATGGCGCAAGAGACGTCCTGTTGTTGCTGGCTGGCTTGCACTCTGTCGGCTCAGTCTCGACTAGGACTGCTTGCGCGTTGTGTCTTCTTGTGTGCATGGTCATTCACTGTGGACTGACTGTAGTCATTCGCTGTGGACTGTGGCTGGGGACTACGCTTTGCTGTTGTGAGCAGTTTTGCGACGCGACTTCAGCGCGCGTTCTTTCTATTTTTGTTTGTATGTCGACATTATGTGACTTACACACTAAAAAGTCGGACATTCGTTGTGTTACCACCTCAACTATCGTGATTGCATCATTGTCGGCCACGTGACTTGCCGTTTGTAGCGCAAATACATTGTAATAGTGCGGAAAACAAGGGAATGCAACGTCAGCTCTTCCCGAGCCCTCCCTTCCCATAGAGTATCTTCACGGTTTCACTTCCCGAGCCCTTATGGGACGCTGTGGCTTAGTCTATGGGATGGTGCTCGTGACGTATTGCGAACCGTCGTCGTACTTACCAGCGCGCTCACAGTGCAATGACGCTCGGTTTTGTCACTACCACAATTGCTGTTATTTTTCGACCTACAAAAACCAAGTCACGACGGCCACCGATGACGCGATCACACAGTATGATCAAACATGCTCAACAAGCAGCACACTCAGTCGCGAAGTCGCGTTGAGTCGAAGTCGAAGCATACAGACTGACTCGAGTGAGTGTTTGACAACACGCACGGGCGGCCGCACTTCTCGACGACGACAGCCGCTATGATTGAGGCAGTGTGTATGTGCTTGGACACACGCTCGCAGTTGCTGCACGGCGTGGTGCCGCGCCGCCCGCTCGTTCTGTTCAGCGAACTGTTGCTGACGCTGCAGTTGAAGAGAAGCTAGCTCGTCCTCGCGCGCTTGCTGGAGCAGAGAGTTCGCTTGCGAGCGCTGCCTGTTGCGACTTGAGCTGTTGTGCGATCTCATGGGCGGACGGAGTAGACTGATCAGCAGCCGACGCAGAGAGCTTCGCCTGGATTGATGCGACTCGCCGCTCGAGAGTACGCACTGAGTACGGCACTCCGCGTCCAGACAACACGACCACGACGTCGCTGGGGCTGCACTGCATGGCGCTGAACATATGCTCCGCCACGGCCGTGACAAGAGCCTCCATGCGTTCGTCCATGCTCACGTTGGTCGTTTATGTGTTTGCTTGTGACTGATTTATTGTACCACTCCATAAAAACGAGATGTGGCGCACACTAAAAAAGCACACAAATGAAAACTACCGACTCGAATGCCGTAATCGTGCGAGAAAGTATCTTGACTTTTGTATGAGTGTGCGAAACAGGGAGAATTGGTAGTGAAGAATTCAAGGTAATGACCGAAGCTGGTACCTGAATCCCTTGCTTTTGGCACTACGCAATTATCTTATTTCGCACTTCCATACAAAGCCCAAGATGTTAGCGCGCAGGATTCATCATCATCAGGCCGGAATTCCAACTTCCATACACTACGCAGCACACTTGCGTCTGGATCGATGCTCTTGCGTTCACTATACCACAAGGCTGCTTGGGCTGCTTGGGCTGCTTGGGCTGCTTGGGTCTCCTCAAAGCTGCTCGGAGCTCGGACCGCCCGAGCCACTCGCACTCGCTCATTCTCGGATTCGCTCCAGCACCAACAGACCTCCACCGCTTCCTCGTCGTCTTCGGCAGCGCCACCACACTCACACACTACAACTATGGCTGCTGCGCTCCGCTCCACGACCGCTGCGACCCTCAAGCACGCGATGCAGACGCGCGCCATGAGCGCCAGCGCGCGCAAGTTCTTCGTCGGCGGGAACTGGAAGTGCAATGGCTCGATCGGCCAGGCGCAGGACCTCGTCGGACTCCTCAACACGGCCAAGATCCCAAAGAACGTCGAGGTCGTCGTCGCGCCTGCCGCCGTGCATGCGTCGGCTGTCAAGCAGTCGCTCCGTAAGGACATCCGCGTGAGTGGCCAGGATGTCTGGACGACCGGCAACGGTGCGTTCACGGGCGAGACGTCGGCTGAGATGCTCAAGGACATTGGCGCCGAGTACACGCTCGTGGGCCACAGCGAGCGCCGCGAGAAGGGCGAGAGCAACGACGTCGTGGCCAAGAAGGCGGCGTACGCGCTCGAGAAGGGTTTGCGCGTGATCGCGTGCATTGGAGAGACGAAGGCGCAGCGCGAGGCGAACGAGACGGTCGCAGTTGTGACCGAGCAGCTCAACGCGTTCGCCAAGCACATCAAGGACTGGTCGAACGTCGTGATCGCGTACGAGCCAGTGTGGGCGATCGGCACGGGCCTCACAGCGTCGCCGGAGCAGGCGCAGGACGTGCACGCGAGCATCCGCGCGTGGCTCGCCAAGACTGTGAGCGCTGACGCCGCGGAGACCACGCGCGTGATCTACGGCGGCTCGGTCACCGCGTCGAACGCGACTGAGTTGTCGCAGAAGCGCGACATTGACGGCTTCCTCGTCGGCGGCGCGTCGCTCAAGCCGGACTTCCTCCAGATCATCAACTGCCAGACGCCAGGTGCGAGCGTCGGCGGTCCAGTGAACGTCGCGATCAACGGCTTTGGCCGCATCGGACGCCTCGTGCTCCGCGCGGCGCAGTCGAACCCGCTCATCAACGTCGTCGCGATCAACGACCCGTTCATCCCGACGCACTACATGGAGTACATGCTCCGGTACGACACGGTCCACGGCGTGTTTGACGGCTCAGTCTCGCACGACGACGACCACATCATCGTGAACGGCAAGCCGATCCGCGTCTTTGGCGAGCGCGACCCAAAGGACATCAAGTGGGCGAGCGCGAACGTCCAGTACGTCGTCGAGTCGACTGGTGCGTTCACGACGACTGAGAAAGCGTCGGCGCACTTGGGCAGCGGCGTCGAGAAGGTCGTGATCTCGGCGCCGTCGGCCGATGCGCCGATGTTTGTCATGGGCGTGAACGAAGAGCGCTACTCGTCCGACATGCACATTGTCTCGAACGCGTCGTGCACGACGAACTGCCTCGCGCCGCTCGCCAAGGTCGTGCACGACCAGTTCGGGATCAAGGAGGGCTTGATGACGACCGTGCACGCCGTCACGGCGACGCAGCTCACGGTCGACGGTCCGTCGAAGAAGGACTGGCGCGGCGGCCGCGGCGCGTGCTTCAACATCATCCCGAGCTCCACGGGCGCCGCAAAGGCGGTCGGGAAGGTCATTCCGTCGCTCAACGGCAAGCTCACGGGCATGTCGTTCCGCGTCCCAACGGCCGACGTCTCGGTCGTCGACTTGACTGTCCGTCTCGACAAGAAGGCGTCGTACGACGAGATCAAGCACGCAGTCAAGGACGCGAGCGAGCACGAGCTCAAGGGCATCCTCGGCTACACGGACGAGCTCGTGGTCTCGAGCGACTTCATCGGCGACGCGCGGTCGTCGATCTTTGACGCGCAGGCTGGCATTGCGCTCACGGACGACTTTGTCAAGCTCGTGTCGTGGTACGACAACGAGTGGGGCTACAGCTGCCGCGTGCTCGACCTCATTGAGCACATGGTCAAGAGCGAGTAAGGCGATGATGACGTGTGCTTCGTCCCACGGCTGCGCGCTCTTAGGACAGGAACATGATGATGATGATGATGATGAACTATACGCTTACGCGTCCAGTCGTTTGCTGTTGGCTCGTTCTCTGGACCTCATGGTCACGAAGAGCTCACTTGACTGCGAAGAGCTCCTGACGACAGGTCCAAGGCGCCATGGAGAGACCACTGGGAGGCCAGTGGCAGGCGATGGAACTGACTGGCGATGGTAGTGCGAGAGCAGCTCATGTACGAATCAGAGGTTGTAGGTGGCAACGCCATGTGAGAGAGAGCGCGAGTGGTCGAGATGCGTTGAACGAACGAGCAGCAGCGCGTGACAATGGATGGTGATCCTGTGGTGCTACCATCCGTACTTGGCGTGCGTCTCGGCTTTGGTCTTGAGCGACGCGCCTTTCTTGTCCAGGAGCTCGTGCTCGCGGAGCTTGGCGTCGAACGCGAGCTGGTTGAGCTGGTGCTTCTGTCGTTGCATGCGGTTTGGCTTGACAGTCGCGACGCGCGCACCGGCCTGTGCGTCCCAGAAGCTCGCTTTCACCTTGAGCTCGCCGCTGTCTTTCGCGCTCTTGCCAACTGGTGCCGGCGCTGGTGCCCACGCACTCGGCGCAGGTCCGTGCACTTCGACGATCTTGGACGCGACGCTGTGAAAGTGTCCTTGCTGCAGCGCGCGCTCGAGCTCGCGGTCGCGCGTCCGCGCGCGCTTGCTGCTCCCAAAAGTCTCGTCTTCGCCTTGGTGCACGACTGGGTACGACGCCTGCTGCGTCTGGTCGTACTGGTACTGATACTGCGCTGCGTCGTAGTACCCGTGGTCGTAGTACTGCTGCTGCTGCGTCTGCGTCGGCGCTGCGACGTCGTACGACGCCGTGACTGGCGGCTGCTGTGGCTCCTGAGCCAAATGCACTGTTGGAGCGACGACTGCTGGCTCTGTAGTCTCGTCGTGTCCAGACGCAAGGACGTTGCTGTGGCGCTCGAGCACATGCGACTGCGCTGGCTTCTCTTCATTGTTAGTCTCCTCCTTGACGGCGTGCTTGGGTGGCGGGAGGAACGACAGCCCAGCGCTTGCGATAGGTGCGGCAGGACGCGGTCGCTTGGCTGCGATCGCGCGCTTCTGCTTTGCGAGGAGCGAGTCGTCGTCGTTGTCGTCGCTGTCGCTGCTGTCGCCAGGTGCGCGCGAGGCACCCGACTCGAGCAGGCGCTGGATGTCAGGATGGAGAAAGAGCGCAGTCTTGGGCTTCTTTGTCTGCTTCTTCTTCGTCGATGGCGCACGACGGCGCTTGGTCGTCGCTGTTGTTGTTGTTGTTGATGATGGCGGTGGCAGCAGTTGCGCGAGCGGCGCAGATGCAGTAGTCGGAGTCGATGGTGCAGGCGCTGCTGTCGTTGCGACTGACACCGACACGCTCACCTCCTCTGCTTCGTCGTCTGACGAGCTCGCGTAGTCCGGCACGAGCAACGACATCGAGCGCTTCTTGCTTCCTTGTTGCTGGTTTTGCTAGTGTATTTGGTCGGTATAGTGACAATCCATAGTGAAATAGATGAGGTTGCCTTGCTCCAGGCGAACAAGGACTTGGAGTTCTTAGGACTTGGACGACGCCACCTTGCGCCTCATGACGATGAACAACAACATGACGGCGCATCGAGCAGGAGATCACGGCATTGTGTATTGTTTAGTGTACTTTTCTTCTACTGCGGGTCTCACTCCGTCTTCTGGCTCATGTGATCCTTCCGTTGCTGTCGTTGTTCACGTTGCGATGGAGCCACTTGTTTGCTTCATGTGTGTGCCAATCCACTTGATCCTCCCTTCGACAAGCTGGTGCTACTGGCACTTGATCCACTCGCCACTCTTGTCTGCCTAGAACAGCGGCGCTCAGTAGAACCCGCCAGCGACTTTGACGCACTCGGGCTCTGTCGGGTGCGTCTCGTGGAAGCGGCGAAAGTCGATCACGGCGCCGCCAGTCTCCGGATCCACGTCCACGCAGTTCTCGAAGCGGTGGTCGAACAGGATCTCCTCAGCCTTGTACGAGTGGCGCACTTGGATCGTCGACGACGTCACGGCGTCAATGCCTTCGACCAGCACGACCACTTCGACCTATTGTAGCACATTATGTCAGTCGATGTCCCTACAATAGGATCACACAACACACAAGCACATCATCGTACCTGCGAGTCGTTCCAAAAGTCCTTGATATCTGCCACGGCCTCTTCGTGCGTCGCTGGCTCGTTTGCGACTGGCGCTGTGCTGCAGCGGCACGGACTGCAGAGCTTGTGCTTCGCGTCCGCTGCTGTGACAGGGACCGTGCCGTCGCGGTCACCGCTGTCTGCGTCCGCTTGACGGCAGATCGGTTCCGGGAAGAGGTAGTTCGTCGCTGGGTTGTGGTGCAAGCCGCACGACGCAGGGCTCTTTGGGCGGCGCAGCGGGCTCCACGCGTCCATGCGGTGGACAACAACTGACGGCAGCGCGAGCAAGAGCATGCCGCCGAGATCGTCGTCTGGGTGCTGAATGCGCATCGGGTGCGACTGGAAGTAGTAGTGCTGCCCAAACTCGACGTCGTGGCGCACTGCGTACATGCGCACGTGCGCTTCGACGAGCTGGTGCTTGCGCATCTCGCACACTTGGAACATAAAGTACAGCTCGCCGCGAATGCGCCGCACGACTGCGTTCGTGCTCAAGACGATCGTGTTCGCACGCGCTTGTGCGCGCGAGAAGCGCTGGAAGATGATCCCGATTGCGATTGCGTCGAGGAGAACACCGACGAGCGACTACAATAGGACAAAAGATCGGATACACAAGTGTGAGTCAGGATGCAGGACAGAGTGAAGCTCTACAATAGGAACAGATAGACGTACCTCCATCGTAATGACTGACTGCATCCAGACGCAGCCATTGAAGAAGACGTCGCCGCCGTTCGTGCCAAAGCCGATGGTGAAGAGCACCGAGACGGAGAACGAGAAGCCGTCAAAGTAGCTCTTGATCGAAGCGTTGCAGGTGTCCGGGACCGTCGTGTAGAGGAAGCCAAAGAACATGAGCGCTGTGATGTACTGCGACAGCACAAAGCGAAGCCATTGCGTGAGGATTGTGTGTGAACGTGGCAGTGAGACCAACGACCTTCAGAGGAGAATGCCAGGGGAGACAGGGGAGTCACGCACCATGAGCACGAGCGCGCCGAGCACTTTGCTCAGCCGCATGTTGACGACCGAGTGGAACGGGTCCTGGAGGTACAGCTTCCAGTACTGCGGCACCTTTTGGCGGCGAATGCTACAAGCGCACAGTCGTCATCGGATCCATTCGTCCATCATGAGCGTGAGCAAGAAGAGAGCGAGCGCAAGTGCAAGATACACACAACCACAACTCGTATCAAGGCACATTGCCACGCAAAGCATAGTGGACGACGTACTTCCAGCGACCTTTCGAGCGTTGAAAGAGCGTGTCGGCGCGGTCGATGATCCGGCCCGTGCGCGTCTGCGGCATCGCGATGCCGCGGTGCGTCAGCTGCTGCAGGTTCGGCGGCTGGTACCCGCTCGCGTCGTGCGTCTTCGCGATCATCTCCGTGTCTTCGTGCAGCGAGTAGCTCGCGCCGCGCTCCATCGTCGTCGTTGTTGTCGACGCAGCTCCTCCTTGCAAGTGGCGCTCTCCTGCTCCTGCTGGTGGTCGTTCGAGTGTGCCTTGTTTGTCGTGTGGCCGCGTCTCTCGGGCAGATGTTGCGTCATTTTCTCACTCGACATACAAACAACAAATACAACACAAGAATCGCTCGGCATAGTGCGAGGATACGACTGCGTGAAAACTCAGGGAGTGCCATGCGATATGTACCTACCTGGTTTTCTCACTATCAGTTCTATCATATGGACTTGTACACTTGCATTTCTATTGAACTGTCCACAATATCCAGCTCGTGCTGACTATTCGACTCGATAACTCGGTACCGAATAAAACGTCAACACAAATGCTGAACTGCAAATGCGTGGCTGGTTGTGAGTCGCTCGCTGGTCTTGATCAACGACCACCGCGTACTGGAGCTCGCTCTCGCTCTGTCCTAAGTCTCTCGCAGTGCAGTCGACTTCCTTGACTGCGCGGCTCCCTTGCGCAATGCGAGCTGGTTGCGAGACGATTTGTTTGCTTTGTGGATGCTGGATGCTCGCACTGTTGTTGTTGAGGACGAGGTTCTTCTCGTGCTGCTGCTGCTGCTGCTACTGCTGCGCAATGGCACCCGAATGCGCGATCCATGTCGAGCAAGGCAAGCACTCAAGCAAGAGCTAGCAAGAACGGAGAGCACAGCGCAATGCAATGCAGCTGAACGCCTGCTCGGTGCGCCAAACGATGGAGTCAGCGACGTCGGACTCCCACTCGTTCGTTTGACACTCGCATCGTCTCCACCGAACCGGCAAACGTGTGGCCATTGACCTGCAATTGCCGTGCTTTGAGCAAGCGAGCGCGCTTGCAACTCGCCACGATCAATGCTGCCACCAACCACCATGCGCACATGCGCTTCTTGACAACTCGAGAGCGCTCATGCTCACACTGCAAGAGAGAGAGAGAGAGTCTGGTGTGGTGGTGTCTTTGTCTTGATCAAAGCGACAACAACAGCAAAAGCGCTGGTGGCGCGCACTGTCTCTGACAGCGCGCAGGGCTCACAGATGTGTGTGCGGCGCTCAAGAGAAGAGGCGAACATGCTTGCTGCTGGCTCGACGCACCTCGACTTGGCTTGCTTTCGCTCGAGCATGTCGTTTGCCCCACACAAACACACACACAGAGCGTCTCAAGACTGGTGCTTGCAAGCATGGCTGCCATGTCTGACGTGCGTTGCTCGTCTGTGTCCTGCGCGGCGTGCATGCTGTCGGCTCTGCTCTGCCTGGTCGAGAGACGTCAGTGGATGGATGCCTCGGACGTCCGAGAGCGCACGAGTGCTTCGGTGTCGACGACCAACGCCGAATGACCGATGTCGCTGCCTCTCTCTCTCTTCGGAGCTCTTCCCGTGCGCCGTCGACGACGGATGGGCGCACGGGCTCAAGGGTCCAAGCGGCGCGAGCAAGCAAGCAAGCGAGGGACTGGAGTGGAGCGGAGTGCAGCGCTCGGGGCAGACCAATTCGCCACCGCTGCAAGCAAACGAGCGAGCACCTCGAGCAAACCAGCGAGCACTGCACACCACCAGCTGGCGCGCTGGACCTGCTCTCGCTCTCGCTCGCTTTCTTCTCGAACGCTGCGTGGCTGACTGGCTGCTGCGCTGTGTGTGTGCCTGAGCTCTTCAGTTCCACATCTGCGCACTCTCGCTCTCGCTCTCGGAGCCGCTTGCCACCACGCCAAGCGCGCCACACGAACGCGCACTGGCACCTTCCTCCGTCTTTGCCTCTCACCTTGCTGCCTTTGCGCCGACGCCGCCTCCACGTGGCTTCCTCTTCGGTGTGTCCGTCCGTTTGGCGTCCTCACTCACTCACTCGATCGATCGATCGATCGATCGTTCATTCGCGAATCGACACGCACGTCCACACACGTGCGTCTTCGGTAGTCACTCCACTCGCCACGACAACACCACACGACACACGACACCATGAAGACGCTGTCTGCGCAAGTGACCGGCTTCACGGCCGGCTCGCCGACGATGTACACGACGCAAGTGCACCTCGACGGCGAGACGTGGACCGTGCCCGTGCGCTACAGCACGTTCCGCGAGTTCTACACCAAGATCGACGCGCTCGAGCCGGACTTTGCGTTTGACTTCCCACAGAAGGGCAATTGGTTCTCGTCGCCACCACCGAGCGAGCGCCAGGGCCAGCTCGACGCGTTCCTGAAGAAAGCGATCGCGCACTTTGCCGAGCGCGAGTTCCCGCAGAACGTCCTCGACCTGCTCGACGACTTGCTCGACATCTCGGCGCACGTCGTCAAGCGCGCGAACGAGGCCGACACCGAGTCGTCGGCGTCCGAGCAGGAGGACGATGCCGTTGTGGACGCCACTGTGGCGACTGAGAAGGAGACGAAGACTGCCGAGGCGCCAGTGCAGGCAGTCGCTGCGAGTGTGAGCGTCGAGGCAGTCAAGTCGGTCGAAGCCGCGCCGGCACCAGCACCGGTTGCAGCAGAGGAGGTCGTTGTCGCAAACGAGCCTGCGATGGCTGCCGTGGAGACGAAAGCGCCAGTCGAGGTCGTTGTGACCGAAGCGCCTGCGGTGACTGCAGTGGAGGAGACGCCAGTCGCGATCCTCGATGCCGCTCCCGCTGCTGCGCTTGAAGCGGCTCCAGCTGCTGCAGACGTCATGGTCGCCGCGCCAGTTGCTGCTGTCAAAGCGGCACCAGCTGCCGAGACTGTTGACATTGCGCCAGCTGCTCGTGCTGTCGTCGTCGCAAAGGAGACGTCTGCACCAGCACCAGCAGCTCCTCCGGCGGTTGTTGCTGCTGCCGTGACCGAGGCGGTGGCTGAAGTCAAGACTGAGGCGGTCGAGGTCGCCGCGGCGTTTGAGAAGATCGTCGAGTCTGTGAAGCTCACGCTCGAGGCGCCGTCCGTTGCGTTCGACGTGGTGGCGCCAGCACCGACGTCGCGGTCATCGGAGCCGCCGAGCCCGACTGCGTCGGAGACCGAGGCGGCGAAGAAGAAGCGCGCGAAGAAGCTGAGCGACGCCCAGAAGCGGATGCGCAACCTCAAGCGCAAGGAGAAGCGCAAGAAGAAGTCGGGCATGAAGGTGCGCGCGATCACGGTGACGAGCGGCGACAGCGACGACGACGAGAACGTGCGCGTGGCGCTGCCGGCAAAGCACTAGCATGAGCGCGCTCTCTCTTTGTTTGTGTTGCGTGGGGTATATAGGTAGGCACCAGTAGGTAGGACAGCAAGTCGGTGCATCGACAGCAGCAGCAGCGCTGTTCACACACGCGCGCGCTCGTCGATGGTCGCTCGTTGAGAGACCACACACTTGATATAAGCAACGCGCTTGTGGCTCTCCGTCCTTCGTGTCAGTGTCCAATGCATCTCTCTGTGTGTGTGTGACGGCGTGCAAGTGAGTGGGAAGGACTTCGGAAGCAACGTCCTCGAGACAGAAGAGCAAGGTGGTGGTGTGTCTACTGAGTGCGAGGTCGCGTCGTGAGGCGAGTGGCTAGAACAAGAACGTCGTCATCTCCTTGAGGTCCTGGAGCTCCGACTGGAGACTTGTGCGCTCATTGCACTGCCGATGCACATACACAAGAGAGAGAGAGAGAGAGCGGTCAGAGAGAGTCTAGCGATCCGAGCGTCGTAGGCACATACACACAACAAACGCACCATTGCTAGGACGTCTTCACGGAGCTTGGCGATGCGCGTCTCGTCGTTCTCGTGGCGCCAGCGCGCGTGCCGCATCTGCTGGCACAGGATGCTGTCTTTCTCGGTCTCGATGCGCAGCACTTGCTGCTTCAGCTTGGCGATCTCGCGCTCGAGCGTCTGGATCTGTGCGTCTTTGATCGCAATGATGCTCTCGACTTCGGCGCGCGGGACGCGGTCGCCGCTGCTGTCCATCTCGCGGAGCTCCGCGATGAGCGCGTTCTTGGACGCGAGCTGCTTCTCGAGCCAGTGGTTCCCTTCTGTGAGTGCCTCGACCTGCGCGCGCAGCTCGAGGACGTTCGCAGCGTGCTGCTTGTTCGTGGCGCGGAGCACCGCGACGATGTTCTCGTGGTTCGTCTTCATCACGCTGATCTCTTTCTCGAGCTCCGCCATGCGCGTGGCTGCCGCTGCGTGCGTTGGACTTGTGTTGCCAGATGACGGCGACCCGTTATGGGACGGCGACATGCCGCCGTTCGTGAAGCTCGCGCGTCGACTGAGCGTCGGCGACCCGATGTTCGCGCGCCGGAAGAAGAGCGGTGCTGGCGCTGGCTCTGCCTGTCGACTCGACTTGATCGACTCGACAGCGGTCATGGTGCTGAAGCTCGACACGCGCGTGACCGGTGACGGCGCTCCTTTTCGCGGCGAGAGCGATGCGACCGACTCTGTTCTTGAGCTACTCGCTGTGCTCGACGTGCTCGTAGGACTGACGCTGGGGCTGTTACTACTGATACTGCTGGTAGTAGATGTGGCTGGTTCAGGTGGCGCCTGCACTTCAGCTGGCACTGCTTCAGTTGGTGGCGCTTCTGGGAGTGCGTCTCGGTACAAGTCGCTGAGGCTGCTGATACTGTCGCTGTCGCCAAAGAGGTCTGCGAGACTCGACTCGGTGCGGCTCGTGTCCTGCGTACGGACTTGCTGTCGCTGCTGCTCGTCGCGCTCCGTGCTGGCTGGCGGTTCTGCAGGGACGGGTGGTGGTGGTGGCGGAGGTGATGCCTTGACTTGTGTCTTTGCGCTGGTCGAATGGCTCGACTTGTCGAGTGGTGCGACGACCATCTGGCTCACGATGCTCGCAGTGCGACTCGCAGTCGACGCTGTTGAGAAGGAGCCGAAGCGACTGCTCGATGGACTCCGCAGTCCAGACGACTTGGCCGCGGCAGTAGACGACGGCGCACATGGCTGAGCTGCCTTTGGCGAGTTCGCAACGTGGCCACCAGACGCTGCACTACTGCCAGTGTAGTAGTGGTTGTTGCTCGCGAGCTTGGTCGGTGAGATCTGGAGCCCGAGCTCTTTGCGGAAGCTCTTGAACGTGCGGACGAGCGGCGTGATCACTGCGGTCGCTTGCTGCGCCATCGATGAGCTGCTTGGCGCAGGCGGCGCTGGCACGTCCGACGGCGCTAATGGCGTCGGATGCGTCGCGTCGTGCGAATCAACGCTGCTGCTCGTGCTGCTGCATGCGTCGCTGTTGTCGTGCGCTGCAGGCGAGGGCGGACCGCCTTTCGTGCGCGCAGGGTACTCCTTGATGCAGAAGATCTCTTTGCGCCGCACAAACACACCGTGGTGCGCGGCACAGTCAAAGTACCGCTCCTTTTGGTGCGAGCCGTCGCAGTCGCCCTTGCCTTCGTCGAGCGCGATGCCGTACCACTCACCCGCCTCGTTCTTGAGCTTGCCGATGTACCGGACCCACCCCGAGCGGCGCTTCGTGAGCACGACGCGACTCCCGAGCGGGACTGAGATCGTAGTTGGGCTGTGCGTCGACGACGCGAAGCTCGTCGTCCTCGGCTTTGGAATGCTCGTCGTCATGACTGCAAGTGGGTGCAAGTCGAAGCGACTGGTGTCGCGACTAAGCACACGCAGTCAACGACTCGGCGGGATATCTGCTCCCTGGATGTCCAAGGAGTCTCTTGGTACGCTTGAGCGCTCGCTCGCTTGCTCGTAGACTTGGTGCGTACTAGAGCGCGCGTATTCAGCGGCTTGCGCGCGACGTCGGTCCTGTATGCCCGATCGCTGTGCGCTTCGAAGCGAGTTTGGTCTCGAGGAAGTGTCGATGATCACCAGCCTTCTGCCTGTGTGTGTGTGCAAGCACGTGCAGGCCTCGTCCTCGCGCTTAGCGCCACATGAAGCGCATAAGAGCAGCTCTTATGTCGAACAGACCAGAGCAGCATGACCGTCATTCCTTTTCGTGACTTTCAAATAGGAAATGGCTCATGTCCGCACCTAGCTGTGAGTTTGTGAGGCGTTTTGGGTTTGGGAGGCGTGAGAATTTGGACAACTTTTGTCGCGCTATTTAACCACAACAGCCTACACAAAGTCGCGGAACATGTCCGAGCGCGAGTTTCCGAGCCACTTGCTGTTTGAAATCTGCGAGTATCAGATCTAGAGTACCTATCATACGTACTTATGTGGTCGACAGTGGTCTGTCGAAACATATATATATATATATACAAATTTAGAGTCTTAAGGTTATCATCTAGGTATCGATACTATCTTCATCGAGTGCAAGTGAAAGAACAGAGTTGAATATGACTTTTTTGTATTTCGAAGTGACTTGATTTTGTATTGCAGATAGAATGCACCTTGAGGTTTTCATCTAGTTCTAGAAAATATCAAAAATTACCGATTTTGAGTGTTGAGGTTATTCATGTAGATATCAAAAATATCATACAAGTGATCATAAAGGAACAGAGTTGAATTTGAGATTTTTTTGTTTCTCGTAGTAACTTGATGTTGTATTGCAGAGAGAATGCACCTTCACTCTTTGTTGTCCAACGATAGTTTGACAATTATTGTAAACAAGGACGTAAAGCCAGTCTTCGACGGGCCAGCCAAGCGTGCCCGTAAGTGCTCCTGCGCGCAAACCTTCGGCTGATCCACAACAAGCGGGCCCCCCTACCTCCGCTGCGCTCCGGTGGCAACCTCTGTACTGCTTGTGGGCCACAGGCCGCGCCCAGTGATTTGGTGAAATTTTCGCCGGATATCGGTTAATGGTCAGATAGTACTGTAAATTAACGCTAAATAGCCCCATGTAATTTAATGCTATGCAGATATAGCCACCCAGTCAGACAATGTTTCAAAAAATTACTGAAAAGACCTGGACACTTTTTCCACGGACAGACACCAACTCCAAAATATGTATATAGACTCGCCGAGCGCCGCCCACGCAGCGGGCGGAAAAACAATGCTTAGGTGTTGGTATTTGTATAGTGGAAATCGCAATAGTCGCCTCAGCACCTCGCGCAAAACCTCAGTCGCACCATGCTGAGCGGTGTTGCCGACCTCCGCTTTGCTGCGGTGGCAAGCACCAAGCAGCATGGCACTGCTTCGGTCCGCGCGAGGTGCTGTAGGCTGAAAGCCGGGACGGTCCCGAACAGCCTATAACTATTCTCACAATGTGTCATCAAAAGTGTCCCGAAAATAGTCAAGAATCGACTGGCTACATTTTCGCATTCAACTATCGACACATGTCACACAATTAACACCCACAAATCTGATCTCACTTGAACAAAAGCGTGACCACTATTCGAGCGGTCCCGAGGACTGACAAACTCACGCACGAACTGACAAAAAGCAAGATTAGATAAAGATAAGATAACTGGAGTAAACTTCAAAGATTCCGAGACTTAGCGATTCGATATTCAATATACAATTGTGTATTTTGGACCTTAAAAAATCTTATACATTTCAAAGAAGCTTGAAAATACTTCGTTCTTAGTAAACGCAGTATTTTTGTAGTTTGGACACTTGTGGGTCTTAACTACGTCACAGTGAAACATAGTTTGAGTCTCATATATCGTAAAATTTACATGATGTACATATATTTTCAGAATTTGGTTATAATTGCGCGCTAGCCTTACTATATATTTGTATTATATGCAGTTTAGGTTTATTTAGACCATTTTGTTGTGATTGTGATATAGATTGATAAAAATTGGATGTAGAATTGAGGTTTCTCGTAAAAAATTATAGTACTACACCTTTAAATCAATATTTGGTATGTCAAATGCAATTGCCAATCTTCCCAACAGTACATACAAGACAAACCTCTTTAGTATGATTAGTAACGTTGTGTCAACACGGCTATATTTATATTTTTCTGTCCGACTATTGTATTAATCCGCATATCTTTCAAATTTTGAGGTTTAAGGTTGTTAAAAACCTTATCGTTCGTAATTATCAACGTTGGTATGGCAATTATGGTAAATATATTAATGCAATCTATGTTTTGTAAATTCGAGCAGTTGAAGTGTCTTAGTGAGCAGCTATCGAATAGTTCGGCAAAATTACTCAGGCCTTACAAAATATAGCCGAAATATTTTGTGTAATACTTGTTAATACAAGGGAATTGTACCCGCCTTAGAGATATCGTTTTTTTCAGGTCAGGTTTCGGTCATGGTCACACATCCGGTCTCGTTCGTGTTCACAAAATGGAGTGACCAAAGAGTGACCTGTTTCATTCATATTCACTATCGCTCGAATCACTGGAGAGTTCGCTACCGCTTGCCTCACTTGGTTCGCTACTGCTCATTTCGCTGTGTTCGCCGCTGCGATCGTCTTGCTGTGATGGATAGCGGGATCGCGATGACTCTGTTTGAAACTGCGACAAGTCGACAGGCTCAGGAAGCTGGTAGTGCGGTCGTGGCGGTGGCTTTGCTAGACCTCTTGCGATGTCATGAGCCAACTGAGCGTGGCTGCAAGCAAGCTTCTCGATGCCTCCGACGAACTGCAGCAGGTTCGGATTAGGCGACGCAAAAGTGTCGTTCAGCGTTCGGTTGAACCTTTCGAGAGGGTTGTTTGTGCGGTTGACGTCCTGTTGTAGCGCAGACTCGACGCTCAACACTTGAGGTGGAAGCCGACCCATCCAGACGCGATCAAAATACGCCTAAAAGTCCGCCCACTTACTGGCCGAGTACGTGAGCCCTTCGTCTGCACAGCGATCTTAAATGGTGTGCTGCACCCAGGAGATGCCTTTATCCGCGATGTCATCGATCTTGATCACCGAAAGCATGTCCAGGACGCCGCTAGCCATCGCAATGCCAGCCTGCTTCTCGTCGATGCGGCATTTCTTCATGCGTCGTCGGCATGCCTGCTTCCAATGGAAGCCGCAGCCGACGACCTCCACACCAGGAAAGCAAGCACCAGCCGCCTTGCGCAAGGCGATCTCAAAGTCGCACGCAATGCGCTCAGGGCGGATCTGGTAGTCCGTAGCAGCAATGACGTGGTTGAGCAAATGGTGGTAGTGCTGTCGCGTTCTTGATGTGGCGAGCACGTAGAAGACCGGCTGGTAGAGACTGTTAGCTCTATCAAAGACCATGAAAATGACCGCTTGATTGAACACACGAGGTACGCTACGAAACGTGCCGTCGATGAACAAGCTCGTGCCGTTGTGCTTGAGCAAGCTGATCAGCATCGGATTTGCCCAGCCGATGACACGGTAGATCCGAGTGTCGGCAGCCCACTCATGCATGAACAGAAAAAAGAACTGAGAAGAGCCAGCGACGTAGGCGAGTGGAGCTTGTTTGATTAGTAAGAACTCATCGCCTGAGGACCGCTTTGCTCGGACGCGATGTACTCTCTTCTTGACCTGGTCTCGCCACAAGCCGCGTACTACTACCACCTCGTCCTGACCGCCGTAGAACCTTTGTTGCACTTGCACCCAAACGTCTTCAGGACTTAGTACGACGTCAGCCGCCAATACGTCGGTCACGCGCTTCATCTCATCGACCAGACAAAGTGTCGACTCCCACTCGTCTGCCGCCACTGCCTGCGGCGGAGGGCATGTGTGATTGACCATCCTGCCGTAGTCGTAGCCACCGACGGCAAAGTCCTCGAGTCGGGCTGGACACTTTGTTCGCCGATATGTGCTGCAGCGGTAGGTCATCTTTTGCGACGTAACGTTGGCTCGGGTCATGTCGTAGCCCAGCACGTTGATCTTGGTGCGACCATCTCGAGACGCTTTCACGTTTCGCCGTGATCGCAAGGGTATGTGTTGCGTCGCTGCAATGGTCTGGTCTTCTCTGTGCCTTGTTGTCGACGTACATGCCTCCAACGCTCTATCGCTTCCGCTCCTGCTGGTGCAGGCTAGAAGAGGGATCGACGCGGTCGTGAAATGAGAAGGCGCCGCAGTTTGCAAGAACAGAGAGCGCATCGCAACCGCTTGGTTACGTCGTCGAGCAAGAGCACGTCGAGCAAGAGCACGTCGTCGAGCACGAGCACTAGTAGTGGAGTACGAGCACGAGCA
Source organism: Pythium guiyangense (assembly GCA_003730235.1). Taxonomy (NCBI): domain Eukaryota; phylum Oomycota; class Peronosporomycetes; order Pythiales; family Pythiaceae; genus Pythium; species Pythium guiyangense. Next base: position 312,737 of record QXDM01000077.1, on the reverse strand, counting down.
AGTAGTCGAACACGAGTACTAGTTGTCGATGAGTACGAGGACTGGTAGTCGACAAGCGAGAGCAACGAGTCTGGATGTCAGAATAGAGGTTGTGAAGGAGTTGAGCAATAAGCGATGTGAGACTTTCGACCGTGCTCGACGTCGCTCGTACTCGATGGCCGAGTGGTCGCAGGTCGTTTTATATGGACTGCGATCGTGAACTAGGCGATCAAGTAACTGACATTGTCCTAAGTGTGACCAAGGCGGTAGCTCGCGTGACCAGGCTACCTGACTATACCACAAACGAATGGGAACATGTGTCTCGATCGTGACCCTTCAGCGTGACCATGACCGAAACGTGACCTGTTGTATATTCTTCCGTCTTAGGCAATATGGATTTTCAAATTAGCACAAATGGACAAGTTAATCAACATATATATTTAGTCTGTATACTTTGAAATATTTTGTGTATTTATGGACTACACGAACCGCATTTTAGAAAAATTCCAAAACGTATCTTTGTTGGTCCAAAAGTGACTTAAATCGGTGCGACGATGAGAGCGCGTCGCTTGCGCTTGTCGTGTCTGTTATATGTCATAAAAATTGACCTTGAAGTACAAGAAACTACTCTGGGAATATATATACATATATTACGAGCAGTTCAAAATACATTAAACACTGAACAAATCAATTTATACAACTTCGTATTTGAAAGTCATGTATTCGATGTCATAATAGCTGTGCACAATTACTTCCGCAAAATCCAATAGATCACAATCTTTTAATCTTTCCAAAGGAAAACTCGATCGTACTATGAAGAGCATTTGCGTGATTTTTAGTATTAAGTGTTGAACAGGCAAACCTTAGCAGAGGAAATCAATACGACCTGTATCTTGTAGCGCACGCTCGTACAAATGTCAGTCGAGTTTGGTGTCTAGCATCCGTATAGATGCACAATGTGCGCATATTGGTATTAACGTAAGGTAAGAGCGACAATGTGTGTTTCCTATTGATGTGGTGGTGAGCTCTTGGGCTATTCGCTAGGGCATATCAAGTACTTCTATAAAGTTCGATTATGAAGACTTTTGGAACGAGTCTGATCTCTATTGGAAACAGCTGTAATAATACAGATCAACGTAATGATCATCAACAAAATAGCAATTAGCGTCGATTGATTTTATGTCAAATTCTATTGAAGACATCATTGTAGTTAATGTATAAGAGCGTTCGATGACAATAGGTAATGTGTTCATGATAAAGAGCGATTATCTTGTCTTTGAACACGGCCCAATATTTGAACTGACGCTTGAATGATGATTTTAGGAGATCAAGAAGTCTCGATACGTGGGAATATAGTACAGTGTGTATACGTAGAGTACCTAAATATGTGTTTGGAATTGAGTACTGAAAGCCCACATCTATAAAAAACAAGTCATTTACCTCCAATTCTTGATTGTTGCCTAGTTTCGCTGTGCCCAAAAAACCGTTGTCTAAAAGAGACAAGTCATTAATTGCCTTCAGTAGAGAGGTCGTCACTCGAATGGGATAGAAAAAAACAACTCCACCAACTCGAGATGAACATTGATGAGAAAGCCTCTGTCCTAACGTAACACGTCCTAACAGTGCACACCGGCAATACACATGGTTTATTGGAAGCGACGGCGATGGATGATGAACATCGATTCGTATTCACCATCTGGGATGCGATCCCACAGTGCGTTCTCCGATAACGATACGTCACTGATCGCAAAGTCTTCGCGAGGTTGAGCAGGTATTTTCCACACAACCGAGGCGCATAGTAAAGTGCTGATATGGTGTAGACACCCCTTCTCGGACATCCATGGTCGGTCATCAGGTCGATGAGCGCGAGGTTGCTCAGCAATGGCTCATCTTTTCCGGTGTGAGGAAGTCGAAAGACTGCAACGCCATGCTTCAAAATGCGTACATATCAGGTAACTACAATTTTTTGGCATATCAGCGATGACGTTGAATGTGCGCTGAGTCTGAGTTCGGACATAGACGAGTGCTGGATAGTCAGAAGTATAATCTTCTGATCAAGGAGCAATAGAGGGGGTGACCCATGCAATTTGCATTTCTGTCCGGTTGCTTGCAAGGCAACCGTGAAGAAGAGCAAATGTGCAAGCGAGAAGAAACTGGTTGCTTGATAGACGGAAGCACATGGTGTCCTTGAAAAGTGCTCGCCTCCACAGATATGCGATAACGCTCATCAACTACATGGACGAGACAAAGAAACATATGAGATCTCTCAGCATTCAGCAATTGTATCTATAAGCACATAATACGTGATTTGTGTGGCAAGTGCACAGCAACAAACCAACACATGTGCATAACGACATGTTTTTAATGACACTTCATAAAATGAACGGTTATTGGTTTGAAAACAACTTGGGTCACTCAGTGACACCATAATTATATCCTTTTATCCAGAGAAACAATTATCAAAATACGCTGGCACATGCTCACCTACAAATTCGCTTGGTTTAGCACACTCAAAATCGCATTATGCCAGTTATCAGCTGGAAGCATGCTCAGTTACTTTCTGGCTCAAAAAAGGTTATCGAGGAATCAAACCCCAGGTGGGAATATACAATATTTTTGTATGCGATCTACAGCATCAGAAACTGTTTTATCTCACAAGTTGTGGTGTGCAAATGGTGTGTGCCAGTTAAACTATGTTGACAAACCTCATCGTGTGTTATTCAATCTCTCAAAATGAGGTTTATAAGTGAAAACTTATGATGTGGTCAGACCAAAACACGCACCTGGGGAACGTTTCTTGTCATAACGTCAAGTCTGACGTCGATACGACGCTTATAGAATGTCAGTGCCAGCAGTCTGAGTGGCGACAACCAATACACACTTTCTGTTTTACCATCCTTCAACTCCTTCCGTCGTACCGAGAGAGCGTGCAACAGCACGAGCGCTTAGATCTGCCGGCTGTTAGTATGTTCCGTCAACCACAACTTCCCGAGAATTGTCTTGTAATAATGTTTGATAAATACTAAATATTTGCAAGTATTGGGTCTTAGTATTTGGTGTATCCGCAGATTTTACACAGCGCGAAAAAGCAGCAACATGAGCAACATGAACGGCGAAGATGAGAGTGCGTCGCTTGCGCGTGTCGTCTCTGTGTGTGCTTTGCTTGCGATGCCGTGCGTGCGTGTTGGTCCGCAACATCTAACACGTGCTCATGCGCTTGCCTACTCGCTTTGCCTCTCTCAATTGAACGTGTGACGGCGCAGACTCGACAGGATATGCGTGGGAAGGCACGCTCGAGCGCAGTTGGGATGCGATCGAAGAGGACGAGAGCGGCAAGCTCAAGATCAACATGGTCGCTGCCAAGCAGCAGCGTCAGCGGTGCGTCTTATGTCTACTACTCTTCTTTCTCACGCACCACACCTCTCGGCTCACGCACGCGCACTGTCGTCGCAGTCGCCTCGAGATCGCGCGGAACGTCCGAAAAGGGCTCATTCGGTACGTGTACGTGGTCATGGACCTGTCGCGCGGCATGGGGAACAAGGACTGGAAGCCGCACCGCCTCGCGTGCGTGAGCGACGTGCTGCAGCAGTTCGTGAAGGACTACTTTGACCAGAACCCGATCTCGCAGCTCGGTGTGATTGGGCTCAAGGGCATGAAGTCGGAGAAGCTGAGCGAGCTGTCGGGGAACCCAAAGACGCACATGGAGAAAATCAAAGACGCGCTCGTCGTGGACAAAGAGCCGTCGCTCCAGAACGCGCTCGAGATCGCCAAGAGCTCGCTCAAGACCGTCCCAGCGTACGGCAGTCGCGAGGTCATTGTCGTGTATGGGAACCTCGTGACCGCGGACCCGAGCGACATCTTCCAGACGATCGCAGCGCTCAAGCGCGAGCACATTCGCGTGTCGTTCATCGGCATTGGCGCCGAGATGCACTTGCTCCGGACGATCGCCGACGCGACGCAAGGGACGTACCACGTCGCAATGGACGCTGCGCACCTCGGCGTCCTCATGACGGCGTTCACGTTCCCGTGCCCAACCGTTGCGTCGGCGGCCTCGCGCTTCGCGACGCTCGTCGAGATGGGCTTTCCGCAGCGCCGCAGCGGCGCGCTCTCGCTCTGCACGTGCCACCAAGCGTTCACGACCGTCGGGTACCTCTGTCCGAGGTGCAAAGCCAAGAGCTGCGACCTCCCGACGATGTGCCAAGTGTGCAACCTCCCGCTCGTGTCGTCGCCGCACCTCGCGCGGTCGTACCACCACCTCTTCCCAGTCGCCAAGTTTCGCAAGACGGACCTCGCAATGGACGAGCCGCTGCGCGCGAGCAAGTGCTTTGGCTGTCTCCTCCCACTGGCGCTCGACGTCGAAGGCGCTGCGTACTCGTGTGAGGCGTGCACGAGCAGCTTCTGCAGCGACTGCGACCTGTACATCCACGACTCGCTACACAACTGCCCCGGGTGCTGCTAACGTGATGCACGACTCGCGACGAGAGCGTCGGAGGACAGCAACAGTGAGGACTGAGAGAGAGAGAGAAGAGAGAGCAGTCGTAGTAGTGATAGTGAACGGCGCATGGGGTAGAGATCACGTCCGACTTGGCAGTCACGATGACGACGTTCGCAGCAGCAGCACCTCACTACTCATGAACAGGAGACGGAGACGCGAGCGGGCACGGCCGACCTGCAGCCGCAAGGGATGGACGACTGAGTCCCGACACTCGACGTCGAACGTCATGGATTGCCACGTGCAAGTCACACAGAACATGACGAGTGCGCGGAGCTAGACCCAAAGTCCTGTCACGTGGGGAATGATGCAGCATCGTCCAATTGCCGGGTGCGCCGGACCAGTGTGCACAACGCGCTGGAACGTGACGAACGCGCCGATGAGCGCGAGAGCGTCGCGGTTCCCGAGCATCGCAGCGTACACAGAGCTGCTGGTTGTCTTGCGACGCCGCGATGGCGGGTGCGCTCGCGCGGAGAGCGCACTGATCAACGAGACTGCGACGCGTACTGGTGCAAACGCTTTGCCGTTGAACCGCTGCAACATGCTCCAGTTCCAGTTCCATTGCTCTTCGTCGAACTGGACGACCGCGAGCGTACGATTCGCTTCGAGCAACGTCGCGATCTCGTCCGATCTCGATTCGTGGACGCCGACGAGTCGGAGCTCTTCGAGTACCGACACCGCCGGGTACGTCCGGCTGTCCGACAAGATTGTCGAGAGACCCGAGTTGGTAGTTGCATCCCAGTTCAGTGCGAGCGACCGGAGTCCTTGCGCTCTCGGTCGCGCAAAGTACCGCTCGAGCGCCGCTGCATCGAATGGACCGCGGTAGCACTGGACCTCGAGCGCACGAAGCGCTGGACAGAGCCTAGCAAGGTTGTCCGTGATGTCTTCGAGCGGCTCGTTGCTCTTGAGCACGAGCGCCGTCAGTGGCTTTCCGAGTGCTGTCAGGAAGCTGAGCGCGGTGGTACGCGGCATGGCGTCACTGAGACCGAGTGTTGTGAGCGATGGCGTGTGTTTTGCTGGTGTCCAGGCGGTCACCGCCACAATGTCCGAGACGCGGACGTAGCCAAAGCCAAAGCCCGGAACAAGCACGCAGCGCCACTCGCGTTGCTGGTGCTGGTTGGTGGTCGCGGCGGCGGCGCAGACCTCGAGCTCTCCATCTGTGCGCGTCGTCACGAGCTCAGGTGCGCTCTCGTTCGGCTGCGTACGGATGACTGCTCCGCGCTTGATGCGTGCGTGGTGGAGGACCGAGTCATTCACACTCTTGCTCTTGCTCGTGCTCTTGTGCTTGTTCTTGCTCTTGTGTTTGCTCAGGCTCTCGACTGACGACGCCGACACCGATGCCGACCCTAGCTCTGTTGCCTCTGAGCTCTCGCGTTTGCGCTTCTTGTTCAGCGTCGCTGCGTCACTCGTGCTGCGCTTCGCCATGAGCGCTGCGAGCGTCGTCACAGACAGCAGCGACGCAGTCGAGGCATCGCTGCTGGCGAGCTCCTCGACCACGCGCGTGGCGCCAGAATCGAGCGAGCAGTTGCCAAACAAGAGCGTGCGCCACGTCGACGACTGCGTCGCGGGGTGGCAGAGCGCGTACGCGATCCAGCGGAGCTCGAGCTCGGTGAGCACCCACGACACGCGGTCGTCCGACGACTCGAGGTGCACGGCGGTGAGCGACTGTGTGTGCGGTAACGCCGAGAACAGACACGCAAAGCGCTCGGGCGTGACGCCGCCGCTGTTGAAAATGAGCGTGTGCAGCCGCATGTGCTTGTCTTCGTTGATTGTGCGCGGGACGCTGCAGGGCGTCGTGACGCAGAGCACGCCGGCAAAGAACAACCCGAGCGCGTCGCGCGGGACGCCGTCGTGCACGTGCACGTATCGGTTCACAGGTGCCGCGTTGCTGCGCGAGATCGATGTGAGCTCTGTCGTGAGCCGACGAAGACCTGCAGGCGAGTCAATACTCGTGTGGCGCAAGCGGTGGCTAGTGCGGCCATATCGACTGTGGAGGTACCGCTGCGTTTCGTAGCCAAAGTGCAGTTGCGGCGGTGAGGTCGTCGTCGCCATCGCTTGCTGCTGCTCACTGTGTTCGCTGTTGTTGTTGTGTGGGTCTGCGAGCGAACGGCGTCACGCGACGATAGCAGTCGCATACTGATGGACTGTGACTCGACTAACGGGTCTTCGTAGTCCTGGTCGTTCTCGACATGGCATGAGGCATCCGCGAAGTCTGGAGCACTAGAGGCGCCAACTCTGTTGTCTCCAGTTGCGAGTGAGAGCGCGCCAAGCCACTGTGGCGGTTCACTACTGTGACTGCGCCACTCGAACTTGTCTTTCGCGCCATCGTCAAGCAGCAGGTCGAACTACTGATGCTACGCTCTCGCTCGAGCTCATACCAAACACACACAGCCGCATAGCACAGGCGACACAATGGAGACGTCTACGACGCGTGTTGAAAAGAGTGCGGATGTGGATAGTAAGTAGTGTACTAGAACGTGCTTCGGAGCTCGCTTCCGTCTGACCAATGGGCCAACGGATCGACTGACAGACCGATCGACTGATCACCAGACGACTCGTTGCTGCTGCTGCTGCTCTTGCGCGCTGACGGAACGGAGCGATGCGATGCGATGCGGTTGAGTGATGCGATGCGATTGAGTGAGTGAGTGGATGGTTGACTTGGTTGATGGACTGGATCAATGGATCAATGGATCAATGGATCGACCCGACGGAACGACGGATGGATGACTTAGTGCGCCTTGGCCTTGAGCTCCGAGAATGCGCGCGTGGGGTCGTCGCCGAGCGGGTCCGTCACCGTCTTGCTCGACTGACCGTGCGCCTTGGCCTCTTTCATCTTGTCCCAGACGCCGAGCGCGCGCTTGCGGTCCGAGACCAAGCCGACGGCCGCGAGCACGTCGATCGTGAGCTTCGTCGGGTTGAACTGCTGCGTCACGCCAAACTCGGACGTGGCGTAGTCGTACGGGAACTTGTGGTGCCAGTTGTGCCAGCCCTCGCCAATGGCGCCGAGCGACACGAACCAGTTCTCACGCGGCGGGATCGTCTCGTCGTACGGCGTGTAGCCGTAGAAGTGCGCGGCGCTGTTGACGAGCCACGTGGCGTGGAGCACGAGGACGTAGCGGAGGAAGCCGAGGACAAAGAGCGCGTTGAACCACGTCTCGCTGACGACGTACATGCCCGCGAGCATGGGCGCGACGAAGCACATGAAGAGCTGGCCCCACGGGTTGAGCTTCTCCTGGAGCACGACGGTCCAGTCGGCCCAGAGGTCGTCAAAGTTGAGCTTGTTCCCGGCCTCGATCACCTTGGGGTCCTTCTTGACCATGAGCCACCCCATGTGCGCGAAGAAGAAGCCGCGGCCCGAGTCGTGCGGGTCCGCGCGCGTGTCCGAGTACTTGTGGTGCACGCGGTGGTCGCGCGTCCAGTGGAAGATCGTGCCCTGGTTCGCGAGCGAGTTGCAGAGCATGAGGAAGAACCGGACGCTCCCGTGCGCCTTGAACGACCGGTGCGACCACAGTCGGTGCGCGCCCATGGTGATGCCGAGACCCGAGAGGTAGTACACCACGAGGCCGAGCGCGAGCGTCTGCCACCTGACGCTCCCAGTCGCGATGCAGTACGCGCCGACCGCGGCGCCGGCGTGCACGACCGCGAGGTAGTAACACATGAACCAGTTCGCCTGCTTGATGAGCTCGGTCCAGGTCGCCATGCTTGCAGTCCGTCAGTTGTATGTGTCTGTGTGTCTGTGTGTTGTGCGGAGTGCTGAGTGCTGAGTGCTGAGTGAAGCTGTCGGATGTGACGAGGAGCTGCGACTCGAAGCGAGTGTGTCGACTGGAGACGGCGAGAGTGCGAATGAGCAAAGCCACGCGGCGTTAAACGGTTGTCATCGTTGAGATTGTCGTGGACGCCGAAGTCCAAGTCGTTGTTGCTGTTAGAGAAGGCGCAAGAGGAGTGTGCTCGTGCTCAGAGTGCTGCGCCGCGTGCGCTGATGTCTTTGATGTTTGTGCGCGATGACAAGCGCAAGTGCGCGACGTTCGAGTCTGACGAGGCGTTCTCGTTGCGCGTTCACAAGTCACACCTGCTGGACTTGTGTGTGTGTGTGTGTGTGTGTGCACTCGTGCTGAAGTGCGCTGCGCGTCACGAGTGGCGCTTGCGTTTGCTTTGTGGCCGAAGAAGCCGCTCGTCTTCTGCTGTTGGTGTGCGTGCACTCGTGGTGGGCCGCCACGACTCGCGATGAGCAGCAAGTAGCAAGACTCGCAAGAACGAGAACGAGAGCTTGTTGGTTGTTGGTTGTTGTTGTTGGTCGTCGTCGTTGTTCATACAGCATCCATCCGCTGGTGTCGTGGCTGGATGAACTGATGTCGCACCGCTTCGCGCTCGACTGACACAGCAACTTGAATCCATGAATCGAGTATACAATAGCGCTGTGCAGATTCGCAGCGTTGGCTTTTGAATAATCGCGCACTAGAGTGTATTTTCAGCTAGTGACAAAAGACAGGTATTACAATGCGAAACACACAGCACACGTCACCGAAAATCTACCGCCACACTCTACCGCCATGTCGGTCCACATACAATTTCCAAGTTTAAAAAATGTCGGTAAAACACACCTCTTCAAGATGACATGCTCGCGCCGCTCGACTGCGTCATGGCCGAACAACAGCGAGGACATCAACGGAAGAGCAACTTGCGCTGCTCGATTCCTGCTTCCAGCTGTCTGTGCGTCTGTATCTGTGTGTATCTGCTGAGCTTGCGACGAGCGAGCGAGCGAGTGAGCGAGAGTGAGTGGCGCGCAGAAGCCAATGAGCACCAAGCCACTTGGGCGGACCGCTGCTTCTACACCATGAAGACCACGACCAAAGCCAACGACGACGGCTGCGTGGACATTTTCACCCTAATTTTCTGAATAACATTTATCTGCTAAACCCTGAAGACGGGTCGGCGAGGAGGCCTATGACATGTCTACAGCAAATTGTAGACTACACACCCACCACCCATACTTTACAAGTTGCGAGGTCTGTGGACACTACCTTCAATTCTCGGTACTGATTGGTATTAGACTTATTGCCAGGCCAAAATCCATACCTAGATGTAAAAGTCATTTGAAATCAAGTTACGGACATCGTTTTCTGCCACAAGGGTCTGGTTATGTGGCGATGTCTACATCAAATCTCATTCTGAAATCCAATCATAAGGCCTAAGTTACTTTGTGGGTGCTTATATTGACGAGCTTTGACTTACCTATAGTTAATCGACGACGTCATTATTTGAGGCATTTGACGTGAATACACTTGCATGTGGGGCTTTGTTACAGGAGGAATTGGTCAGCATCGCTGCGTGGCGTGTTTCTTCTTGTCCGCCCCGTTCTTTACTGGCACTGTTTGCTTGTCTCACCAGCAGAAGCTATCTTCTTTGGCATCATCTCAAGAACGCGATTGTAAGACCTGCTGTGCCAATGTTTCGCAATTGAAACAGCTAGGGCGTTTCCAGCAGTTTATGGTTACATAGCTTCCACCTCTATTAATCGAAAGGACCTATAAACGTGAAAACAACATCGTATGATACATGTACCAGGGAGAAGTTGAAAGACATGATGTAGCAACAGCTGCCCTAAACATTTCATGACTGCGACAGTGACGATAAAATGCTGAGTAAATCAATTTTCTCTTAAAGAGATATTTAAAAGTGAAACTCCGAATCGCCATATCACCAGATTTGGTGATGGCGTCTCATCAAACATGAGCGTGCTAGTCATCGATCTTTTGCCTCACCAATCTTCAATCAGCAGTAGATGAATTCATGCCCAGAAAGAAGGTGCACATGGCTTGGCCGATAGTGCGTATTTTGCGACAACCTGCGCAGAAGTCAGCGCGGAGCTGCGCATGCGAGCGCTGACACCGCTCGCGGCGAGGTCGTGTCGGATGTCGAGGCGGTATGTGCTCGACACTTTCGTGCTTCATATTTTCGGAAATCACCTGTAGTATTGCGAGTGGCACCTGCTGTCGAACGCCACCATGATCTCCGTGTTGGAGAGGAACCCGTTGCTTGAAATGCCTAGGGCTCTTGGGCTCCTGGGAGATTATTCACAATACGTTGTGCCGGTGTGACAAAGCATGTGGGTGTATAATGTACAACTCCAGCGTGCTGCCGACGATCATAACCTTTGCATGCATCACATTCACAGGAATGTACAGCTGGAACCGGATGCCTGGGTTGACGAGTTCTTCGACGTCACTACTGAATGTGGCTTGTTGTCCCGTATCAATCAGTAACTCTGCTCAAAGTTCTGGTACTCGTTTTGCAAGATTACTTGCAAAGACACTGTTCATACATTAATACGTCAGTCATCACACACAACAATGTCCATTTACGACCTCGTCTGTGAAGCAGTACATTCGCATTATGAGGAGGCGGGTAGTTCGGCACAGAAGGTTAAGCAGGCACCCATTCGGTTGTGTGATGCGCTCAGTGAACTATGATCAACATTCCAGGCTTGGAGAATACGGACGTATTTGCGCGTCAAATCGCGTCGAAATGATGTAGATGGTGGATTGGCGGTTGAAGTACTAATTCCAAAATATCGATTCGATTTCTTTCTAAATCCCACTTCCCGTTTGAGTCGTATTGGGCGTAATGTGCTGGTGTGTCATCAAAAATAGTCATTTGTTAGCTGTCAAATCTTGACCACAATTTACAGCGATAGCGTCTCCGTATTGAAGTACCAGTGGCTTTGTAACAACTCGTCGCTCCTTCAAATACCCAGGGTCACTTTATGTTCGCGAATCAAAACCGTCGTCTTTGATTGCGCCAGGCAATCAGTCAATTAAGCGCATTCTGTAGCCCAAACGTATGTTCACAAGTCTCTCCGCCGGATGCCTTGCGCTAGCATCTGCGTTCGCGATCAGGCGCCATCGACCAAGCCATCGTCGAGTGTGCCGTACGTGCGATGGTTCGCGTCTGCTTATGTCTAGAGGTTGTCGCTACCTACGCTGATCCGTCTAAACACTCACGGCACCGCACTCTCGCATTTCTCTCTTTACACAAACGGGGTAGTCTGGTTTTATGCGCAGTGCTAATTTAAAGGGCTAGGTCTGACGCTGTCCCGCGAGGTACTCGATTTAACTGAAGCGTACGCACTGGAAGATTGCTTTTCGATATAGATTAATGTATCGGATATATATTATTCCGACGTGGATGGTTTCTAAAACGTTACGACTCAAGATCAGTGACCGAATACACAATTCTATACGAATTCAAGAAAACAAATCGATGTACAATTACTGTGCATGAAAATTTACGATCATCAACAAAGAGTTGAAACAACTATCGTATTTATCGTTGATCTGAACCCCATTTGTTCGTTAAGAAACTGGACCGCTCGTACGATGTTAGACAATGTCATTGCATATCATCGATATTCTAACGAAACAAGTGTATTCGTTTGGTATGATGCAACACTATAGAGTCCAGCTCTACGAGGAAAACTGCACTTAAACCTCTGAGTCTCAAAAATAACTACAGACTGCATTGAAACTTTTTGTCAGTTTTAAATAATTACAAAAATGACAAAAGTTGACTTGCAGTCACCCCTGTTAAACGAGTAAATACGATTGAAAACGAATGAATATATATTTGTACAAAGCGAACTTCATGCAGTGTTTACATGAGATAGAAATGTTGTATACTGCTAAAATATTTGTAGCATTCAAAGAGCGGATGTGCGTCATGCGACGCAGCGGCGGCGTCGAGGTCGCCGATGTGGTGGTGGTGCGAGCCAACAATGAGGTCTTCGGCCTCTGCGCTGCGCATTGGGAGTGTGATCGGCATCGTCGTAGTGCTATGTGTGTGATGTGTTATGCGTGAGTGAGTGTGGAGTGCACGACTGCGCGAGTTCAGGACTGAGCGAGCTGCGCATGGTGTGCTTGCTGTGCATGGCATCGGTCATGAACCGCGCCATCGTCGTCCTTGTGCTCTGCGCGTACTGCTGTTGCTTGTTGTTGCTTGCTGCTGCGTGTGCTGAAGATCAAAGGTGCTCGCTCGCTGCAACGACGCCATCGCAGTGTTGCGATGGTGTAATCGCAGTGTGTGAATATGCTGTGTGGAGGCGCTTCATTTGGTAGTATCGATACAAAGCAGCAGGATAACCTCGCAGCTTAGTTTTTGTATGCTCGATGTGCGGACGAGCACACACCAAAACCTATCGTGTCACTCGATCTTGCAATTGACGCCATCATAAATCTCAAGGCAACATCTTGCTCTTGCTCTTGCTCTTGCTCTTGTGCTTGTGCTTGTGCTTGTGCTTGTGCTCTTGATCTTGCTCTTGCTCTTCTTGCTCTCGCTTCTTCCTTCCTGTCGATCTGCCGACCATCTGTTGTTCACAATGGCGCGTGGCTCCTGCAAGCACTTGCGCTTCGTACAACACACACACCACACACACCACACACACGTTCATGGGCGTTCGTCCATTCAAATTCACACACGCTCGCTTGTTTCACTTGTTTGCTGCTCAAAGACGCGTGCTCGAGTCGCGGCGCTTCGCCTCAGCTCCATGTGCTGGACAACAACAACTTGGCAACAACGAGAACAACGGTGAGATGTGTTCACCCATGTGCTTGTTGTTGTCGACGACACAGAGGCAACAACAGATCCTTAGTGGTGCTAGATGGTGCTTGCCAAAGTGAGTGTGTAGCCATCTCTTTTGCACTTGAAGGGCGACAGAGTCACAGCAGATCGGATCACGCTGCGTTGACTGCTTCTGGTGCTGACGATCGATCGATCGATCGCCGACACGAGCGATTCCAGTCACGAGTACACGCTCGATCTCACTCTCTCACACAACACGCTCGCTCGCTCTCTTTGCGCGAGTTCACTCCATTGTACGCTAACAGCCAGACACGGCCGCATAGCACAGGCGACACAATGGAGACGTCTACGACGCGTGTTGAAAAGAGTGCGGATGTGGATAGTAAGTAGTGTACTAGAACGTGCTTCGGAGCTCGCTTCCGTCTGACCAATGGGCCAACGGATCGACTGACAGACCGATCGACTGATCACCAGACGACTCGTTGCTGCTGCTGCTGCTCTTGCGCGCTGACGGAACGGAGCGATGCGATGCGATGCGGTTGAGTGATGCGATGCGATTGAGTGAGTGAGTGGATGGTTGACTTGGTTGATGGACTGGATCAATGGATCAATGGATCAATGGATCGACCCGACGGAACGACGGATGGATGACTTAGTGCGCCTTGGCCTTGAGCTCCGAGAATGCGCGCGTGGGGTCGTCGCCGAGCGGGTCCGTCACCGTCTTGCTCGACTGACCGTGCGCCTTGGCCTCTTTCATCTTGTCCCAGACGCCGAGCGCGCGCTTGCGGTCCGAGACCAAGCCGACGGCCGCGAGCACGTCGATCGTGAGCTTCGTCGGGTTGAACTGCTGCGTCACGCCAAACTCGGACGTGGCGTAGTCGTACGGGAACTTGTGGTGCCAGTTGTGCCAGCCCTCGCCAATGGCGCCGAGCGACACGAACCAGTTCTCACGCGGCGGGATCGTCTCGTCGTACGGCGTGTAGCCGTAGAAGTGCGCGGCGCTGTTGACGAGCCACGTGGCGTGGAGCACGAGGACGTAGCGGAGGAAGCCGAGGACAAAGAGCGCGTTGAACCACGTCTCGCTGACGACGTACATGCCCGCGAGCATGGGCGCGACGAAGCACATGAAGAGCTGGCCCCACGGGTTGAGCTTCTCCTGGAGCACGACGGTCCAGTCGGCCCAGAGGTCGTCAAAGTTGAGCTTGTTCCCGGCCTCGATCACCTTGGGGTCCTTCTTGACCATGAGCCACCCCATGTGCGCGAAGAAGAAGCCGCGGCCCGAGTCGTGCGGGTCCGCGCGCGTGTCCGAGTACTTGTGGTGCACGCGGTGGTCGCGCGTCCAGTGGAAGATCGTGCCCTGGTTCGCGAGCGAGTTGCAGAGCATGAGGAAGAACCGGACGCTCCCGTGCGCCTTGAACGACCGGTGCGACCACAGTCGGTGCGCGCCCATGGTGATGCCGAGACCCGAGAGGTAGTACACCACGAGGCCGAGCGCGAGCGTCTGCCACCTGACGCTCCCAGTCGCGATGCAGTACGCGCCGACCGCGGCGCCGGCGTGCACGACCGCGAGGTAGTAACACATGAACCAGTTCGCCTGCTTGATGAGCTCGGTCCAGGTCGCCATGCTTGCAGTCCGTCAGTTGTATGTGTCTGTGTGTCTGTGTGTTGTGCGGAGTGCTGAGTGCTGAGTGCTGAGTGAAGCTGTCGGATGTGACGAGGAGCTGCGACTCGAAGCGAGTGTGTCGACTGGAGACGGCGAGAGTGCGAATGAGCAAAGCCACGCGGCGTTAAATGTCCACGCAGCCATCGTCGTTGGCTTTGGTCGTGGTCTTCATGGTGTAGAAGCAGCGGTCCGCCCAAGTGGCTTGGTGCTCATTGGCTTCTGCGCGCCACTCACTCTCGCTCACTCGCTCGCTCGCTCGTCGCAAGCTCAGCAGATACACACAGATACAGACGCACAGACAGCTGGAAGCAGGAATCGAGCAGCGCAAGTTGCTCTTCCGTTGATGTCCTCGCTGTTGTTCGGCCATGACGCAGTCGAGCGGCGCGAGCATGTCATCTTGAAGAGGTGTGTTTTACCGACATTTTTTAAACTTGGAAATTGTATGTGGACCGACATGGCGGTAGAGTGTGGCGGTAGATTTTCGGTGACGTGTGCTGTGTGTTTCGCATTGTAATACCTGTCTTTTGTCACTAGCTGAAAATACACTCTAGTGCGCGATTATTCAAAAGCCAACGCTGCGAATCTGCACAGCGCTATTGTATACTCGATTCATGGATTCAAGTTGCTGCGTCAGTCGAGCGCGAAGCGGTGCGACATCAGTTCATCCAGCCACGACACCAGCGGATGGATGCTGTATGAACAACGACGACGACCAACAACAACAACCAACAACCAACAAGCTCTCGTTCTCGTTCTTGCGAGTCTTGCTACTTGCTGCTCATCGCGAGTCGTGGCGGCCCACCACGAGTGCACGCACACCAACAGCAGAAGACGAGCGGCTTCTTCGGCCACAAAGCAAACGCAAGCGCCACTCGTGACGCGCAGCGCACTTCAGCACGAGTGCACACACACACACACACACACACAAGTCCAGCAGGTGTGACTTGTGAACGCGCAACGAGAACGCCTCGTCAGACTCGAACGTCGCGCACTTGCGCTTGTCATCGCGCACAAACATCAAAGACATCAGCGCACGCGGCGCAGCACTCTGAGCACGAGCACACTCCTCTTGCGCCTTCTCTAACAGCAACAACGACTTGGACTTCGGCGTCCACGACAATCTCAACGATGACAACCGTTTAACGCCGCGTGGCTTTGCTCATTCGCACTCTCGCCGTCTCCAGTCGACACACTCGCTTCGAGTCGCAGCTCCTCGTCACATCCGACAGCTTCACTCAGCACTCAGCACTCAGCACTCCGCACAACACACAGACACACAGACACATACAACTGACGGACTGCAAGCATGGCGACCTGGACCGAGCTCATCAAGCAGGCGAACTGGTTCATGTGTTACTACCTCGCGGTCGTGCACGCCGGCGCCGCGGTCGGCGCGTACTGCATCGCGACTGGGAGCGTCAGGTGGCAGACGCTCGCGCTCGGCCTCGTGGTGTACTACCTCTCGGGTCTCGGCATCACCATGGGCGCGCACCGACTGTGGTCGCACCGGTCGTTCAAGGCGCACGGGAGCGTCCGGTTCTTCCTCATGCTCTGCAACTCGCCCGCGAACCAGGGCACGATCTTCCACTGGACGCGCGACCACCGCGTGCACCACAAGTACTCGGACACGCGCGCGGACCCGCACGACTCGGGCCGCGGCTTCTTCTTCGCGCACATGGGGTGGCTCATGGTCAAGAAGGACCCCAAGGTGATCGAGGCCGGGAACAAGCTCAACTTTGACGACCTCTGGGCCGACTGGACCGTCGTGCTCCAGGAGAAGCTCAACCCGTGGGGCCAGCTCTTCATGTGCTTCGTCGCGCCCATGCTCGCGGGCATGTACGTCGTCAGCGAGACGTGGTTCAACGCGCTCTTTGTCCTCGGCTTCCTCCGCTACGTCCTCGTGCTCCACGCCACGTGGCTCGTCAACAGCGCCGCGCACTTCTACGGCTACACGCCGTACGACGAGACGATCCCGCCGCGTGAGAACTGGTTCGTGTCGCTCGGCGCCATTGGCGAGGGCTGGCACAACTGGCACCACAAGTTCCCGTACGACTACGCCACGTCCGAGTTTGGCGTGACGCAGCAGTTCAACCCGACGAAGCTCACGATCGACGTGCTCGCGGCCGTCGGCTTGGTCTCGGACCGCAAGCGCGCGCTCGGCGTCTGGGACAAGATGAAAGAGGCCAAGGCGCACGGTCAGTCGAGCAAGACGGTGACGGACCCGCTCGGCGACGACCCCACGCGCGCATTCTCGGAGCTCAAGGCCAAGGCGCACTAAGTCATCCATCCGTCGTTCCGTCGGGTCGATCCATTGATCCATTGATCCATTGATCCAGTCCATCAACCAAGTCAACCATCCACTCACTCACTCAATCGCATCGCATCACTCAACCGCATCGCATCGCATCGCTCCGTTCCGTCAGCGCGCAAGAGCAGCAGCAGCAGCAACGAGTCGTCTGGTGATCAGTCGATCGGTCTGTCAGTCGATCCGTTGGCCCATTGGTCAGACGGAAGCGAGCTCCGAAGCACGTTCTAGTACACTACTTACTATCCACATCCGCACTCTTTTCAACACGCGTCGTAGACGTCTCCATTGTGTCGCCTGTGCTATGCGGCTGTGTGTGTTTGGTATGAGCTCGAGCGAGAGCGTAGCATCAGTAGTTCGACCTGCTGCTTGACGATGGCGCGAAAGACAAGTTCGAGTGGCGCAGTCACAGTAGTGAACCGCCACAGTGGCTTGGCGCGCTCTCACTCGCAACTGGAGACAACAGAGTTGGCGCCTCTAGTGCTCCAGACTTCGCGGATGCCTCATGCCATGTCGAGAACGACCAGGACTACGAAGACCCGTTAGTCGAGTCACAGTCCATCAGTATGCGACTGCTATCGTCGCGTGACGCCGTTCGCTCGCAGACCCACACAACAACAACAGCGAACACAGTGAGCAGCAGCAAGCGATGGCGACGACGACCTCACCGCCGCAACTGCACTTTGGCTACGAAACGCAGCGGTACCTCCACAGTCGATATGGCCGCACTAGCCACCGCTTGCGCCACACGAGCATTGACTCGCCTGCAGGTCTTCGTCGGCTCACGACAGAGCTCACATCGATCTCGCGCAGCAACGCGGCACCTGTGAACCGATACGTGCACGTGCACGACGGCGTCCCGCGCGACGCGCTCGGGTTGTTCTTTGCCGGCGTGCTCTGCGTCACGACGCCCTGCAGCGTCCCGCGCACAATCAACGAAGACAAGCACATGCGGCTGCACACGCTCATTTTCAACAGCGGCGGCGTCACGCCCGAGCGCTTTGCGTGTCTGTTCTCGGCGTTACCGCACACACAGTCGCTCACCGCCGTGCACCTCGAGTCGTCGGACGACCGCGTGTCGTGGGTGCTCACCGAGCTCGAGCTCCGCTGGATCGCGTACGCGCTCTGCCACCCCGCGACGCAGTCGTCGACGTGGCGCACGCTCTTGTTTGGCAACTGCTCGCTCGATTCTGGCGCCACGCGCGTGGTCGAGGAGCTCGCCAGCAGCGATGCCTCGACTGCGTCGCTGCTGTCTGTGACGACGCTCGCAGCGCTCATGGCGAAGCGCAGCACGAGTGACGCAGCGACGCTGAACAAGAAGCGCAAACGCGAGAGCTCAGAGGCAACAGAGCTAGGGTCGGCATCGGTGTCGGCGTCGTCAGTCGAGAGCCTGAGCAAACACAAGAGCAAGAACAAGCACAAGAGCACGAGCAAGAGCAAGAGTGTGAATGACTCGGTCCTCCACCACGCACGCATCAAGCGCGGAGCAGTCATCCGTACGCAGCCGAACGAGAGCGCACCTGAGCTCGTGACGACGCGCACAGATGGAGAGCTCGAGGTCTGCGCCGCCGCCGCGACCACCAACCAGCACCAGCAACGCGAGTGGCGCTGCGTGCTTGTTCCGGGCTTTGGCTTTGGCTACGTCCGCGTCTCGGACATTGTGGCGGTGACCGCCTGGACACCAGCAAAACACACGCCATCGCTCACAACACTCGGTCTCAGTGACGCCATGCCGCGTACCACCGCGCTCAGCTTCCTGACAGCACTCGGAAAGCCACTGACGGCGCTCGTGCTCAAGAGCAACGAGCCGCTCGAAGACATCACGGACAACCTTGCTAGGCTCTGTCCAGCGCTTCGTGCGCTCGAGGTCCAGTGCTACCGCGGTCCATTCGATGCAGCGGCGCTCGAGCGGTACTTTGCGCGACCGAGAGCGCAAGGACTCCGGTCGCTCGCACTGAACTGGGATGCAACTACCAACTCGGGTCTCTCGACAATCTTGTCGGACAGCCGGACGTACCCGGCGGTGTCGGTACTCGAAGAGCTCCGACTCGTCGGCGTCCACGAATCGAGATCGGACGAGATCGCGACGTTGCTCGAAGCGAATCGTACGCTCGCGGTCGTCCAGTTCGACGAAGAGCAATGGAACTGGAACTGGAGCATGTTGCAGCGGTTCAACGGCAAAGCGTTTGCACCAGTACGCGTCGCAGTCTCGTTGATCAGTGCGCTCTCCGCGCGAGCGCACCCGCCATCGCGGCGTCGCAAGACAACCAGCAGCTCTGTGTACGCTGCGATGCTCGGGAACCACGACGCTCTCGCGCTCATTTGCGCGTTCGCTGCACCACGTCGCGTCGTGCGCGTCGGTCCAGGGAGTGCGGGTTCGCGGACGTGCTGCTCCATCATTCACAGATAGAGCTTCGTAGCTCTACATGTAGGTCGCGCTCGTCAATGCAGTGCTACTCGTTCGCATTTGCAGTCTTGCTGTCACGTACCGTCTCTGTGTGTTTGTCTGTGGGTGTCTGTATGACTGAGCGTATGAATGAGTGAGCCATGGAGTGAACTCGCGCAAAGAGAGCGAGCGAGCGTGTTGTGTGAGAGAGTGAGATCGAGCGTGTACTCGTGACTGGAATCGCTCGTGTCGGCGATCGATCGATCGATCGTCAGCACCAGAAGCAGTCAACGCAGCGTGATCCGATCTGCTGTGGCTCTGTCGCCCTTCAAGTGCAAAAGAGATGGCTACACACTCACTTTGGCAAGCACCATCTAGCACCACTAAGGATCTGTTGTTGCCTCTGTGTCGTCGACAACAACAAGCACATGGGTGAACACATCTCACCGTTGTTCTCGTTGTTGCCAAGTTGTTGTTGTCCAGCACATGGAGCTGAGGCGAAGCGCCGCGACTCGAGCACGCGTCTTTGAGCAGCAAACAAGTGAAACAAGCGAGCGTGTGTGAATTTGAATGGACGAACGCCCATGAACGTGTGTGTGGTGTGTGTGGTGTGTGTGTTGTACGAAGCGCAAGTGCTTGCAGGAGCCACGCGCCATTGTGAACAACAGATGGTCGGCAGATCGACAGGAAGGAAGAAGCGAGAGCAAGAAGAGCAAGAGCAAGATCAAGAGCACAAGCACAAGCACAAGCACAAGCACAAGAGCAAGAGCAAGAGCAAGAGCAAGATGTTGCCTTGAGATTTATGATGGCGTCAATTGCAAGATCGAGTGACACGATAGGTTTTGGTGTGTGCTCGTCCGCACATCGAGCATACAAAAACTAAGCTGCGAGGTTATCCTGCTGCTTTGTATCGATACTACCAAATGAAGCGCCTCCACACAGCATATTCACACACTGCGATTACACCATCGCAACACTGCGATGGCGTCGTTGCAGCGAGCGAGCACCTTTGATCTTCAGCACACGCAGCAGCAAGCAACAACAAGCAACAGCAGTACGCGCAGAGCACAAGGACGACGATGGCGCGGTTCATGACCGATGCCATGCACAGCAAGCACACCATGCGCAGCTCGCTCAGTCCTGAACTCGCGCAGTCGTGCACTCCACACTCACTCACGCATAACACATCACACACATAGCACTACGACGATGCCGATCACACTCCCAATGCGCAGCGCAGAGGCCGAAGACCTCATTGTTGGCTCGCACCACCACCACATCGGCGACCTCGACGCCGCCGCTGCGTCGCATGACGCACATCCGCATGCGCACTCGGACGATGAGCTCGACTTGGACGCGAGCGAAGTCACGATGCGCCTCGACGTCGACGACGTCCCGCTCGCCAGCACCAGCAGCTCAACAGACAACGCGACGCTGCCGCCGTCGCACGTCGAGATCGCGTTCTCGAGCTCCGCGGGCATGTTCACGTACCAAATGGGCGTCGCCGCGTACATTCAGGACCACTTTGACGTCTCGGACTGCCACTTCTCGGGCTGTTCGGGCGGGTCGTGGGCCGCGTCGCTCCTCGCTGCTGGCACGAGCGTGCACAAGGCGTGGGACGTGATCCTCGCGACGCAGAAGCGCCTCGTGCCAGAGAACTACGCGTGGTACAGCGGCTACGGGCGGTACGCCAACATCGTCGGCGCGACGATCCAAGAGCTCTGGGCCGACGACCCGGACGTGTACCGGCGCGTGTCGGACCGGCACTTGCACATCGCCGTGACCAAGTTCCCGAGCATGCAGGGCGAGCTCCACAACGCCTGGACGAGCTTGGAGGACCTCATGAAGTCGATCCTCGCGTCCGCATTGGTGCCGTTCGCGCTGTCTGGGAAGCCGTACATTGAGCACCGCGGGCAGAAGTACATCGACGGCTGCGTGAGCAACTTCAAAGGCGTCAACTTGCCGCCGAGCGAGTACTCGACCGTGTCGGACCTGACGTTCCACGCCAAGAAGCTCGTGGTCGACACGACGCGCTCGAGTCTCACGGCGCTCTCGAGCTACCTCCTCCCGGCTTCGTTACACAAGCCGCTGGCGTCGTTCATCTACCGCGCGCTCCCAAACGTCACGCCGTCGCACGACGTCCTCGCGCCACTGTCGCTCACGGCCGGACCGAGTGCGTCCAATGGCCTCGCATCATCATCAGGTGCCTCGAACCGCGTCCAGCGCCTGCTCATTCGGCCGTGGACCTGGCGCGGCCCGTCGATCCTGTCGTACCACCTCACAGTTGACATTGCGACGCACCAGTCGCGCTTTGACGCCGGCTACAAGGACGCGATGGAGAACCACCACGAGTTCGCTGCGGTCCTGCCCTTGCGTCCGTACCCTGCAGCTGCTGCATAGCCAGCGCTGTGTCGTCGTCACTAGTCCAACCAAGTACTACCTCGCTAAGTCAACTCGAATGAACCTGTACCATCACTACACTCCATGCTCTTGTATATGTTTAGCACTGTACTTGAAGCGCCAAGTACTGTGAAAAGCGGCAGGAAGAGTCGCTCACGTCGCTTCGTGACCTCTTGCAAAAGGATCCGACTCACAAGCGCTCGCTCGCGTGATCGACAGTGACGAGAGCCAAGCAACAACAGGAGCAGCATGGGTGCAGCACACGGCTCGGCGCTGCATCTCGCAGACACGGAGATCGAGCTCCGGCGCGAGACAAAGGACTTTGCGCGCTGTACGTCGCGTCCTACGTGTCGTCTACCGGAGCTGCTCTGTGTCATGCTGGACACACAAGTGACGGATGGATGGATGGACGTGTATGCGCAGGGACACTCGACGACGTCGTGGCGCTCCACAGTCGCTTCCAAAAGACGTTTGGGCTCTCGGTCACTGCGAGTCAGTTTGAAGACCTCATCCTGCTTAAGGCGCCCGAGACCGTCGGGATCCGAGACGTCTTTGACGCGCTCGACACGAACGCCGACGGCCGCATCGACGGCCTCGAGCTCCTCGCAGCGCTCGCATGCGTCTGCCGCGCGACGTTTGAAGAGAAAGCGCGATGTGCGTGCGTCTGTCGTTCTCTCTGACCGCTAGTGTCCTAGTGGCACTAATGGCTGACGTGTGTGCATGCGCTCTGTCTGGCGCCGCCGCAGTTGCGTTCGACCTCTTTGACTTCAACCACAATGGCTCGCTCTCGGTCACGGAGATGGTGCGTTCAGTCGGAGCTGCTGTGCTCTCGCAGGACGTCCAAGCGCTAACGACCGTGCGTGTGTAGGCGCTGCTCATGAAGTCGGTCTGGATCGGCATGGCGCTGCTCACGGGTCACGGAACAACACTGTCAAACCAGCAGCAGCAGCACGAACGCCAACCTCATAGCAAGCGCACGCACAGCGCGAAACACGCCGAGGACGCGCTCCAGAGCGTGATGCAGAGCTGCCTCGCACTCGCAGCGAGCGCGTTCACGCGCTACGACAAGGACGGCAGCGACGCGCTCAACTACGACGAGTTTATCGAGTGGGCGCGGAGCAACCGCGCGTTCATGCTCCAGGTCGAGCAGTTCCGACTCATCGCCGAGAAAGCCATTGGCTTTGAAGATGAGTTGTCGCTCCCTGACGACAGCGACGTCGACTCGGACCTCGACGACGAAGCGCAGTGGCACATTAACAGTAGTGGCGCTCCACCAAGCGCTTCAGTGACGCTCGAGGCTTCCTTAGGCTCGAGAAAGAGTGCGGGCGTTCGACCAGCAGAGCTACCAGCGCCGTGGATCATCGAGCCGTCGCATTTGCACCTCGCGTCCAAGGCGTCGCTCTCAGGTACAAACAGCACACTCGAGACGCCGCATCGCGACGTCCCGCCGCCTGTGAACCTCGAACTCGAGTGGATCTACGGTGCCAATGGCCCTGCGACGCGCAACACGTGCCGGTACTTGCGCAACGGCGACGTCGTGTACGTTGTGTCCAAGTACGCGGTCGTGTACTCGCCCGAACGACATCGCCAGCGGTTCTACCAAGGCCACCGCAGTGCGATCCTGTGTCTCGACGTGAACGCCGCGGGTGAGCTCATAGCAACAGGCGACAGCAGCACAGCGTCGTCAGCACCAGAGATCCACATCTGGCACGGCACGACACTCCAGTGCCTCGCAGTGCTCCAGAACTTTCACGTTGATGGCGTCGCGCACGTGTCGTTCCCAGCGCCGGCGTCGGCCGCGTCGTCGACGATGCACAACGCGAACATCGCCGCTGGCGCTGCAGCAAACCTCAACAGCAACCTCGTCAAGAAGCGCGCACACACCGAGTGGATCATTGCGAGCGTTGGGTCGGACACGAACAGCTCGATGGCGCTCTGGGACTGGCAGCACGGCAAGCTCTTGGCGTCTGGGCGTGCGCACCACAAGACCACGAAGCGCGTGCTCGCGATGGTCTTGAACGAAGACGCGACCGAAGTGCTCGTGTGCGGTGCGCGCTTTGTGCTCTTCCACCAGCTCGACGGCCGCTTCTTCAAGCACAAGAAGCCGCAGCACATGGAGAGCAAGCTCAAGACCGTCCCAACATGCGTGACGGCGGCGTACTACGGCGCAGACCTCGCAGTCGTTGGGACGTCACAGGGTCACCTCTTCCAGTTCCATCGCCATAAGCTCACGAAGATCGTCCAGGCGCATGCGAGTGGCCAGAGTGTGAACGCCTGCTTGCTCTCGTGTCGCTCGATGGTGATCTTCACCGCCGGCAAGGACGGCCACGTCAAGCAGTGGGACTCGACGCTCAGTCCGATCGGGAACCCGCTTGATCTCCACGCCTTGTTGGCCCAGAGCAGCAGCGACCGCGCGCGGGCGGTCCTCGCGAGCGACGACTTGCGCATCAGTTCGCTTGCGTACCACGCAGGGCGACACAAGTTCCTCGTCGGAACGCGCATGGGCCACATCCTCGAGCTCACAGACGACAACAGCAGCAACAACAACCTTGTCGACGGACCGCACGTTCGCGTCCTCGCGTCGAGCCACGACGGTCACGCAATCAGCTGCATCGCAATGGCGCGCACCGGCGTGCACTTTGCTTCGTGCGGCGCTGCAGACAAGAGTCTCGCGCTCTGGAGTCTCCGGCGCCGCATGGCCGTCCAGCGCCTCCGACTCAAGTTTGCGCCGTCCGCGCTCGCGTTCAGCACCAGCAGCGAGCTGCTCGCTGTCGGCGGCCACGATGGCTCTGTGCTCTTGCTCGAGAGCGCGCCGCCGCTCCGCGCCAGAGCGACGATGAAGAACACCAACTCGACTGTGACTGCGCTGCGCTTTGCGCCGCAGGACGACACCCTCGCTGTCGCGTGCGCGAACGGACTCATCTACCTCTACAAGCTCGACGACAGCGGTCGCAAGTTCAAGCGCTACGCGTTGCTCAAGCCGTTCGAGACTGAAGTCCGCGACGGCCAGGGCCAGTGCGCCGCGACATCACTGGACTTTAGCATCGACAGCGCGTTCCTCAAGAGCGAGCATGGCAACCCGCGGTCGTTGCGGTTCTGGGACCTCCGGCAGCGCGCGTGCGAGCGCGTCACGGCCATGAACATCGTGCGCAACGTCGTTTGGCACACGTACACGAGCACCGTCGGGTGGCATGTGAGTGGTCGCCAGCGCTCTGGAGCAAACGCCGAGGCACTTGAATGCGTCGAAGCGAGTGCAAGTCAGTCGCTTTTGCTGTCGCTCAATGCGCGCGGGAAGCTCGCGCTCACGCACTTCCCATGCGCAGCGGCACAAGACCCAGCGGAGCAGCGCGTGTGGCTTGAGAAAGCAGTCGACAACGCGCACTGCATCGACGCCACGAGCCATCAGAGTGACGCACACGGCCGTCCAAGCGCTGGCTTTGCGCTCAACGACAGCATCGTGCTGTCCACGAGCTGCCGCGACGGCGTGATCTGTCAGTGGCGCGTCGAGAAAGAGCTCCACGACGTCCAGCCGCGGGCCGAGTGTGCGTACGACGCCAACATGATGGCGCTGTTGGCGCAGTTTGGACTCGAAGACGTCTACTTTGGCTGGGCGCCTGGCGCGTCCACTGCGCGGCCGCGCGTGGCAACAGCAGCAGGACCAGCGACGCAAGTCGCCATCTCAGACGCGAGCTTGCAGCACGCGGCGCGCCGGACCGAAGCGCCAGACTTGGACCTCACGCTCGCATACGTCTACGGCATGAACATCACGCGCACGGCACTCAATCAAGGCCTTGCGTGCGCGGGCGGCAACGGCGAGTTTGTCTACGCCGCAGGGACGCTCGTGGTGATTGACCACGTCGGGCAGCGCAAGCCGCAGCGCGCGTTCCAGTCCGGACTCGCGCATGCTGTCGCGTGTCTCGTCAAGCACGCAATGCATCCACTCGTGGCGATTGGGAGCCGCGAAGACAACAAGGTCGTCGTGTGGCACCTCGAGACGCAGCGCAAGGTCGCTGAGCTCGTGAGCTGCAGCGGCGGCGCAACGCTCATCACAGTTGCGTTTGAAGACGCGAGCAGCTCCGAGAGCGACCTCGCGGCTGCAATCTGGAAGACCGATGACCACGTGCACTCGCTCGTGTTCTACGCCTGGCGTCAGCAGAGCGTCGTGGCACGCGCACACATGACGCGCTTACCGGTGCTCTTTGGCTTCTTCTGCTCCGACACGGGCAGCAGCGAGTCACCTGCGAACATTCAGACGTTCGTGACTGGTGGTGTCGACCACTTGACGCTCTGGCGGCTCGACACGGCGTGCAGCCACATGCAGAGCCAGCAAGGCGTGTTTGGCCGTCATGCGCTCGTCCAGACGCTCGTATGCGGCGTGTTTGTGCGGCCGTTCGTGCTCACAGGCACGACGAGCGGCGCTGTGATCGTCTGGGAGAACGGCGTCGCCGCGCATACGCTCGCAGCGCCAGTGTCGTCATCTACGACGGCCCACAGTGGAGCGAGCAGCGCGATCGTGACGCTCTTGCACGTCCCATCGACGCACCAAGTCATCGGTGCGATGCAGAACGGCGTCGTCGCTGTGTGGCAGTACGCCAAGCACAGCGGCAATGCATCGTGCCGAGCGAGTACGTTCCTCGAGCTCGTGCTCACGCTCGACGTCTCTGCGCTCGAGTGGCGGCACCTGAGCTCGTCGGCAAACAGCCTCCGCAGTGCAGAGCCGACGGGTTCCAAGGCGCCAGACGCACATGTCTGCAGTCTCTATCTGCTCGAAGAGACGAACGGCGTCTTGGCAGCGCTCTCGAACGGTCACGTCGTGCACATTGACGCCAAGCTCCTCGCGCACGACAGCAGCAGTGGCAAGAGCCGACATGTCCATGGCACAGCGCGCGTCGTGCTCGAGCACAACCAGAACCAGCGCGACGTCGCCGTCCACCCGCGTGACTTTGTCTTTGCGACGTGCGCTGCGAGCGGCAGCGTCAGCGTCTGGAGTCTTCACACAAACACGCTCATGAAGCAGCGCGACCTGCCGACTGGCGCCAGCGCACTCGCGTACAGCAGCGCTGGTGATCGCCTCGCAGTCTCGCGCGCTGATGGAAACGTCAGCGTCTTGGACGCGCGCTCGCTCGAGAGCGTCGCGGAGTTTGCTTGCGGGCGCCCTGCAACGCAAACAAATGGGAACGCGCTCGTGCCGCCCAAATGGTGCTCGACGCTGCGGTACTCGCCGGTCGGTGCCTCACCAGGCTACTTGGCACTTGCGTGCCGCGACTTCTCCATCTACGTCTATGCGTTTACAACAAACATCAGTGACGGCGCCGCCACTGACTCGTACGAGCTCGTGCACGAGTTTGTCGGCCACACAGCGCGGATCGAAGCGTTCGACTTCTCGATCGACGGGCTCTGGCTCCAGTCCTCGACGTCGTCGCTCGACGCGCAGGTCTTGCGCTGGCGGCTTCGCTCTGGGAACGAAGACGAGCGCGTCGCGACTGGAAGCTGTGCGCTTGCAGACGACGCGTGGAGCTCGTGGACCAACACGTTCGCGGGTCCAGTCGCTGGACTCTCGGAGCTCTACGGATCGACTGTGACGGCGCTCGACCGCATCCAGCGCGACGACGCCATTCTCCAAGCGACTGAGTCACTCGCGTCTGGCGCTTCTTCGATCTGGTCGTCTGTGCTTCCGACGATGGCCGTTGGTACTGAGACTGGCGTGCTCTTGCTCTGCTGGTACCCGCTCCCAGTCGGTGGCGCGCACCAGTCGCTCGCAAAGGAGTACGTCGGCTTCCTCCCACGCGACGCGAGTGTCGAGCGCGTGGCGTTCAGCTTTGGGAACGCGTACGTCGTCGCCATCGCGCGCAACTACTGCGGCGACGCTGTCGTGTTGGTGTGGAAGACCGACTACGACGACGAGCTGCGGCAGCTCGAGCGCAACGCTATTGCGCCTGCAGCGCCAGTGCCAGGCGCCAGTAGCACACTGATGCACTCAGCACACAGCGACGCCGTGACGGCAGTCGACACGCGACTGTTTGAGCTCGACCCACTGCTGCTTCTCGCAAAGGACGCACCAACAGGCGACGAGTTCCTCGCCGTCAAGCCTTGGCTCGGCGCCATTCGCGAACCGAGCGTCGTGCCGAGCGACGCCACGAGCGGCGCGCTACCAGACCACGACCTCGCGCTCGACTTCGTCTACGGCGTCAACGCCGGCGCTACAGCGAGCAACAACGTCTTCTACGCTGACGACGCGTGGGAGATCGTGTACGCCGCGGCGGCGGTCGGCATCGTGTACAACACCAAGACGCAGACGCAGCTCTTCAACCAGGGCCACCAGCGCCACTTGATCTCGGCCATGGCCGTGCATCCAAAGGGCGACTTGGTCGCCACTGGCGAGTGCGGCGTGCGTGCGAACCCAAGACTCGTGCTCTGGGACGCCAACAGCGGCAGCACGATCGCGCACGTGGCGACGCCGCATCTCCGCGGCATTCGGCTCCTCGCGTTCGCACCGAGCGGCGACACGCTTGTGTCAATTGGTATGGAGGACGACCACGCGATGAGCGTCTTCTCGGTCAGCAGTGGCGACGGCATTACGAAAGTAAAGCTCGTCGTGAGCGTCAAGACGTCCAAGCAGCCGGTCTGGAACGTCTGCCTCAGCGACGAGAGCAGCGGCGGCATCGTCACGTGCGGCAAGCAACATATCCTCTTCTGGACGCCACTCGCCAATGGCAGCGGCAGCGGCGCTTGGAGCATGAAGAAGGCGCTGTTCACGTCGCACAAGCTCTGCCGCGCCGACGCAACGGTCCTCGCGGTTGCACCGTTCATCAAGCAGCAGGTCGTGTCGAGCCAAGCAGATGGGAGTCTGTACGTCTGGCGCGACCGCCGGTGTGTCGACGTGAAGCTCCAGGCGCATGCTGGTGCGATTCCGACGCTTGCAGTCGACCGGAAGAAGCAGCTCGTGTACTCGGGCGGCAGCGACGGCAAGGTCTGCGTCTGGAACGCGCAGCTCGAGTGCGTGAAGACGCTCGACCTGGCGCAGATCGCCGCTGCAGCAAGCGTGCAGCCGGCTCTCACGAGCGTCAAGATCCAGAGCCTCTGTGTCCGCGACGGCCGGTTCCTCATCGCCACGGCCGGCGGCGAAGTCTGCGAGCTCCTCGAGCCATCGGCGACGCCAGGGTCCTCCTCACAACCGAATACCGGTTACCGGTGCCTCGTGCACGTGCGCGGACACTCGCGCGGCGAGCTCTGGGGTCTCGCGACGCACCCGAGCAAGCTCCAGTTTGCCACTGCTGGCGACGACGGGTACATCCGGCTCTGGGACGCGCCGACGCGATCGCTCCTCGCGCATCACGCGTGGACATCCGGCGGCTTGCCACGAGCAGTCGCGTTCTCGAGCGACGGCGCGCACGTCGCAGTCGGTAGTAGCGATGGCTACGTTCGCGTGCTTACGGGCGCGGTGCTCGAGACTGTTGTAGTCGAGTGGCGTTGCACTGTTGCGCGCGGCGGCGGTGTGCGCTCGCTCGCATACTCGCCCGACGGCGCGTGGCTCGCAGTCGGCGGCCACGACCAGCGCATCCACGTCTTTGACGCACACACGTACAAGAAGCACGGCGAGTGTCGCGGCCACAGCGGCACAATCACGCACATGGACTTTTCAAAGGACGCGCGCGTGCTCCAGTCCGCTGCGGCCGGTGCTGGCGAGTTGCGTTTCTGGAACGTCCGGGCATTAGCGCCGATCGCGTCTGCGAGCGACGTGCGCGACGTCAAGTGGGCGACCTGGAGCTGTCCGTTTGGATGGTCGGTGCAGGGCATCTGGCCGCCTGGCAGCGACGGCAGCGACATCAACGCCGTTGCGCGCAGCGAAGACCAGCGCGTGCTCGCGACTGGCGACGACGACGGTCTCGTGCGCCTGCTGCGGTACCCGAGCGCAGCGTCGAGCGCCCACGCGCGCGCGTACAATGCGCATGCGTCGCACGTGACGAACTGCGCGTTCACGCAGAGCGACATGTTCCTGCTCTCGACTGGCGGCCGCGACCAGAGCGTGTGTCAGTTCAAGGTCACGTTGCCGCGCGCTTGATGATGGTCATAGTGTCGACTTTATACTAATAAATGTATGTCGAGTGCACACATTGAAAAGCCGTGGTCATGGCGTCATCAGCAGCAGGAAGAGCAGGAGAAGAAGCAGCAATGGCAATGCACGTCGACGCTGCGAGTGAAGCTGCAGCAGTGCCGCCGCGCACTGAAGAGAAGAGCGAAGAAGAGAATGAAGACGAGATGCCGCTGCTGTTCATGGACCGCTTACCGTCGGACTTTGCGAGCAACGCGCAGCTTGCAGCGATCGCGACGTTCATGGATGGCTCGGACAACGACGACAACGACAGCAGTGACGACGACAATGCGTCGTATGCGCGCACTGCATCCACATCGTCAACGCGGCGCAGCACACGACAGCGCACGCGCAAGCAGGCGCCGTACGCGAAAGCCACAGCGCAGATGCAGCAGAAGCAGAAGCGCAAGACAGCGAGCGACGCGAAGGAGCTGCAGCTCTACCTCTCAATGTTCGCGATGTGACGCGAGTACAGCGCGTTGGCTATCGATCTCGTTCGCTTGTTGTGCTGTATGAGCGCCATCGCCGTCATCGTTGTAGACGCTCTGCTTGGCGCGATAGAAGTCGCTGATGCGCGCGGCCCACGCCACGTGCTCGTCGCTCGGCGGCTCGCGTCCGTTTGGCAGCGGCAGCTTCATTGGCTTTGCTGTTGGCGTCTTCCGTCGCGTAGGCGCTGGCGTCGCAGAGCCCGCAGCACGCGTGTGCTGCTGTGTCTTTGGCTGCGGCGTTGCGTGAATGGCGCTCGATGGCGACAGCGGCGCGTCGTCCAGAGGCACAGACTCGCGACTGCGAATGCGATTCACAAAGCGCGAGGCGCTCGTCCATCGCGGTGCAGTTTCATGAGTAGGCGACATCGTCTCCGCTGCTGGTGCAGTTGGCTTGCGATGCGCTGTCGTGCGTCGTCCTCCTGGAATCGCGCCATTGGGTTTGCTGCTGTACGCTGGCGGCTGTGTCTGCTGCAGGATGTCGGTCATGAGGTCGTGCACGACCATGCTGTGCTGGCGCCGCAGTGCGTTCAGGATGTCGACTTCCAGGCGGTCATCGTCACCACTGTCCTCCTCCTCCACTTCGCCAGCGCCTGCACTGCGGCTAGCGGTGACTGGATCAGCAACACCACCGACGTCTCGAGGCGTCTTTGCTGGCGCTGCGCTCTCGCTGGCACGAGCTCTGCTCACTGACGCACATGGTCTATCAACTCGGTCATTGTCGTTCGTCTCGGGCTCGGGCGCCGCGGCGCTTTGACACTTCTCGCTCGCAGGCGCAGCAGGCGACAGCACTGAGCGCGCGAGTGACGTCTTGTAGATCCGCGACTTGGCTGGCGTCCCTGCACTCAGTGGCGCTGCTGCTGCTCCTGTGGCACCGCCGTGCGGACTCGAAGGCATCACATCGTCGAGCCCAGCGCGTCGGAACGAGTGCGCAGCGCTCTGTTGGAACGTGCTCCGTTCGCTCCGTGCGACGTCGTATGCGCCGACACCAGGCGACGGCTGTGCATGGACGATGCTCTGCCGCACTTGCGTCGCACTCGCAGGCGGTTGGATGTCCGGTGTGAACGCCCAGTACGACGCACCAGTAGCTTCGTACGGCGGCGGGAACAGCGCCTTCTCTTCGTCGCGCGTGAGGTCAGGGAACGGCGGTGGGAACCCTTCATGACTGCTGTGTGCAGTGTCAACGCCAGTGGTGGTGGCTGTTGATGTCCTTATTGTCATCGCCGCCGCGACCGCCGGATGCATGGGTGGAGCTACTCGTGGTGGTGATGATGAGGTCCCTGGTGTGCGCGACGCAGCGTCGGCACTCACGAGCGCGTCGATGGCATCGACAAAGTGCTCGAGCATGCCGAGGACGTCGCAGTCGAGCGCAAGGTGGCTCTTGATCTGCCAGAGCACGAGAGAGTCCAGTGTCGTGAGCATCAGCTCCAAGAAAGAGTGCCGCGCATCTTACGCACCATGACGTCGAGACTCTGGTGGAATGCCGAGGCGGCGAGGTACGTCGCGCGGATCGCTGGCGATCGTGTGGTACTTGCGTCCAAGACCCACGGCATTGCGTCGCTGAGCTTGCGGAGACTCTGCGCGAGGTGGTGCTGCAGTCGGTCGAGTTGCTCGTTTGTCGCTCGCTCTTGCTGCGATCGGAGCGATGCGAGTGTTGGGTCACGGTACTCTTGGTCTCGACTGCTGCTGATTGTAGACGTGACGCTACCATGCGTCGCCGTCACAGACGCTCGAGCGGCTTGTTGGATCGTGCTAGACGCGCCAGTAGTGTGTTGTTTGCTCTTGTCGTCGTCTGATGGTGGCGCTGATGAACAGGATCCTGTTGACGACCGCCGCCTCGTCTTCGACTTCCGCCGCGTCCTGATCTTTGTCTTCGGTCCTTGCAGCTGCTTGGCTGTCGTCATCGCAGCGCGAACGCTCGTTGTCTCCGTCCGCGCCTGCACAGACCGAATCGACTGTGGAGCGACGCGCGCTGTCGCTGCTCCAGCAGAGGCAGTGATGGCGCTATCGCTTCGCTTGCGAACCGCTTGCTCATCTGTGTGACTCTGGGACTGCTCGACTGCGATCGCTTCGAGGAGGAAGCGAAAGAAGATGAGGCGTTGGATGCAGAGGAGACTTGAGAGGCGCCAGCGCTGCACGAGCTCAAACTGACGCAAGACAGATACACACACAAGACACCATGAGTCCGTCTGTTCATCCACTGGCGGTAGTCACGGCCACTTCAGCGAGCCGCACGTACCGGGGACAGGAGCAGAAAGTCGCTCGCACTGAGCGCTTCGACGAGCTCGCGCGGCACTGGGACGTCGATGCACTCGAGCAGGTCGCACACCATCTCGGTCGTGCAGTGCACGAGCGGCAGCGCAGCAGCGAGGACGTTGTCGTGATGGCCAGAGAACAGCAGCAGCGCGTGCTGCAGACGCGACGAGTACGGGACGCGCAGGAGCTGGCGCTGGAGATGGCGATTCAGGACTGCGAGCTTGTGCTCGTTCAGGTGCTTGCGCGTGATCTGGAGCACGAGGCTCCGTAGGCGCGGGAGCTGGTCGAATGGGAGGAACCACGTCATCTGGAGCAGCAGCTCGAGCGGCACACCGGCGTATAGCGGATCTGCGAGCGCAAAGCTCAACGATGGCGACTCTGGGACAGACGACAGTGTTGCTGTTGCTGATGTGGTGTGTGCGCCGCTAAAGAGCTCGTGGAGCATGCGCTCGAGCTCCCATTGCGTGACAAACACGCCGAGTTCAGCCTCAGTTCGTGCGACGCGCGGCTCGTTGAGCGCAAGTGCGTGGAGTTGCTGGAAGCACTTGCACGTGGCGTGGAGCGCTTTCTCGACGCAGAACCGGACGCTCGTGATCGAGAGCCCAGCGGCGTCGAATGGCTTGATCATTGATCGCCTGCGCTTGGGCGAGTAGCCGAGCGTGTGTTTGAGCGCTTGCTGCTGCTCCTGAGAGGCAGTGATTGAGTCGTGACGGAGCGCGCCGGCTGCGTACTTGAGCTGACTCGCTTGGATCTGCTGGTCGAGCTTCCGTTCGCGTACGAGCTTGGCTTTGAGTGAGCGCTGTGACTCTGCGTTGTTGTCTTGAGAGTCGTGACTTGTCTGGTGTGGCGATGAGAGGGACGACGAAGACGTCTCGACTTCGTCTTCGTACTTGGACCCAAAGAGCTGAGCCCACGCCGACTTGGTCTCTGGTGCGAACGCTGCAGTGAGTGACGCCGCAAAGCCCAGCGCTCGTGATGCAGTTGGTGCTGAACTAGGCGCTGAGTGTGCTGCGTCGTTGTCGTTCATCTCTGGTTCGTTCTCGTTGTGCTGTGAGGATGCACTGCCAGCGCCCTCGCTCGACGTCGTCTCGATGTACGCAGGCGGTGCGTCGCTGACGTCTGCTTTCTCACTTGACTGGGTGTGACTGGAGTCATTGCGCTCTCGTTCCGCCTCTGCAGTGCTGTCCTGTGGCTCGAGTGTGACTCGCTCGTCATCGGATGGTGTTAGCAGAGTCCTTGCTGCTGCTGGAGTTGTCTCTTCGGTCGTTGCGTCGAGCGCTCCAGGCTGCGGTGCTGGAGCAACCTCAGGCGGAGGTGTCACGACAGTGACTACGGCACTTGGTCTACTATCAAGCGCAGTCGCTGGTGTTGCTGCAGGTTGGTCGAGCTGTGCACTAAGTGAGTCGACTGTTGTCGCCTCGCTGCCTTGCACTGCTGCTGCTGCTGGAGCGGAAGACGCAGGAGTCGGGTCGACAAGCTCTCGCTGTTCGATCGGCGCAAACCCCGGCTTGAGCGCATCGAGGAAGTCTTTGATCGCGACGTACGGGTCGTAGTAGAACACAGATGTGAAGCCTTGGACTGGCACACTCGCGCGCTCTTGCTCATCGTCTTGCGGAGTCGCAAAGCCTCGTCCATCGATCGGCACACGCCCCACACTGTCGTCTCGTGTCGCCATTGGGGCACTC
This sequence comes from Pythium guiyangense, assembly GCA_003730235.1. Classification (NCBI taxonomy): domain Eukaryota; phylum Oomycota; class Peronosporomycetes; order Pythiales; family Pythiaceae; genus Pythium; species Pythium guiyangense. The sequence continues at coordinate 278,420 of QXDM01000077.1, read as the reverse complement.
GCTTTCGACACATCAGCGCTCTCATCCGTTGCTCTCTTGTGGGTCGCATCTGTCAGTACTACTGATCGTCCAGGAGCAGCAGCTGCTGCCTCTGCGTCTCGAGTCTCTGCTGCTGCTCCTGCATCGTCACCAGCTCCTGCGCTCGTGCCGCTGTCCATCATCGTACTCGCTCGCGTCGTCTTGAGTCTCAAGTAACGGCGACTTGTAGGGAATAGAACCAGAGGACTAAGAAGACCTCATGACCTCTTGACGTCGTCTTCACGAGCAGCTCCACGACGCAACAAGCGGCGCTCGTACACGAACTTTATATTGACAGGCTACAGCTCCGATCGCTCTCGTGTCCTACTCGTTTGGCTCAGGGAACGGCTCGTTCGTGAGCAAGTAGCGCCAGATGAGCCACCCAAAGCACTCGACGTGGAGCGTCACGCGATGGCCGTGGCCAAACATAATGACCATCGACCCGGCGAGCGGCGGCTCAGACTTGGTCGTCCACGTGATAAAGTACAAGTTGGACGCGTCCGAGAACGGGACAATGTCAAACTCGGTGAACCGGTCGCCCGGCGGCAGTCGGAAGAGCCACGCCCAGAAGCTCCGGATCTTGCCCTTGTTGCGCATGCGTAGGGACGTGCGCCAGAACTCCTTGATGCTCTCGATGCCGTAGTAGCACCGCGACGGCATCGAAACGGCGAGGACCGAGTTGAGGTCCCAGATCGAGTCGGCGTCGAGGACAAAGTCCTTTGGGAGGCTCTGCGTGAAGATCTCCTTGATCTTGAACAGGATGTCCATCTGAATGCCGCGCGTGAGCGAGATGCGCCGGTCGTGCTCAATGTCGACGTTGTTCACGAGCATGTCGGACAGTGCCTGGTTCTCTGTCTCGAGGACTTCCGCCTTGCGGAGCAAGTACTCGTACTTGAGCGCCTGGCGCTGCCGACACTTCTTCACAGCTGCGCGATTGCGCTCGCGCTTCTGTTCAGACGAGTAGTTCATGCTCTTGCGGCCGCAGCGGCGCTTTGGCTCGGCGCTTGGTGGCGCAGTCGCGTCAGTTGTGGTTGAAGCGGGCGGTGCGACTGGCGCAGGCTGCGCTGGTTGGAGCGGCACTGGCGCGGGTGGCGGCGCTGCAGCTTTGGTTTTGCTCGCTTTGCGCTTCGAGCTGCTGCTCGTGGCGGCTTTCCGACGCACAGACGCGTTACGGACGCTCTCGTTCACGGCGTCGTCACGATTTGCGCGCTCAGTTATGCTTGCGTCGTTTGGATCGAACGCTGTGCGCTTGCCCAAGACACTCGCTGTTGGTGCTGCAGAGCTTGCGCTTGAGGCAAACGAGCGTGGCGCTGTCGTCTGTGGTGCGACTGCTGCTGTTTCGAGTCCTGGAAAGTACCCAGACGTGTCAGTGCGCGTGTCAAGACTCGCAAGCTGCGGCGGCGGCGCGAGCGCTTTTGCCTTGCGCCTTGCGACTGGCGCAGCCACTGGATGCAGCGGCTCGATCGGCGTCTGCACAGGAACCATCTGCGGCGACGCAGCTGCGTCACTTGAAGCCATTGGCGCTCCTGTCGCGCGCGATGTAGTGTCTGCACTGCGTGCAAAGCGCCGCGCAGTTGACGGCAGCGGCGGCGGCAGTGGCAAGTTCAAGCTCGTTGCGCTGCTCGCTGCCGATGGCGCAGCTCGAGGCGCAGTAGCAATCTGCGCTGGCGCTGCTGCAGCGCTTGGTGGTGCGACTGGTGCCGACGTCGGCTGTGACAGCACCGGTCGCATCGTGAACGGCGACGACGCGCCGGCGATCGGCGCTGTAGTTGCTGCTATTGCGGTAGTCGACGCTGGCGGCGGCTGCAGCTCGCGGTGGATTCGCCGCGGCAAGTCGTACTCGGCATCTCGTGCTGTGGCGTCTCGCCGTTCGCGACCCATTCCGAGTTGCGCGGTCGCTTGCTGCTGCTGCTGTTGGTGGTGGAACTGCTGCTGCTGGCGCCGCTGCTGCTGTTGCTGCTGCATGAGTGCGAGGCGGCGCTGGTCCTCGACCTTCTGTCGCTCCTGCAGGTGCTGCTGCTGGAGGTACATCGCGCGGAGTCGAAACATCCGGTCGCGCTCGCTCTCGGGGTCTTCGAGCTGCGACGGCGCGCTGGCACCAGTCAAGTCGTTCGCGATACTGCTCGTGTGGTCCATGAGCGCCGTGCTGTCGTCGAGAAGTCCGTCGCGCCGGTACTTGGACGGCATGATCGGCGGGAGGAACTGCGCGTGCGCGCTTGAGGCGTCAAAGTCTGACGCGTCGCTCGGGCCAAAGCCGTTCATCGGAGGTGTCGGGAGCTTGTTTGCGGCTGTCGTGTCCGTGCTGTCGACTTTGAGAGCGGCGAGGACAGAGGCACAAGGACGCAGAGTGTAAGTAAGTGATAGCGATGATGGTACAGTTGACGGCTGTACAAGGGACGTACGGTGCGTCCATGCGCTGCTGCTGCTGTCGCTCTCGGTGTGAAAGTACATGGGCGCAGTGACCATGGGATGCGCACTCGCCATGGCGTCCGGACCGTTGCGATGGACCATGCTGTTGCGGTTGCTGCGTCGCTGCTGCTGCTGCTGGAACTGCTCGAGCTGCTGCTGGTGGAAGAGCTGCTGCTGCATTTGGAGCTGCTGCTGTTGGAACTGCTGGATCTGCTGCTGCTGCGACGGACTCGGGAGATACTGCGGCGCGACGCGCGACTGGAGATCGCGCATCACCGCAGCGCTCATCAAGCGCGAGTGCTGCTGGTGCTGTTGTTGTTGTTGCTGTTGATGATGGTGATGGTGATGGTGTTGTGCATGATGTTGCTGATGCTGGTGTTGCGGCACTGAGACTGGCTGGAGCGACCGCACAACGTCGCGGACATCTTCGTCGCCGTCGAGGAGGACGCCGTTGCGGCTGCTCGCGAGGGCATGGGGCGGCAACGACTGCTGCAGCAGCTGCTGCGGCAGACCAGTGCGCGGGGGTACGCTGCCGCCGCCAAGCAGCGCGCTGCTCTGGTCAGCGCCAGGGTCGCGAAAGCGCCGGAAGGACGGATACATGCTGCTGCTGCTGCTGCGGCCAACGGCGTCACGTGCACTCGCTCGCTCGCTCTCGTGGCGCTCCAGTCTCACTTGCGCTCGTTTGCTCGTTGTTGTTGTTATTGGGGAAGGAAGTTGGCGCATGGTGTGGTGCAGTGTGGCACTGGCGCGGCGCAGTGTGTGCACAATCGAGTCTAGCATATGCTGAATCGACTGCTGTCAAAAATGGACAGAGTTGCTGATAATGAAATACATTTTGCACGCTGATTGTCTTCATTCGCACCGCAAACACCTTGCAAATTGTCATTGAGAAATCATGCTACATACATTGCTCAAGATACGCTTGCCTACGACTTGTGCATCTTCTGCTTCCGCTTGCCGCCGACGACTTCAGACTGACCAGCGAGTCGTAGCTCAACCTTCTGGATGTGGCTCTCGTCGACTTGGAGCACGTAAACACCTTGCAGTGAATGTAACATAAAAACGAGTTAATTTCTGACGCACAATTCTTTCTATTTTTCATTTCAATTTCTCACTTCGCAAAAAACAATTTCAAATCACCGAAATTATCGCGTTGACATCTTGCGTTTTGTATGTAAAAGTTGCAATCAGACGCAATTTGCATACGCTTTACCTTGTTTACAAGGTGCTGATAACTTACTTGTTAAGTAACTTCTTTTTGTATGTGAAATCGGTTCGATCAGGTCGCACTTTCGATGTACTACATTTTTCAAGATGATGATAACGGTTTCCGCTTATAATTTGAAGAGCATTTGAAGCGTTTTGCATGTGAAAGTTGCGACCAGGAGTTCGAACATACTTCGTTTTCAAACTTACTGTATAATGCCGTTCACAACGTATACTGATTAACACGAGATGACGTCACTGATCACATACAAAGAAAGGCAAAACAACAGGCTCTGTCGCTCACAAAACCTCTTTCAATATCGTCATTTGACCCGACAGCGTCGCTCACAACATGCAGAGCATCGAGCTCGTTCACAAGCGCGCTATCAACGACGCCGGATGCAATGAAGCGTGCCACACGAAAGCCTGTCATCACTGTCACTGGGGATAGTGCCCCCCACGCTGTGCGCAATCACTCACACATGTGCTGACACGACGGCGCTCGCATCTTGAAAATCTTTCTGGCTCACTGGTCGCAAGTTGCTCGCGGAGGAAGCGCAGCCAACTCGCGCGCATGGACTGCTTAAGTGAGTGGTTCCAAGCCACAATGGCGGGCTGGGAGATGGCCGTGGCGCTTGGCGGGACGCGCATGAGGTTCACGTTGATCGAGGCCGCGCACTTGATCACCTCACTCGTCCAATGCGCAGAGGAAATCATCCCATACAAGGAGAAAAAGAGTCGCTTAGATGTCCAGCGCACTGAAGTGATATAGGAAGAACACACTCGACAACTTTGCGTTTCACCAGCCTGCGCCAATAATGGGTGAGCGTGTTAGTACGATTATGTAGTACCCAACACGCACGAGCGACACAGCGACAAACCTTTTTGGTTTTCGTAAGTCTACGTTCCATCTTGTTGCGGTTCGACTTCGCGCCACAGCGCGCGGCCGAATCCGTGCAGCTAACGGACGTTCGCCTCATGCTGCCCTGGCACCTTCGACATCAGCACCTTGAGAAGGACGAATGGCGGATACTTCTGCCCACTGGAGTCACCGAGCAACATCGCGGTAGCGCGTTCCTTGCTCTTCCCGCCGCAGCGGAACCAGACTGTTCGTGCGCAGTGCGCGTCGACCGTGTGCTTCGGCAAGAACTCAAAAATACGGCTGCTTGCGTTAGAATCGGCACCCTGAAATTCACAACAAAAATAGAATCGAGAGTTGACACACTTGGTCGGTATTGGACACTCTGTCAACACGAGGTGCCTGCATTCGCGCTCGCACTTCGAGAGCAACCGCTTCGCCGACGCTGTCGAGGTCGGGTAGGGAGACTTAGCCTTGGCGAGTGCGTGCGCGAAGAGATAGTGAGCGTGTCGTTCGAGGAAGTGGTGTTTCCAGCGCCATGACCCGTGAAATGAGTGGATATTGCTCGCTGAGGCGAGCTCGCGCGCATACCGCAGATCGTTGATCCAACTCACGATGTCGCGCTCGAGACTTCGGGAAGCGCGGTGTTCACGCCGACAGGACGTGCCTTCCTTTGCGCCCCTCCTCCCTTGCTCGCGCATTGCTCATGCAAAGCTCGCTCGCGTTGTTGCCACGCCCGTACAAGCTTGCGCCACACCGACGCGGCGTGTGGTGCGAGGTTGGGGAAGAAGAGGGCAAAAGTGCTCGATATGTTGCCATGCACGCGCATGTGCTCGACGACGTCGAGTTTCTTGCGCGCGGTGAAGGACGTGCGCTTGGACATGTTGTTAGTGTCGTCTGGCGTGGCGATGTTGGTGTTGTGCGCTCGAGAAGTGAACTACAAACACTGTCGTTAACATGTAGCGTTGACGACGGGTGACACATCGGCTCTTGAGATTGGCTCAGGTGCGGCGTCTTTTGTATGCGGCGGTAGTAACAAACGGCATTTTACGGTACATCACTTTGCATGATGTGTACTTTTCGAACATAATGTTTGATCATGTCGCGATATCGGCTTCGATTATATTGCATTGTTAATGTTGATGAAAACTCATTCATCTCGAGAAATGAGAAATTGGAGGAAACTCAAATATCAAACCAATCATTCCTCTGTGAGCATGGTAACTAACTGGGTAAACTCTTCGAAAGCACAATTCTGTTCTACGTGTGATGCAATGTACGTCTGCACCAAAGTAGACAAAATCAACAGTATAAATATCTATGTGTAGAGGAGCCAGTGTTCACAGATTGATGAATGCGGTTAAATGTCTTCATAAAATATATGAGCCCGCGGAAAACAAAATGATATTGCGCTAGACGCGTCCAGTTTTTACACGTAAAATCGTACATACGTGATATCACAAGAAAACAGCGATTGAAGTTTTTGTCATAGACATCGCGCCATTCATTCCGCATCGAGCGCGCTCGAGCACGCATCGACGACATCGACGAGCACCAAGGCGGCAGCAACGAGCCAAAGCCACCTACAAGCACACGTGCATCGTCGCCCAACCGTGTGAGGTAGATGAAGGCAACAGCAGCGTCAGTGAGAGCGAAAAGGATTAAGACTGCGAGGATTCCAGCTGTGAGTTGGAGAACTCAAGTATCGGCAGTGAAGAGGCCGAATACGACTACGACGACACACTAATAGACGACTACGTACACGACGTCGAGCAGTGCGACAAGAGTACGCCGAGCGGTGTCGCTTTGAAGCAGGTCAAGGTGCGCCAGTGCGTCGTATCCGTTGCGAAGATGTCCAAGGCTGACTAAAAAGCCAGCGTCCTCGGCGCTCTAGCGTGCATGAAAGCTCCGGCGGAGTCTGGGGCAAAGCGCATGAGCTTCGATTATGCGCTCCCACTCGTCCGCAAGGTCGGCCGACCAGTGTTCCAAGCGTGCTATCAAGTCTCCAGCGCGACGATCAACGAACTACGCGCGCAGATCGCGAAAGGGTCGTTCAACCCGACCAAGCACGGCAACACGGCAAACAAAAGCGCAGCATCGATCGACACGCAGTAGCTGGTGATGTGGTTTCGAGCGTTCGCTGACGAAGTCGGTCAGGTGGTTCCGGTTTGAGTTCGCCGCCAACACACCATGGCGGGGAAGGTGTAAGCGCATTACGAAGGAGTCCACATCATCTTGCCAGTGTACTTTATATGGGCCATGCGCCACCACGAGCTCGGCGAGTCGATCGAGAACGACTACGCAGCGCGCCACAAGGCCAAGCAGCCGTCTACGCGTCATGGAGCCGACAGCGGCGAAGACTCCGCTGCGAGAGCGAGACAAAAAGCTGCGACGCACAGCGAGGATCCCAAGCTCCCGGAATTGTCGACAATGCGCAAGTTGCCGACAAAGATGCGCCCGACGATCAGCATCGGCTCGACGCGAGACAACGTCTGCGCTCAGTGCTTCCTCATACAGAAACACACTTGGCAAGTACCCGTCGGCGAAGGACACAGAGATCTTTGGCGAACACACCCATGCGGCTCAGGAGCAACGGTACAAATCTGTTTGATTTCCTTAATTTTTCCTAGGTTGGTTAGCCTTTGTTTGCTTTCCTCGATCACACTCAGTTAAGCCTCTCTTTGATTTCTCTAGCACGATGCACCAGAACGGCCTAGTACATGCAAACGACCAGAACGTCGTGATCACCATCGACTACGCGCAGAACATGACGCTGCCGTCTGCTGCTGACACGCCATTGGACTGGTACTTCATGTCGATGATCGCTGCGTCGATGTTTGGCAATCACAACGCAGCGTCCGACATGTAAACGAACTTCATCTACTCCGAGTGGAAGGGCGGGAAGAGGCCGAACGAGGTCTTTACCATGATCGACAGATACATCAACTCGAGATCTCCGAGCAACAGGACGCTGTCGATCTTTGCCAATAACTGCGGAGGGCAGAACAAGAACAACTTCGTGCTCAAGTACCTCCTCTTCCTTGCGCACATCAGCATCTTCAGCGACGTGAACTACGTCTTCTTTGTGAAAGGGCACACCAAGAACGCCTGCGACCGGGGATTCGGAGCCGTCAAGAGAAGCTATTCCAAGAAGACGGTCTATAATGCAGCAGCTCTTTGACCACGTCAACCACGCCACGGTGAGCCAGAAGTGCGTCTCCCTGGAGTCTGAGCACGAGCCGTACTCGCACTACAAGGACGTCGTCGAAGAGCTGTACAACACCTCACAGGCATCCATAGGTACCACAGCTTCATAAAGGCGCACTCAAAGCCAGGTGTGGTGGAGCGCCGAACGGACGCACAAAACAAACCCGTTTCGTTCGCCCTCCGATGCGTGTACGACTCGTGCGTCGTCACAGCCGAACGGGCGCCCAAGCTGCTTGACGGGATCAAGCCACTACCCGAACCTGCACCAAACGCCGAGAAGGTCGCTGACATGTTCAAGAAGGTCTCGAAGTACGTCTCGACTCAGTATGGCAGGTCCATTCTACGCGCCACCGACTGCAGCTCAAGCGAGTGATGCGAAGAAGTAGAAGCGCCAGCGAATTGCGTCGGCGAAGTCGAAGATGGAGAGTAAGCTGGTGCCGAAGAATGCGGTGAAGCGCGGCGTCGACAACAGCAATGACGGCTCCGGCGACGACTCTGAGTAAGTAGTGCGTAGATCGACTCAGTGACAGAGTCGCAGAGAAGTTCGAGTGCTTGTCTCCGTATGAGAAGGATAAAGAGAAGCTTGTCTTATTTGCTTTCGATCGATTTTGCACTTGTTCGTGTTGTTGGGAAATTGACGCCAGGCTAAACAAGGTTATAAATAGAGAGTTTTGGATGTAAAAAACAATCCTGCCGTTGATCTACAAAGACGAATAACAAAACTTGTACTTAACGAGACAGTCCAAGACCCTCAGACTCCAAGGCTTTATCTTGGCCGAATATATTCAGAGCCATAAAGTAGCTCATTGAATAGCCCTTGATCTCCTCATTGCGATGATACGTGTAACCCCGATGTAGTTTTGCAATAGATAGGCATCGTTTTGTTTTCCGCGGTCTCATGTGCGATTACACAAGCACACATCCCACACATCCCTATCCGTTAAGTCGTGATGGTTGTTGTCCATTGTAATGCAGTTGGCTATAAAACTAAACACAAGGATTTTGTAAATATTGTTTATGAGGCCACTCAAAACACATTGATCGTTATCGTCTAAGTAGCAGCATTTTTATAATTCGCGCAATCTCCTCTTCCTATAGTGCCATTTGAAAGTATAAAACCTCGACTTTTGAAAAAGCAACAACCGTAGTAAAGCTAACTTTGGATTGCGAGAGTTTATCGGGATATGTTTTGTGTAGCGCTCGACGCTTATTTGGTTCTACAATCGAACAATAAAAATGATATTATGGCTCCATAATCTGTTGTTTTGACGAAGATACAGCCAGTTATATACAAAATGATCGCAAATGTCATTCTTTTTTTACAGCACGGACCTGCAATAACTAATTGTTGTACCTGCGATTCGATTCGCTTCACCGATTGTGTCAATAACGTATTTGACACTTGGAGTAGTGGCATGTCACTCTGATAGTACTGCATCTTTACTTGGCTGCTCATTTTTACGCTTATTTGTGGTTTCACTCCGTACAAGCGCGCACTGCATCTTGATCTCTTTGGCTGCAGCGACCTGTGTGTCCGAAGGCGCGTCATAGAGAGAGTCGCTCTTGTACTTACTTGGGACGGAATGTTCGCCTGTATGTCGTGAAATTTCTAGACCTTCGGTTTCGGCGGCGCGAGCGAGTTGAACGAGCCAAACGCTGCTGCAACTGAGTCATCCTCCCAGTCTTCCTACGTGGCCTTGCGAAGGTCATGGAAGATCTTGCTCTGCGGTAACTTCCGGCATTCGACGACGCCAAGATTCGAGCTCGACATCCTGAACAGCTGGAAAGACGTGATGACTGGGAGATCTTTGTACAGTGATCGTAGTTGCATCTTGTAGTTGTGGAAGGGTGGCTCTGTGTTGCTCAGTTCCATCACCTCGTTGCCAGTGATGAAGCCTGCGGCGTCAATGACGTGGTCCAACGCCAGAAGTCGTTGTGGTTGTAGTGCTTCCAGATGTCGCCAAACCCGCGGTCACACCAGTTCTTCATGTGAACCTTGATGATGAACTTGCTCTCGATTTCTTGAAGTAGGCCTGTGTCTGTCAGTAACAGCATGAACAACTTTGTTGTTTTGTTCTGCCCACGGCAGTTATCCGCGTATAACGTGATCGATCAGCGGCATAGGCGCTCTGGACCTACTACACCTTTTGCTCGTAGGTACGCCACCAACATCGAGATGACTTCGTTTGCTCGTTTGCCGCCGGTGCGCTCGCTGTAGATGAACTTGGTCTGCGTCTGTTGGCTCTCGCTGCGGACCCCAAACATGGACCCCAACGAGCGACTGGGAATACCGCGGGTTCGGTTGTTGTGTGCAGTGCGGGACGGTGAGGTTCTGCGAGAAGTCATATGTGATCACGTCGTGGATATCAGTGGCTCTTCTTTGTCTCGTTGTTACTGGAACCTGAACGCAAATCATTTCAATCGGTAATGCCAGATCAAATCAAATTGGTCGTTAACGCCAGAGCGCCAGTCAGCTCGTACCGCATCACTCGCACCGTCTCCACGTGCTCTCCATAGTCTCGATGGACGAATTCATCGTACAGCGCGTCAGAGTCGCGAGGGAGTCTGCTCGTGGTTATGGTGCAGACGTCGCATACGTTTTCGCGCGACGATCGGGTCTTGGCCAGCGGACAGAGCCTCATAGACACGCTGCGGAAATGGCTGAGACTAGGGACGTCGGGATCGTTGCGAGTCTTCATCATATCTTGCTCTTACTCTGCGGCGAAGTGCAGGCTCTTCACGTATATGCGCTGCTATGTGTCGTGTGCTGGTAGTAGTGTGTACATTTCTGTGTCGTACTTTACGACAACATTGTCATCACTCACTTTCCTGCGCCGTCGGCGAAGCGGCGTCGCTTCACCGACAGCTGCGGCGAACTCACTGATACACGACGCGATCGTGTCGTGATCTGCTCGCTCAGCGTGTTTGTTGCTCTTGTTTCTGTGATCTGCTGCTGACACCTCGCCTGCTTTCGCTTGACGTCGGAGCCTGTCACTTGGTCAATGAGTTTGCGAGTGTGTGTTCGAGCACGAGCATGTAGAGCTACAAGTGCACGTCTGTGCGTACCTCGTGAGAGACGCGTCGCTGATACCACAGCACAGTACGAAGTGCGAGACGACATACTGCGCCATCAACAGGCACGTAGTAGTCGAAGCGCGGACGAGCGCCAGTCGATCTTGACCACTTGCCGCTGTCGACGAGCATGCAAACGCTAATGATGGAACGCATAGACAAAGTCGCTTCGCGCTTCGTCATTGCGATATGAGATCTATGGAAGCACTCGCCTGCTGCTTCGAGTCCATGCAGGCACTTGCTCTCGCAGCATGCGTCCTTCGTGACGCTCTCTACGCGCATCTTCTACTCGTCTGTCAGCAGCTCCCACACGACGGTGCTGTCGGCGTACTCGTCATCTGACTCATCGTCGTCAGAGGCGTACTCGAAGGGGGACTCCTCCGCTTCGATCGCTGTGACCTCCCTGTCTTGCTCGTCGCTCGTGCATCTTGTCATCGCTTCCTTCGTCGGTTTTCGACAAAATGGGTTTCGGGCTGTATCTCTGTTTGCTGCTAAGTACGGAAATTGAGTGGTCATACTTTAAAGTTTTGTTTCTAAAAAACTCAAAGGATCATAACGATCAAATTGATTTGAGGAACCTTATAATACTAAAATGATCAGTGCTACATCATTCCTAGTTTAAACAAAACAGCTTGTTTATCAAGCACCATGTCATCGGCACTTTCGATGTCAAAACAATCACATAGACAGTAATGTCATAGCTGTCAACGATGTGTGGTATGATGCACTAACACGAACTGACTGGTTTCTTCGAGGAGTCCAAAGAATGACAAATGTGTTGTACTGCATCGCATTAGGAACTTCTCCTTTTCTCAAGCATAGAGCGGCGCATGTGCGCTTTTAGCGTACTCCTGCGCCATTCGTTTGGAGTTAGCACAAGAGCGTTTGGGGGCGAGGAAAGCAATATTTACGCTCGCGTTTATGATCTTGTCTGCAACGAGAAGCACCCGTGCGAGCAGTTCTACCGCGGTATGGGAGGTACCGTTGTCTATGACAACAACAATTGTGCTGTTTGGTGCTGGCGCTCAGTAATCGTTAATGAATACAGCGACAACGAAGAGTTTTGCTACAAAACACGCTTTATCATCATTTCTCAAACAGCCATGATGTGCGCGCTGGAGCATGACATCAGTACCAAGCGACAACCCAACTTGTACATGTAGATCCTAGTCTTCGCATGCCGTATGGGCCGCCATCGATGCCTGGTCAATGTGCGGCCAGCCGCATTAGGGCGAGGTGTACATGTTGATAATGCACTTGTTTTGGTACACAACGGCGATTCCTTGTCCGTGGTACTGGTTGGGCTGCGAGTCAAATGATGTGTGCTTCCTCTTACCTGCTGTGCCATTCAATGTGGCCTTCTCTACTCGTAGCAGTTTGTTAGATTGCAGTGGCCATGTAATGCGCGATAGGCCCAGCTCCTTTCGACAACGACGCCGCAGTCGCTGCGAATCGATTCGCAGATGGCGAACACAGTGAGGAAATCTCCGTCAATTGCGGGCTCCAAGTTGCCGATGCGCGCCAGTTCACTGCCGCACTCGACGTAACGCAGGTCAATCGTGCGCGCACCCTGCGTCGCCTCGTACCCATCGCGCTTCGCTCGCTCCGACGATCGGTCACTTCGTTGTCGCTGCTGTTCGTCTTTACGAGCGGTTCGTTCGAAGGACTGGCTGACCTGGTGCTGACCTGACCAGAAGGTGGCCTGCAAAATAATTTGTCATTTCCAGAACTACGTAATGTAGTTGTATGATACGACTATTTGCATATTTGCCTATTTGACTTAGATTGTGTATACACTCGACAACGTTTTTGTTCGCGAAGAAGTGGAAATGTTTTTTTGCAGAATCAATTAGATTTATGACATCTTCATTTTTGACAATAAACCCATGTGTCGAGAGTTTAGAATATGTTGATACTTCTACAGTAAAGTAAGTTGAACGAGCGTTGACAGTGTGATATTTGGTAAACGCGAGTGCTCGGACCACCTTCAGCGTTCACCTTGATGCGGTGCTGTAAGGAGAGGAGAGCGAGAGAGGCTAGTGGCGTGTGACGCAGTGTGGCACGTTCTGTCTGTCTATCAAAGTGATTGACACTGCTGTCGATGAGTTGCTAGCAGCAGACATGTCATGACATGATGCCCCAATATTTACAGCAGTGCGTCGATCGAGCCCTCTGTAGCTCACAGCGATTCGCGCACACGCCTTCGCCGATGCGTTCAGTCTTGGGTTCGAGCGAGGCGCACACTCGTTTTCGCTCTCATGTACACACACACACACACACACACTCATCCTACGATATTCCTCTCCTCGCACTTTTGCCCAGCCTCACTCTTGCTCTCGCACTCATGCGGCTGATGTGCATGTGCTGCTGTGGCAACGTCTGCCGTCAACACACTCGGTGCGATCGCTCACTTGATGAGGTAGTGAGCGCGCGCACCTGCACACAGCTCTACAAACAAACAAACAAGCGCGTGTGTCCAAGCACATACACACTGCCTCAGTCATAGCGGCTGTCGTCGTCGTCGAGAAGTGCGGCCGCCCGTGCGTGTTGTCAAACACTCACTCGAGTCAGTCTGTATGCTTCGACTTCGACTCAACGCGACTTCGCGTCTGAGTGTGCTGCTTGTTGAGCATGTTTGATCATACTGTGTGATCGCGTCATCGGTGGCCGTCGTGACTTGGTTTTTGTAGGTCGAAAAATAACAGCAATTGTGGTAGTGACAAAACCGAGCGTCATTGCACTGTGAGCGCGCTGGTAAGTACGACGACGGTTCGCAATACGTCACGAGCACCATCCCATAGACTAAGCCACAGCGTCCCATAAGGGCTCGGGAAGTGAAACCGTGAAGATACTCTATGGGAAGGGAGGGCTCGGGAAGAGCTGACGTTGCATTCCCTTGTTTTCCGCACTATTACAATGTATTTGCGCTACAAACGGCAAGTCACGTGGCCGACAATGATGCAATCACGATAGTTGAGGTGGTAACACAACGAATGTCCGACTTTTTAGTGTGTAAGTCACATAATGTCGACATACAACAAAAATAGAAAGAACGCGCGCTGAAGTCGCGTCGCAAAACTGCTCACAACAGCAAAGCGTAGTCCCCACAGCCACAGCCCACAGTGAATGACTACAGTCAGTCCACAGTGAATGACCATGCACACAAGAAGACACAACGCGCAAGCAGTCCTAGTCGAGACTGAGCCGACAGAGTGCAAGCCAGCCAGCAACAACAGGACGTCTCTTGCGCCATTGTCATTGCGCTCGGTTCGCTCGCTTGGATTAGCTCGAGCACACTCGCGCGCACTGTCACTCGATCACGAGATCACCTCGCTGCATCTCGATCGTCTCGCGCACCCGAGTCACTCCTCACTGCACGCTCGCAGCGCTCTCACACGCGCAGTAGCAGCTTGACTGCTCTTCGTGCCGACAGCTCGCTCGCTCTCCCTCTCGAGCGAGATCCAAAACGGACGCGAGGCGTCGTCGTCGTCCTCAAGCGCACACACACGACGCACACGCACTCGTACGACACAGCTAGCTCCTCATCAGCACGCAGCGCTTTGACCACCCACGCAAGCAAGCGAGCGAGCAAACCAGCAAGCGAGCGAACGAGTACGCAGACGCACTCTGAGTCACACGCACAGCCATGGACGCGCTCTTCCTCGCGTGGCAAATGTCGGCGCTCGCGTCCTGCCTCCTCGCAGGCGGCGCGATGGTCGTGTTCTCGTACAAGTACGCGAGCACGCGCACGCACCCTGGACCGGTGCTCCTCTGCGTCTTCCTCTCGCTCTGCGTCTGCAACATCACGCGCGTGGCGCTGCACTCATGGCACTTGACGAGCCCCGCGACGGACGCGAGTGACGAGCTCCTCGCGCCTGCGACGCTCAGCGACATTGCAAACGTCGAGCTCTTGGGAAACGTCGACGGCGTCGAAGTGAACTACGTGCCGTTCTTCTTCTGGTGCGAGTTCTTCTTCCTCACGGCTGCGACGATGTGGTACCTCATGCTCGCGCTCGACCTCATCTTCTCGCTCTCGAACCCGTTCCTGCCGTTCAACGCCGACAATCTCAAGCACCACATCTACGCCTGGCCCGCGGCGCTCGTCTGGTGCCTCGTCTTCCGCTACGTCTTTGAGAACGACAACAGCGGCACGTCGATCCACGTCATGCTCTACTTCCACCTCCCCGCCTACCTCGTGCTCGTGTACATCACTGGCGCGCTCGCGATCGCGTGGCGCAAGTCCCGCCGGCTTGAGACCCAAGCGCACCGCACGACGCGCCGCATGGCGAAGCTCATTGTGCCGTACCTCGCCGTCTTTGTCGCCGACACAGTCGTCGTCTTTGTGCTCTACCTCTTCCAGCTCAGCATCGGTCGCGAGACCACGACTGCGAACGCGATCGACCAGCTCGCGCTCGTGCTCGAGATGCTCGGCGTCTTTGTGCTCTTTTGCCGCGACGCCGGCGTGTTCAAGGCGCTCCGAGACAGCCGGAGCTTGCCAGTGACGATGGGCCAACCGAGCGCCGCGTCGGCCGCCGACACGGCCGGGCACCACGCGCACGGAGAGAAGATCGACGTGTCGAACAAGCTCCGCATGGACGTGATGAAGTACATGTCCATGGGCATCCAGAAGTCGAGCTCGCAGGCAATCCTCGCGGCGCAGGACTCGGATAGCAGCGAGATCTCGTTCGCCGACTACACGAGCGTCGAGTCTATGAGTGTCGTCGTGCACGGCTGGAAGCAGAGCGGCGTGCTCAACTTCCGCGACTGCGCGCCGAAAGTCTTCCACCACATCCGCGAGCTCTTCAAGATCGACCCGCACTTCTTCGTCGAGTCCTTCGATCCGTCCAAGATCCTGAGCGAGCACGGCTCGGAGGGCAAGAGCGGCAACATCTTTTACTTCACTGGTGCGTTCTGTTGGCGCTTTGTGGTGCTGTGTGTGAGTGAGCAATGACTGTAAGACTCACGCGTGTGTGTCTCTCTCTGACGACTTGCGCTCGCTAGCGAACAAGCAGTTCATGGTCAAGAGCGTCCCAAAGGAAGAGTTCGACACGCTCTGTGCGATCCTGTACGTTCTTTTACTCTCGATTGGGTTCTTTTCCTGCTTTAAACCCACCACATCTACACCACATATACACCACATCTACACCCAAACTCACGCACTGACGCTTGTGGCTGTGATCGATACTTAGTCCGCACTACCATCGGTACTTGCTCTCGAACCCGCAGACGCTTCTGTGTCGCTACTTTGGGTGTCACTCGATCTCGCTCCCAGTCGGGAAGCGCCGCATGTACTTTGTCGTGATGCAGAACCTCTTTAACGAAGGTCCGGTGCACCAGCGCTTCGACCTCAAAGGCAATCGCGACCGCCGCCAAGCGATCAACGCGAACCAAGTCGAGAACTACATCCAACTCGCAAAAGAACAGCGCACGATCAACAAGCTCATGATGGACATCGACTTTCACAAGTTCAACGGCGGCATTGCGCTCTCACCGCGGAGTGCGAGTAAGCTCCAGGGCCAGCTCTGCGACGACATCGTCTTCCTCGCGAGCCGCGGCATCATCGACTACAGCATCTTGCTCGGCGTGCGGTACCTCAAGTCGGGCGAGCGTTTGCCGTCGATCACGGCGCAGAGTCAGGGGATCTACTCGAGCGACTTGGAGAAAGTGTACTACCTCGGCACAGTCGACATGCTCCAGCGCTACAACTGGAAGTGGACGCTCCAGCGCTGGCTCCTCGGTATCTTGCTCTGCAAAGACACTCACGACGTCAGCGCCGTGCCGCCCGAGGCGTACGGCACGCGCCTGACCAAGTTTGTGCGCGCGCGGCTGTTTGACGTCCAAGGTGGCGCGGGCGACGGCGACTCAAGCTCTCGGAGTGCGCGCTTGAACGGCGGTGCGGGGATGCATGGCGGCAGCGATGTCGCGACGCTCGTTGTGCACGAAGAAGACGACTACGACGACCAGAGTTCGCTCGCAGCCGGTCGCATGTCGAGCGAGCTCCGGGACTTTTCGTTCTCGTCGAGCTCGATCGACAGCGGAAGTGTGTACCACCAGCACGGTCCAGGGTCGCCATCGGTCGCGTACACGTCAGTGAACGAGAGTCCGCAGTCGCAAGCGGCAGTCGTCATGACTGACGGACGAGGGGCGCAGCAGCCGCCGCAGCAGCAGTTCCGCAAGCCGTCGTTCTTTGTCTAGGACGCAAGGTGGACGAGACCCAGTCTTCGTATGGATAGACACACGAACACAAGTGTGTGAGAGAGAGGAGGCACGAGTAGGGAGGTTTTGAGCATCAGTATGAACTACACGTCGAGCGATTCGTCTCTAGGACCTGTGCACTCGCCTCACAGTGCTGATTGCCGCCAGCAGTGGTCTGATCAGACGACGCTTGCCGACACAGTTCACGTGGCCATGAGTGCATAGATCTGACTGCTCACGCTCAAGATGAGAGCAGTAGTGAGGCAACCATGAACGACAAAGTGAAGTGAAGTGCGTTGCCGCAATGATGGTCGCGTCCAAGCTTGTTCCTGATGCGACTGTCAAGCGCAGACAACAGTGAATGTGTTGTCTATGACTTCTGGCTCCGTTGTCAAAGAGCACATAGCAAGTCTGTCTTGTTAAACCCAACGTTGACAAAAGAAACATGTCGAAAACAATACAACACAACCAAGAGGACATAAAAATAGAACAAAACCCAATTTTGACAATGTCAAAGACCACTCCAGCTTGTTTGCTCTTTTTACTCTACGACGAGTGGGTTCAACAAGGCAGTGGTTTTGTGAACCCAATGTCGACACAAAAATTAAAGCAACCCAACGCGTTGAACATAAAAACACAAACGCCAAAACACAATTAACCCAGCGCTGTCAACAACTGGAAGTGAGCAAACAATATTAACCGACATAACCCAGTAGCTGTCAACAAGCAGAATTGAATGAGCATATAAAAAATATGACAAACATCATAATGACGGATGGACAATTGTGGAACACAAATATCCTTCAGTCAAAACGAAGAGTGGACAAACCATTCAATAAACTCAATATCAAAACTCCAAAAAGGTGAATAAACTCCTTACAAGATGTTATTAAGGTCACTCTTTCCAACAAATTTCTGTCATAATTAAAAAAATATCGAATACAAATACAATGTTAAAGTATTGTTCGGTTCTCTTCCTTCTTATGTTTCGATTCTTGCACGCAATAGACTTTGTGTAATACAGGCTTGAGAGTCAAAACAAGGATTTAAAGAACAAAACAGTACATGTACAAATTGAATGTGAAGTGTACAAAACATGCGCTCTAACTCGTTAAATCTTCTTATAGTTACAAGCTACATTGAGGCGCGTGCTTCGCTAAACCTAGTGAGATGCATAGCCAAGAGCAACAATATCTGTCTCGCTCGATCTTCCCGACGTGGGGTAGGTCTGGAAGTCCTCGATATTCAACGCACACTATCGTACAACCAGGTATATGAACCGTCGCGTTCTCCATCCGAGGGTCGATGCACCAAATAAGAGATCATCGGCTGCAGATATGTGTAGTTACCATACAATAACTTCATTTCAAGGACGCGCTAGTTTAAAACCAACAATCTTTGCGACGTCCTTGGTAAGTCGTTCGTTATTCAGTGAGAATACTACAAAATACGATTTGAAAACGGTCGTGGTTGTGTGGTCGTAATGAGTCGAGTCTGTTACAATCAGTGTAAAGCAAGCCACCCATAACATGGAATAGTGCGGTCGAAGACACACCTGACGCTTGGCGATCACTTTCTATGACTCGACTTGTCTTTTGGCCAAATGTTGTCGACAACTACGGTAACTCGAGCAAATCGCTCTCCATAACGCGACAGTGTTGACCACTGACCAGTGCCTTGTGGCTTATGATATCAGATGTGCATGCACAGACAGTCCTTGAACGCGTGCTTGAATGGTGCCTGGACTGGTGCATGTTTGAACGTCTCTGGTTTCACTAATGCCAGCATATTGGACTGTCGCAGTTTCAGACTTGACATTATGCATGTGTTTTGTACTTGGATATCGGGTAGAGGCTTTGCTCTCAGTGAACGTGGTCGCTTCTAATTGTATTGAGCATGGGGAAGAGCAACAATATTTCTCAATTGGCCGCGCAGAGCATTAAGCCACAACACGTTACTCTCAATCGTTCCCCAGCATTAAGTCGCAACAAGTTATTACTCTCAATTGTCCCCCAGGCGAATGCATGGGATGCGATCCGTTTTTTTATGCACAACATCGATATCGCAAAGAATACTACGGATCAGCGTCTCAAAAGATTGGCACTTACTTCAGATCTCCGCTTGATGGACTGACGGATGTTGTCAACATTTTCGCTTTCACTGACGCTCATCAGCCCGGAATTTGCAGGCAGTGCATTCAAAGACAGATGGAGACCAAAAGCAGCTCAGAGAGCTGTGCGAAGCCGCGCGAAGATCAAGACCTTGCGAAAAGCGAGAAGATGAACCACTTGTTCCGCACGTTCCGTGTCGTGACGTGTTCGTCAGGGAGCGCAACGAATCGCTTTCGGACCTCTGTGATGTAGAATAGTTTCTCGTCGAGGTGGATCGTGTGGTACATGTCGGCAAACTCGAACGTGCGTGCGTCGACGTGGCTGCGACAGAACGCGAGTCGCTGTTCTCTTTGCGAGTCGGTGAGCGCTGGCTTGGTGACGCTCGTAACGACCTGCGCGTCGCCGTCCTTGATTCGGTGGTGGAGCGTCGATCGTAGCAGCAGCAGAACGGATTGTCGATCGTGCAGATAGCGGCACTGTCCGCAAGCGCTCCAGCGCGCCGCTGATATCCTTTTTCTTCCTGCCGGTTTGCTGCTTCCTTGACCGCGCCTCCAGAACGCCGCTCGTTTGGAACGTCTCTACAGCGCGTTTCCAAACGCGAGAGACAGCAAGCGGGTGGATATTGTGCGTGAGAGCTGTGCGTGAGAATGCCCCACGCCGTAGCGCTCTGTTCGAGTGCTCATGTCGTAAAAGTGTCGAGAGCACACGAGATCGCTCGTCGTCGGTCAAATTGCGTCCGCGCGGTCGTTCACCGCTTGGCGTGAGGATGAACGACATTGAGGGGTCTCTCGCAAATGCGCTTGTTGTCGTGGCGCTTCTTGTGCCCTGAATGTCGGCGGGTGGTGATCGCACACCAATCGATATGTCTTGACGCGTGCTGTTATTTTATACCAATTAGGATGCGTTCTGCGGCTTTTTGTCCAATAGAGCACCTCGAAACCACTTTTCTTCATTTGATATGAAACGGAGTAGTACGTTGTAAGGCTTTGTTGGTTAGTATGAAAACCAAATGAGTGAATGCGACATTCACTTTTCATGTTGTGATTATGTATGCCATTGTTAAAAACACATTCTACTTTTATTATTGGTAAAACTTCCGATTGTTGGACTCTTTATTACTCCTACCTGCATACTTTATCCAAGTGATGGGTTTGACGCACAACGTCATTCCGCGTCGTTCGGCTCTCTTCGCAACAAGACATCAAGCTCATCGACGTCGTCGTCTTGAGTTCTTGCTGCACATCGACGCCTCCTTGTTGCACGTATGATTATATATTATTGAATTTTCATGGATGTTAATATAATTGTCTAATATATGGTACTGTTTGTACTACACATTTGAGATCGTGTATTTTGCGCAAGAACGATGATCACGCAATCATCTCTGTCGTTGCATAAAGACCTGTCGTTGAGTCCCTTGCCTTAAATGGCAACTTGTCCGATCGGACAAGTTATTTCCAGATTCTAATCAGGGTAGAAAAAGGCGTCGCGATTTTCTGAACACTTGATAGTTATTGAAAAAACTTTGCGAAACGCTTTGTTTTTTACGTTTCGCAAAGTGTTTTTCAATAACTGGATTAAAGTATTAAGTGTTCAGAAAATTGCGACGCTTTTTTCTACCCTGATTAGAATCTGAAGAAAACACCTGGGGGTCGTCCCTCCCACGGTTTTTGCTGAAAAGTGAGAACAGCGAGTTGATGTCAACCATCCTCGCGCACTTAAGGACCGTTTCGCACTTAAGGGCTGTTTCAGTTAAAGCCGAACGGTGTTGACAATAGCGAATCCGCCAGTTCGCAACAAGCACATCGAAGACAAAGACAGACAGCGCTTCAAGTAGCTGCACGTGCGTCACCATCCACTTTGAAGAGCTCACGGACGTAGCAGCAACAACAACACAAGCACGCAGCACTAGCATCATGTTCACTGGTATCATTGAAGAGATCGGCACGGTCGTCGCGATGGAGGAGCGCGACGACCTCTTGCTCTGGAACGGCGAGCGCGGGCAGGGCTGGGAGCTGACTGTGCAAGCGCCGCTCGCAGTCGACGGCGCGTACCTCGGCTGCAGCATCGCGATCAACGGCACGTGCTTGACTGCGACTGCGATCACAGACGACCGCGTTGCATTCGGCGTTGCGCCCGAGACGTACGTCCGTTCTTGCGTGTGCTGCTGGTGATGATTGCTTTGATAGACTCACGGCTTGATGCACTGCCGCTCGTGACCAACAGCTTGCGTCGTACGAACCTTGGACAGCTCAAGAGCGGCGACAAAGTGAACGTCGAGCGCAGCATGGGCGTCGACGCGCGCAACAGCGGACACTTTGTGCAGGGCCACGTCGACGGCACGGGCACGATCGCGTCGTTCACGCGCGAGAACGACTCACTCTGGGTCAAGATCCGCACGCCACCCTCGATCCTCAAGGACATTGTGCCGAAGGGTTACATTGCGATCGACGGCACGAGCCTGACTGTGTGCGAAGTGAACGCCGCCGAGGGCTGGTTCAACATCATGCTCATCGCGCACACGCAGAACCACATCATCTTGCCGCTCAAGCGCGTCGGCGATGCTGTGAACCTCGAAGCCGACGTGCTCGGCAAGTACGCGTCGCGCTCAATGGCCGGCGTGCTTGCGCGCGTTGATGCGCTCGAGCGGCAGGTCGTTGTGTCGCAGCGCATTGCAGCTGGCGCTGCGGCGCTTGCAGCCCTCGTGCTCGCAGTGACCGCGACGCTCGCGAGTCGCAGCAGCAAGTGAGTGAGTGACGACACGATGAGCAAGAGAGTCTGTCGAGCGCAGGGTCGTGCATTAGAATAGGGAGAAGGTGTCTCAAATGGGCGTTTGCTACCGTCGCGAGCGTTGTTTGGCTCGGTCAGTCAGTCAGTCGAGAGACTGTGCGTAGTGCGAAAGAGGCTCTAGGACTCGGTCTTGGGCTGGAAGACGCCGCCTGAGAGCAGCAAGTTGCGCGCCGTGTAGTGCACGCGGTACATCGGCGTCTGCTTGGACCGGAGCGTCTTGAGCAGGAACCGCGACGTCGGGAGCTCGTGCATCGCCTGCGGACGCACAATGTGCACGGGCTTGACGCCGCTGCCAGGCGTCGCGACTGGGATGCGCGCAATGCCCGCCGTGTTGGCGACTGGCGTAGGACCACTCGCGCTGCTCGTCGTACTAGACACGACGGCTTTCTCCACGAGCGCGTGCATGTCCCAGAGCCGCACAGTCGAGTCCATGCCGCTGCTCGCGAGCACAGCGCTCTCTTGACTGAACGACAGCGACGTGACCATCGCCGTGTGCCCCACGAGCGTCTCCAGGCGCTTGCCGGCTTGGAGGTCCCAAATGTTGATGTACTGGTCGTCGCCCGAGCTCGCGAGGTACCGACCGTTGCGCGAGAACGCGAGGCACGAGACGCCGTGGAAGTGGCCCGTGAAGATGCGCACGCACTTGCCGGTCTGGACGTCCCAGAGCCGCACAGTCTTGTCACTTGAGCCCGTGGCAAGGTAGTTGTGGTTTGGGTGGAACTGCACGCAGTCGACGTCCGAGAGGTGGCCGGCAAACACGCGCAGCGGCGTCACGTGGTCCGTGCTCCAGAGCCGCGCCGTGCGGTCCATCGAGCACGACGCAAAGTAGTACCCGTACGGACCGAACTGGACGTCCCAGACCGGGAAGCTCGCGTGCGACCGGTACGTCACGAGGTTGCTCTTTGACGCCAAGCTCCAGAGCCGCACAGTCGCGTCGGCCGAGCCCGTGAGCGCAAAGCGGTTGTCCGGCGAGAAGCTCGCGCCGTACACTGCGCTCGAGTGACCGCGCAAGATCGCCGTGCGCTCGTCTTCGTCCGTCTCGTCGACGCTGCTGCCGTGGTAGACCGAGCCTTTCGCAGTGCCGAGCGGCTGGTCGTCGTTGCGCCACACGCGGACCGAGGCGTCGGCACACGCAGCGCCGACCATCGTCGCGTCGTCGCTAAAGCACATGCTGTTGATGTGCACGGACGGGTTCAGGAACGTGAAGCAGAGCGCAGACGGAAGTCTTGCTTTGCTCACGCTCGCACGCGCGCGGACATCTTCGAGCTCCTGGATCTTCATCTCCGCTGGCTGTCGCAGCACGAGCTTCTCCATGATCTCGGCGTTGAATGGCGACCGGCGGTCTGGCACAGGACCCATCGCTTCGAGCTCGCTCACCTTGAGATCTGCAGTGTCCGGTGAGAGCTTGGCGCGCTTGAGCTTGCGCTGCGCATCGGCGCTGCTGCTGCTGCTCTTGTCGCCGGCTTTGCCACTCGCAGCACTCTTGTCGCCGGCTTTTGAGCCCGACGATGCGCCGCTTCCACTCGCTGCGTCGCCAGCGCCAGACGCACCAGAGCCTTTCTTGTCGCTATCGCCGCTGTTCAGTCCGCTTGCGTCGCCACCAGCGCCAGCGCCACTCGAGCCACCCGAGCCAGTGCCGTTCACGCCACTCGCGCCAGTCGACGTGCCGCTGCCATCGTCGTCTTTCGAGCTAGCGCCGCCACTGCCGCTACTGTCTCCGTCTGCGTCGATGTGCAGCCGCCGGGGCTTGAGCAACCCCCAGTGGACTTTGATCGCGTGGAGGTCTTCGAGCGTCTTGCCGTCGCCGCCCCCAGCTGCACGCACCATGTACTCGACGTTGTACGCCCCACTCGTGAGCGGAATGCCGATCTCGCTCTCATTCGGCTTGTCAGACGACGCCACGATCTGCGCAACTTGGTCCGATGTCTTGTACCCTCTCGCGCGCTCGTTCGGGTCGAGGTTGTTGACAATGTCAGCAGTTGCTGCATTTGTGCCATTTGTGTCGCCAGACTCGAGGGCTCCAATTGCAGCTGCAGGTGGAACAAATGTCTCGTCGAGCGCTTCGAGCTGCATGCCGGGCTGGTTCGCAGTCACGATGAGGTTCACGCGCTCGTTGAGGATCGCGAGGAGGAGGAAGAGCTGCGCTTGGCTCAGGAACGCGTTCAGGAGCTCGAACGAGAGGAGACTGAGCTGGATGTTGAACTTGCTATGCAGCACTTGCTGCGCGTACTCGCTCGTGCGCACGTGCGCTGGCGAGAAGACCATGCTCAAGTGCCGGATCTCGCTCAAGTGCAGCCGCATGTGGTCACGCGCGTGGCGCTGGAGGAACGCCGACGCGTGCGACGCGTAGCCTTTCGCGACGAGCTCGAGGAAGCAGTGCACAAACATCGGGTACGCCACGGCGTGGAGCTCGTACTTGTACAGATCCAGCGCGTTGCAGATCCACTCCATCAGCTGCGAGTACGCGGCTTCGTACGTGCGCGGGTCGCCGTTCGTCATGCCGTAGAACAGCTACATTGTTGTTGTCGACAGCAGCAACAATAATATTGTTGTTGGAGTGAGTCACTGGCAGTAGCGTCAACCGCGTGCTGCTAGTACAAGCGACAGTAGCTCAGCTGTACGTACAATGTGGTTCGCTGCGCACGACTCGGTGTTGAGACCGAGCGTCTGCGCGTACTGCTCGATCGTGACTGGCGCGTCGACTGCGCTGCCGCTGCTGTTGTTGAAGAACACGTCGCTGTCGTCGCCGAGGAACCGCCGGCGCTCGTCGCTGCTAGCGCGTGGTCGTCCAGTGCTCTCGACGCTCACGGGACTCCCTGCGCTGCTGCTCTCGACGCCTTTCACGCCATTGCGGCCTGCGAGCTCTTGCTTCATGTGTGCTGCGCCAGCAGTTGACGAATTCGGACTCGTGGTCGCAGGTGTGTTGCAGCTGCTGCTCTGGTGTGCTGGCGCGACGTGATACCCGCGCTTGCGCAAGTACTGCGCCATGAGCTCGTCCATGACGTTTTCGATACCCACTGACGCATCGCTCGTGCTGTCTCGCAGTGCGAGCGCAGATGTCGGCGTCGAGGCGCCAGCAGCAGAAGCAGTAGCGCTGCGTGGCGTGCCGTTTGCTTCGCTCCACGTCCGCGCTGCTCTCGGCGAGGCCTTGCCGCGTGGCGTAGATGTCGCTTTCGGTGTCGACGTCGCTGCAGTTGTGCGCGGCGACGCGGTGGCGGCTCCTGCTCCTGATGCGGCTGCTGCTGTCGCAGGCGACGTCGCTGCTGCCAGGGGGACCTGCTGCTGCTGCTGTGGCATCATATTCATGGCTCGAAACGCAGTGCGAACGAGCGAGCGCGAGCGGGACGCCCTGCTGCACTTGCGCGTTGTATGGTCGTTGTGTTTTGGATAGTGCGAAAACCAAGGGAGCTCGGCAATCAATCCCTTGCTTTTGTCGCAGCAGTTTAAAATAGACGGTGCAAAGTACCATATAAATCACAAGTACAGAGTACCAAGCATACAAACCTCAAGTCGCTCGGCTTCAACACTGCTATAATACAAGCTCACGTCAACGTCGTCAACACAGACATTGATGCCACTCGCACTTCTCGATCTTCCCGCTGCACGAGCGCGCTTCTTCCTTCTCACGCGCGCCTCGATCGCTCTCACATCGACATCGACATCGACATCGACGCTACAGCTCAAACACTAGCTAGCTAGCTAGCAAGCATGGCGACGAAAGACGCAGAGATCGCGCCGCTCGTGCCGACGCAGGAGCTCTTTGCAAAGGCGACGCCGAACCTCCTCATGGTCGCGTTCCCAATGCGGTGGCTCTGGCGCTGGTTCGCGCGCCGCACAGGCTGGTTCTACCGCAAGAGCGACACAGACACGTTCGCTGGTAAGGACGCGATCGCGCAGCTCCTCACGGACGGCATCATGTACGGCGAGGGTCCGCGCTTCCGCTTGCGCGAGCACGCACTCTACTTCTCCGACATGTACGCGCACCGCGTGTTCAAGTATGACCTCGCGACGAAGCGCACGGAGGTCGTGTGCGAGGTTGGAGATCACCCATCGGGTCTCGGGTGGCTCCCAGACGGCCGCTTGCTCATCTCGGCCGGCGCGTCGAAGCGCCAAGTGCTCGTGTTTGACGCCACGACGAAAGCCGTTGATGTCTACGCGGACGTCACGAGCCTCACGAACGTGCAGCTGAACGACATGGTCGTCGACGCGAGCGGTCAAGTGTACGTCGGGAACTTTGGCTTTGACCACACGAACCCGATGGCGTGCGCGAGCACGACGCTCGTGCGCATCGACACGGACCGCCACGCGACGGTCGAAGCCACGAAGCTCCTGTTCCCAAACGGCTCGGTGATCACGCCGGACGGCAAGACGCTGATCGTCGCCGAGACGTTCGCCGGCGCGCTCACGGCGTTCGACATTGCAAAGGACGGCTCGCTCTCACGCCGCCGCGTGTGGGCACACGTCGGCGTTCCGCCTGACGGCATCTGCCTCGACGCCGAGGGCTGCGTCTGGGTCGCAGTGCCGCACATTGGGATCTACAACACGGCTGGCGGCGTCGTGCGCATCCGCGAAGGCGGCGAAGTCGTCGACATGGTCGGCTTTGGCCAGAACGGCGTGCGCGGGTGCGTGTTTGCGTGCCAGCTCGGCACGGACGCGGCTGGGACGCACCACTTGTTCTTCCTCGAAGCCGCAACGGCGGACGAGAAGGCGGTGATGAAGCTCCCACCGGCGCAGCAGACGCGCAACGGCGTGCTCAAGAGCATTCGCGTGCGCGTCGGTCCAGCGCGCTCGAGCTCGAACGCCGACTACTGCGGCGGCTACTGCTGAGCACGATCGTGTCATAAGGTGTAGCTGGTCCTTGTCTTCGTGATGGACCGATGACCCGAGTGCGTGTGTGCGTGCG
Organism: Pythium guiyangense; assembly: GCA_003730235.1. Lineage (NCBI taxonomy): Eukaryota > Oomycota > Peronosporomycetes > Pythiales > Pythiaceae > Pythium > Pythium guiyangense. The sequence continues at coordinate 251,650 of QXDM01000077.1, read as the reverse complement.
TGGATGTAACCAAACACGGCGTCTTGCTGCTCGTTGTCTCTGTGTGTACACGTTGCGGACTGGACGTCGAGAGCATGACCGCCACGTCCGCGAGCGGCAAGCGGGTGACTGACTCCAGCGATAGTGGGACGCCTGCCATCACTGCTGCGACGCGAACGATGGTAGACGACTGACTGGTACATGCCGCGCTGTCAATTGTAAGCGCAAGCTCTTGGTGGAGAAGTTGTGCGCACGTGTGCTGTCGTCGAGAGGCAGCAGCACGCGTGCGCCAATGCGTGTGGGCAACTGCTTGTTCAGCGCGTGCTCTTGGTCGCGCACCGGATGCGCATAGCAGATGCAAGGCGTCCACGTGGCGCACGCGCGCAGACGTGATCTCGACAATCGAGTTGGGCTGCAGCAGCCAATGGCGAAAGCAGCGCGCACCGAGTCACTGCACGAGTGTGCAGGTGTTGCATCCAGGTGCGATTACGCAGGTTTGCTCGCGATAGGTTCTCGCATTGACGCGCCGCGCTTCTCCACAGCGACGAACCGCACACTCGCGACCTACGAGCGCACCTTGCCATGCATGTCTCCGTCGAGCACGATGTGAACCTTCATCGTCGTGATCATGTCGCGAGACTCAAGCAGAAGCACGAGCATGAAGAGCAGGAACACATATACATCTGGTGCAGCGACGTCGGCGCTGTCACTGATTTGCGCAAGTGGTTTTTGTCGTGTGGCGCACACGAAACTCGCGTTGTTGGGAGAGAGGCAGCAGCGCTCAAGCTCAAGCTCAAGCAGACCAAACGCTCGCTTGCTCACTCGCCGACGACGGCGACACCACTAGCAACAGCTCTCTCGGTGCACGCGACTGCAGTAGCAGTGTGACCTTCTTCTTGATCGGCTTCTCTCTCAACGCACAAACAACAACAGCAGCAGCAGCAGAAACGACACAGTGAACATGGCGTCGTACCCCGTGTCAGCAGCAGCAGCGTCTGCTACCGCGAGCATGTCGTCGCACGCTGCGAGCACTGGCGCGAGCACACGGCAGCAACAACAGCAGCAGCAACAACAACAACAGCAACAGAACATGCTCATTCAGCAGCAGCAGCAGCAGTACTTCATCCAACAAGCACAAGCACAGCTCCAGCACCAGGCACAGCAGCTCCAACAGCAGCAGCAGCAGCGCGCAAACAACGCATGTAGTGGGCTCGAGACCGCGCCGAATGGACTCGAAGGCGGCAATTGCGACAAACTCTTTGGCATGAGCGCGCTCTGGCCTGGCTGTCGCGAGTTCCTGCGCACGGTCGCGCTCGGGAGCGAGTGCCGCAGTCTGTTCAACCTCGAGCCGAACACGATCTTCCTCAACCACAACGCGTACGGCACGGCCGTGAAGCCCGTGCTCCAGGCCCAGGCGCACTTTGTGAACCAGATGGAGAGCAACCCGGACCGGTTCGTGCGCCGCGAAGCGCCAGTGATGCTGCGGCAAGCGGCGACGAAGCTCGCTGCGTTCCTCCACGCCGAGCCGGAAGACGTCGTGTTTGTCACAAACGCCACGACCGGCATGAACGCCGTGCTCCAGTCGCTCGACCTCCAAGAAGGCGACGAAGTCCTGTGTCTCAACCACACGTGTACGTGCTCGTCGCGCTTGTCGTCGTCCTAGTATGTGTTTGTTTCTAACACTGCTATGGCTGCTGTGATGTGTTGCAATATGTGTTTGAAACACCAGACCCAGCAGTGCTCAATACGCTGCGCCACTTGTGCTACTGCACGCAAGAGTTTGTGGGCCTCAAAGTCGTCGACATTGAGCTCCCGCTCGAGAGCTACGACCAACTCGTGAACCAAATGGCAGCGGCGATCACACCGAACACGCGTCTCGCAGTGCTCGACCACATTGCGAGCACCACGGGCTTTGTGTTGCCGCTCGACAAACTCATTCCGCTCTTCCACGCGCGCGGCATTCCTGTCCTCGTTGACGGCGCGAGTGCGCCTGGCCAGCTCCCGCTCGACCTGAACGCGCTCGGCGCGGACTTTTACGTCGGCACGGCGTACAAGTGGCTCTTTGGGTCCAAGTCGTGCTCGTTCCTGCACGTGACGAAGGCGTACCAGAGCACGGTGCGTCCAGTCGTGACGTCCCTCGGGTACGGCCAGAGCTTTGTGGACGAGTTCTCGATCCAAGGCACGCGCGACGAGTCCAACTTCCTCACGATCGTCACGGCGCTCGACTTTTACGAGAGCATCGGGTTCGACCGCGTGCACGCGCACAACAAGGCGCTCATGGACTGGGCCGCGCCGTTCCTCGCGACGCTCTGGCGCACCAAGGTCTTGCTCCCGCCGTGGCAGCGCGCGCCGTTTGTGAGCAACGTGCGCATTCCCGTGGCGTGGCCGCGCACGACGGACGGCGCGCCGTACGCGCACGACGACGCCTTGCCGCTCTGCGACGCAATCATGGACATCTTGGCGGACCAGTTCCGCATCGTCGTGCGCGTCGTGCCGTTCCAGAACGACTTTTACGTCCGCATCAGCGCGCAGATGTACAACGAGCGGCGGGACTTTGAGCAGCTCGGCGCAGCGATCCTCGAGCTCACGAAGAGCCCGTCGCTCGTCGAGTACCTCGCGCAGCTGAGCCTGTAAGGCACGACGCCATTTGAGACACTGAAGCAGGAGCCGATCGCGAGTGTCCTCCTGCATGCGCTTCAACATGAACATGACGAGTCTGTGGACGCTTCTTGTGTGTGGTACAAATGCGTTGAACGGAGTGTTACAAATACCGACGACGACGACCTCTTATGCAACAATCGCCATGCGCTCGAGCACCGCTGCGATGGCTGGGAAGTCCCCAAAGCGCGCGCGGATGCGGCGCATGTCGACCTTCTCCGGGTAGTGCACATAGAGCCACTCGAGGATCTCAACGTCGCGGTGCGTCGCAGCAAACTCTGCTGCCTGCTCGGTGCAGCCCTCGCGCCGGTGCTTGTGCAAGAAGAGCAGGACGTCAAAGTGGCCGTAGAACGCCGCGTTGTCCATCGCGTCGGTCGTGCAGCCTTCCGTTCGGTGCGTGTGGAGCCACTCGACGACTTCGAGCGAGCTCGCGCTGTTGAGCGCGCTCGTGGTGCAGCCCTCGGCGCGGTTCGTGTGGAACCACTGGACGACCGCCAAGTGACCACTGTCTGCTGCACCGTCCATCGCGTCGGTCGTGCAGCCTTCGGTCCTGTGGGTGTGGAGCCACTCGACGACGTTGAGGAACCCACCGCGCGCTGCGTTGTCCATCGCCGCCTCGGTGCAGCCCTCTGTCCGGTTCTCATGGAGCCACTGGAGCGTCGTCAAGTGGCCGCCGCTCGCTGCGAGGTCCATCGCCTCGGTCGTGCAACCCTCAGTTCTGTTTGCGTGGAGCCACTGGACAATGTCCAAGTACCCTTTGCCTGCGGCGTCGTCCATGGCGTTCACGCTGCAGCCCTCTGTGCGATGGTCGTGGAGCCACTGGACGATCGCCAAGTGGCCATTCGCGGCTGCGAGGTCCATCGCGTCTGTCGTGCAGCCCTCGCTCGTGTGCTCGTGGAGCCACTTGAGGACGTCCAAGTGGCCGTTTGCCGCGGCGTTGTCCATCGCTGCGGTCGTGCAGCCTTCGGCCAAGTGCTCGTGGAACCACTGGACCGTGTGCAAGTGCCCGCCGCTCGCTGCGCGGTTCATCGCGCTCGTTGTCGCAGTCGTGATCTCAAGGGCATGGAGCCACTGAATGCACGCGAGATTGCCGCTGTACGCGGCGTAGTCCATGCCATCGGGGACGTCGAGGCGGTAGCTATGCGCATAGAGGAACTGCGCGACGTCGAGGTGGCCGCAGTGGATCGCGTACCGGAACGCCTGGTTCGACCGCTGCTCACTGTAGTGCGCGTCGAGCCACTCGATGACAGCGAGGTCGCCGCGGAGCGCCGCGTTGTCCATCGCCGCGTCTGTGCAGCCGACGTTCTGCGGCTGTGCGTGGAGCCACTCGAGGATGTGCAAGTGGCCGTTTGCTGCCGCCGCGTCCATGAAGCTCGTGGTCCAGACCAGGTGCGTGTGGTGCGCTGCGAGCCACGCGAGGATCGCGATGCTGCCGCTTGCGGCTGCGCGCTCCATGCCTTTTGTCGCAAAGCCCGCGGGGCAGTATGCGTGGAGCCACTGGACCATCGCGAGGTTGCCGTGGTCGGCTGCGAACGCGAGGCCTTTGCTGAAGAGCGACGCGCGGTAGAGCGGGTCGAGCGTCGGCGACTCGAACGCGCGCAAGCGGTCAAGTAATGACACGTGGTTGCGCTCGCACGCGCGCGGGAGCGACCAGTACTGCGGCAAGCCAAAGTCGAGGAAGTCGCTCACGCGCTCGACGACGTGCGGCAGCGCTTCGACTGGCTGCTGCACGCCACGGCACACGACGACCGCAGACGTGAGCACTGGGAGTCCGGAACGGTTGAGCTGCAGTGGCTCGCGTGTTGTTGTTGTTGTTGGTGGTGGTGCGTCGTGCGTCTGTGTCTGTGGTGGTGGTGATGGTGGCATGGCGGTCGTGACCTGCTCCGTCAACACTTCTGGTAGAGGTGACGGCGGTCGGTCTGGTAGTTGCTGTGTCGACTGTACCGACGGCTGCGCGGCGTCTGAGCGCACAGACGTCGCGAGCATCGTGACGACGCTGCTCTTGCTCGTGCTGCTGGCGCTGCTGCTCGTCGCTGTGGCTTTCTGCGCACTGCGCCGGCGCTGGAGACGCGACGACGCGGAGCCCATGCCTCTCTTCTTCGTACGCAAGTCAGTTTGTCAGACCGTTTGTATGTGGGAATCGATTACTATCCACGCAAGTGCTATACACCCACCACAGCGACTTGAAGCGCATTTGCAAGAACGACTGATGGCGCCAACGAGTGCGCTGTGCGTGGCGGAGCAAGTGCTCGTCGTGGCGTCTGCGAGCGTCTCGTTCGCTGGCTGCGCGTTCATCTTCTTCACGTGGAAGAGCTTCAGTGCACCGAACTACATCAGCCGCCGCATCGTCGCGTCGCTCGGACTCGCTGGACTCGTCACGGCGTTTGGCTTTGCCATGTACGTCTACACTGTTGTTTGCTACGGTCGCTGCGATCACTTGCATCCAAGCGCTACTGCGTGCATGTAGTGTTGTTCTGCGTATACTAGCTCGTGCGCTGACTATCGCGCTATCACATGCACACACACATACACGCCACAGGTCGATTGTCGTCGACGGTGAGCACTACGAGAATGTCGCGAGCCTGTGCTACCTCCAGGCGTTCACACTCCAGTACTTTTACCTCGCGTCGTACCTCTGGACCGCGTGCTTTGCCTTCCATCTCTTCCAGATCATCGTCAAGCGGTGCGTCTCTCCTACATACATGCTCTCATTCATTCATTCACTGCCACGCTTGCTCGGACCTCACATGTGATCCACATCGACAGGAACGAGTACCCCGAGCAGTTCCTCTGGGTGTATCGCGCCATTGGCTGGGGCGTCCCAGGTCTCATCCTGCTCTACCTCATATTGCGCCAACTCACCGGTCACTTGGGTGTCGGACCTGCCGACCGGCGCTGGTGCTGGATCGCCGTCCACTCCTCAAACACCGTGCAGCCGAGCGACGACCCGAGCACGTGGCAACGCGCCGGCGCTGTCCAGCAGCTCCTGCTCTTCTACGCGCCGATCGGTGCTGTCTTTGTCTTCAACGCAGTCGTGTACTACCGCATCGTGCGGTTCCTCGCGCACGACCCGATGGCCGCGCGCTTCCAGCAAAAGGTCGCGCTGTACCTCGGGATCTTCTTTGTGTGCTCGCTCTGGGGCGTCCTGAACCGCGTCGTGCAGTTCGCGAGTCCGTCGCACGCGCCAAACAAAGTCTTGAGCGTCCTCGAGTGCGTGTGCGACCCGCTCCAGCCGCTGCTGAACGCGCTTGCGTACGGCACGACGCGCCAGAGTCTCGACGCGTACCGCGAGCGCTTCTGCGCCTCGTGGTTCTACGCGTCGCTGCCATCAGACGACGACGACGACGACGAGTCGGGCGTCGACACGCGGAGCTTGCTAGAGAGTCAGGACACCGACACGGATGAGAGTCGCCAGGAGCGCAGCAGTGCACGTCTCGCGATCACAGGCGACTTTGACAGGTTCCCACACGTCGTGTACTCGGACAGTCCGAGATGAGAAGACGACGGTGAGCGCGCGTGCGAGGACGGAGCGATAGAGACTACTGACCGGCAGTGGCGGAGGAATAGACAGACTGACAGACTGACGGACGGATGTGTACGCAGAGTGGCGATGTTCATAGCGTCTCGACGGCTCAAAGACGAGAGAGAGAGTGGCTCGCAAGTCGTCAGACACACACACACACACGAGACGAGTGGCGCAGCGCACGGACGCTGTCCGAGTGCAAAGCGCTCGAGAGCCGACGTCATACGGAGCTCAGAAGAGCGACGGCGACGGCTTCGTCTCGCCCACAGACGTGCGGCGACTGTCGCTCGCGTCGGCCTTGAGCTTCAAGTAGAAGTCCTAGAGAGAGACACACACACACAAGCGCCGTGTGAGCCATTCGAGCGCCAGATCCGACCCAAAGGACAAGAGGACGACGTACCCAGAGGTGCTTCCGCTTGTCGCCGTCCTGCAGCAGCTTGATGATGTCGGGGATGAGGTGGATCATCTGGTCGGCACTGAACGCGTGCGCCAAGTACGCCGTGAAGTCGTCGTCCGAGCTCCGGTTCTGCCCGTACTCTTTGCACCGCGTCTTGAACTCCTCGACGCCCGCTGCGCCTGCGATCGTGTCGATCGTCGCGAGCACGCGGTCGTACACGATCTGGATGTCTGGACCCACGGCCGGCGTCGGCATGCGGTCGAGGAACGGCGCGAGGAACTTGCCTTTCAAGAAGTTGGTGCTCCCCGACGGCGGGATGCTCATCACGCGGTTGATCGCGTCGTAGAGCTGCGACGCTGCCGCTGGCTGCTCCACGGCGCCAGTCAGGATCTCAGTCGGCGTGATGTCGCGGCCGTAGAACTTCTTGTTGATGTCGTTGCGCGCTGCGATGGCCGAGCCCTGGAGCCCGACGCCGCCAAAGAGCCCTTTGCTGTGGCTGTACGTGTAGTTCGGCGCGACGCCCGAGGCGCTAAAGTTCGCGTTCGCACCCGCGGCGCGGCCGTACGGACCAGCGGCAAACTCCATGTTCGCGCCGGCCGAGAGCTGACCCTTCTGCATGAAGCTCTTGACCGCCATGTCCGAGTTGAGGATGATCATGAACTCGATCATCTGACCGCCGAGCTCGGCGCCAAAGCCCATGCCGAACGTCCCGATCGCACTTGGCGCGGACCAGCGGCCGTCTGGGAGCTTCGCGATCACGACGCCCGTGCCGACCTTGCCAGTCCAGATGAACCCGGCCTTGAGCACCGTGAGGAACGCGATGCCCTTTGCTTGGTGGAGCAAGTCGATCGGAATGCGCTTGTCGTGCTCGAGGTTCGGCGCAAAGAGGTGCTCGAGCGTGAGGCCCGCGGCGCGCACTGCGCCTTCCATCGTCGTGATCGCGTCCGTCATGGCTCAAGCGAGAGAGAGAGAGAGCTGCTTGCTGCTGCTTCTTCGTGCGGATGCTCGTGTTGTGGCTTGATGTGAAGTGTCCTGCTTCTGATGTTCCCCCTCTTTCGCGGCATACAAACAGCAAGTGATGACTTGCGAATTGCATGTCGCGCTTCTCACGTGAGCGCAAACAGCAGAAACGCGATCGATGGAAGCATACTCGATGTCTTGCGATTTGCATGAATGGATCAGCTCGACAGCACCATACAACAGCAAGAGAAAGTGTACATACCAAATATTTGCAATTTTGAGCTGTCACATTCCTGAAATCCAGCCATTCGTCGACAACTTCATGACAACCATCCTTGTTTGTTGCTTGCTTGTTGCTTGCTTGTTGCTTGCTTGTCCTTGCTTGTTTGCTTGTCGGACAACATACCGATACATCTGCTATACATCGTGCTACTTCTGTTGCGACTTAGTACGTAGCGTCGCTCGCTTCGCCTTGGACGATTTTCACGCCTGCGCTCGTGCCGAGACGCGTCGCGCCGAGCGCAATCATCTTCTGCGCGTCCGCCGCTGAGCGAATGCCGCCGCTCGCTTTCACGGCTTTGCCGGCCGGCAGCGCGATCTTCGCCATGAGTGCAACGTCCTCTTCGCTTGCGCCACGCGTGGAAAAGCCCGTCGACGTCTTGATAAAGTCCGCGCCAGCAGCGATCGCAAGCTCGCTCGCGATCTGGATCTGCTCGGTCGTCAAGAGCGCAGTCTCGAGAATGACTTTGCTCACGGCCTTGCGCGCCTTGCACTCGGCCACGACCGCGCAAATGTCGCGCAAGACGTAGTCGTGCTCGCCGGCAATGAGGCGTCCGACGTTGATGACCATGTCGATCTCTTCCGCGCCAGCGTTGAGGCACTCGCGCGCTTCAAACGCTTTCACGGTCGACGTCGTTGCGCCGAGCGGGAAGCCCACGACGCAACACACCTTCACGTGCGTCGACGACGACGCGTTCGCAGCAGCGAGCTCGTCGAGCACGTCGCGCGCAAACGACGCGTACGACGCGTTCACACACACTGAGCAGAACGCGTGCTCGGCGGCTTCTTCGCACAGCGCGCGCACTTGGCTCGGCTGCGCGTCCGCCTGCAGTCATCGCAGCACCGATCGCAAGGTGTGTGAGTGAACAACAATAACATTGTTGCGCAGCGCATGTTCGTGACGCAAGCACATACCTTGAGCAATGTGTGGTCAATGTACTGGTTCATCGTGGCGGTTGTCGTTGTTGTTGTTGGAGCTGTGCGCTGGCGCTTGTGAGGTCTCGCGTGCAGATTCTGTAATGGCGCGCGCAGCACTCGTGGCAGTGGGCAATGCTGCTCGTGGCGCTCGTGCACGTGCGCGTCGCTGCTTGTCGCTGCTGCCGCAGATCTCGACGACCTCGACCTTGCACTTGTGTCGTGAATGCGAATTGCTGGTGGCGCACTACTTGGATTACATACCGCGCTTGCTGGACTTGTATTTCTTGCGGCACGTGTCGACACAGATCGCTCGATTGATGGAGTGCTCGAGAGTGCTGCTGCTGTTGTTGTTGCTGTTGTTGTCGACTCTTGCGCGACCATCGCAGCCATGCACTCGCTTGCACCTGACACTCGCTTGCGTCCGCCGCCTCGGAGGCGCTTTTTACTGGCGTCAGACGACATGATCTCTTCGCGCTGGCGCCACCAGCGCCGAAACACACCAGCGTCGAGTTGCCACCCAAGTGCACAAAAGTGCGGCGCGGCTCGAGACGCCACGCCGCCGCCTTCGCTTGCGATCAACGCGATCACTTGCTGCTTCGTGTAGATGTCGATCGCTTGGCGCGTGCTTTTCGACGAGCGAGGGTCGCCGTTGTTGTCCTCTGCGTCTGCTGCTCCTGTCGACGTCGTCGTCACTGTTGTGTGCATGTATCGATCCAAATACCCGTGCCTGCGAGCGTCCTCACGCTCACTCTCGTCACTCTCAGCGTCGTTACTGGAGTCGGCAGCGTCGTGATGGTTGCTGTATGTTGGAGCTGTGTCCCGATCAGAGTGAGAGTGCGCGCGTGAGTGTGTCTCTTCTCGTGACGAGATCGATGTCGCTGGTGGCTCGGATAACACTGGCTCAGAGTCTCCTTGATGATCTTGCTCTGGATGCTGCCGGCCAAGACCGTGACGTCTCTTGAAGCGCTGGATCCAGGATGCCGACACGGACGCAGTGCGATTTGCTTGCGTCAAGAGCACAGCGTCTGTGAGCGCGCTCTTGTCTGGCGCAGCGGTCACGAACGCGAGCAGCGCGGCGTCGACGTCGGGATGCAGCAGCCTGCGTTTCTTGGTCCTGTTTTCGTCGACGTGGGTCTCGATCGGCGCGCGCACGATGTTCCCGAGCGTCGAGCGAGCGATGGTCTTGCCAAACTGCGCTTGGATCCAGTCGAGCACCTCGCTCGGCGGTGCATCTGGCTGCGCTGCAGCATATCTCCGCACTTTGTTCTTCTCTGCGATCGTCAAGTGCGTGCGGCCGACCATGTCTTGTGTCCTTGTGGCTTTTGCGAGCGAGTGCGTGTGCTGCTGCTGTGGTTGTTGTTGTAGTCGTGTATAGTGGCAAGTTGCTATTCGAATCGTACACAGCAGTTACGATACATAATTCGAATAGCAATTCGGACTTGTAATGGAGCTATCTAATCAAAGGTTAACGTGATCTCTCTCGAGCTTGATCAAAAGGATACATGTCCGACTCGGACATGTTCCGGGGGAGATTCCCACTCGAGTCAAAAATTAAAAATCCTTTTTCAAACAGCAAATGGCTCGGAATGGGGGTTCTTTTGAGCCAAACGCTGTTTAAAGCCTGCTTCAAACAGTAAATGGCTCGGAGAGGGGTTCTTTTGAGCCATTCACTGTTTGAAGCGTTTCGACGTGTACCACATTGTCTTGGGTGGTCAGCAAGATAGATAGTGTCAACCACGTCATCATACTGTGTGATCGCGTCATCGGTGGCCGTCGTGACTTGGTTTTTGTAGGTCGAAAAATAACAGCAATTGTGGTAGTGACAAAACCGAGCGTCATTGCACTGTGAGCGCGCTGGTAAGTACGACGACGGTTCGCAATACGTCACGAGCACCATCTTACCTTTAACTAAGCTACCTTTTTGTCCTTGCGTGCGTGAGTGTGTCTGTCTTCGGAACCGCGCAGTTAGGTGTCACGCTTTTAGTGAGTTGAGGTCAGATTTGTGGCTGTTCATTTGTGTGACATGCTTCGAAATTTGTTTGCGAAACTGAAGTTAGTCGATTTTTGGTATATTTTCGGGACTGTCCCGATGTCAAATTGTCGTTATACGTATAGGTTTTTGGGGACATATTGGGGACTGTCCCGGCTTTCAGCCGACAGCACCTCGCGCGGACCGAAGCAGTGCCATGCAGCTCGGGGCTTGCCACCGCAGCGCAGCGTAGGTCGGCAGCACCGCTCTGCATGGTGCTACTGAGGTTTTGCGCGGTGGTGCTGAGGCGTCAACTCCAATTAACACTGAACAAATAACTCCAACTAAACATTATTTTCCCGCCCGCGCAGCGGGCGGCGCTCGGCTAGTCTTATCCTTAACTACTCTACCTTTTTGAAGCTGCGTGAGTGTGTCTGTCTTCGGAACCGCGCAGTTAGGTGCCACGCTTTTGGTTAGTTGAGATCAGATTTGTGGCTGTTAGGTTGTGTCACACGCTTCGAAATTTGTTTGCGAAAACGAAGCAAGTCGAATTTTGCGATTTTTCGGGATTGTCCCGTGGACAAATTGCTAGAATAGATAGTGTTTTTCTGGAAAAATCGGGAACGTTCCGTGCGACACATGTTTTTGTTTCGGGACACACGCATTCACGTGCTTGCTTTTCAAACGCGCTCACAATGCAAACGAGCGTTGAATGAGCAGAAGCGAGAGCGAGCACGGGTGCGCGTCGCGACTGCATGTGCATGGGTGTGCGTCTGCCGCAGTGCGTTTGTGTGCGTATGCATACATGTATTCTGCATATGTGCATGTGCGTATATGTTGCTAAGGCGTAATATAACGGTTTCGGGAGTCACCAGGGCGCCGAGGCGATTGTTGTGGGCCAAGAGGGATTGTATGAGCCATGCAAAGTGAGTGGGGGCATTTTGCATGGGAGCATGTGTCTGCTGTAGTGGAACGCCAGCACGCCACGCCCACACAGCGCGAGGCAGACACATTGCTGCCCAGAGTGCCAGAGTACACCCTTGACAGCAGCACAGCAGGAGCCGTTAACTTCCGTATCTGAGTAACGCATTTTGTACGGACATTTCTCACTTCTATCCGTACAGAATGTTATCTCAGTCTACAAAATACGGATAAAGAAGGTTGCAGCCGGCACCCGCCGCCGTCCAACACTATACTAGCACGGCGCCTGTAGTCGGAATTTGCGACGAGCCCTCTGGCAATGAGTACGGCCGATGTCGACGGTACAGTGTACCAGAGTCGGTCGGAAAGTGATCGCTTGATTGAGAAGACGAACGCCAACCGTGGAGTATGGGGGGGTGGCCCTAGTAGCTTGCGTGTTGCATGATAGCGAAGACTTAAAATTCAAGACCCACGGTCTAATTGTGAGTTATTGATAGTTTGTATGCCTGTGCGCGCACGCAAATGTGCATGCAAGTGTATTTAACTATCAATTTCTCACTTTTAGACCGCAAGTCCCTTAATGGTACGTTTCAAGGTACGTTTGGACTAACAACACACACAAACACACTGCGGCATGACTAAGAGTGCTTATACTATGTTATATTTCGTTTGCGTACTGCATATTTCGTTATTTTATGTTATTTTGAGTCTAAATATTCGCTTCGGCACTTAGATTTCATCATAATTGATGGTCTAACGCGTATATTGTGTTCATTATTGCATTCAAATTTGTTTATTGTTTGCCAGTCATGCCACCTAAGCGAAAAAAGTTTGAGACCCTCCAAGAGGTCGAAAATGCGTATCGAGAGCCTCCTGATGAAACTCCAGTCGCCCGGAAAAAGCGATTGCAGGCGCTACGATCAGCAAGATCGCGATTTTTGAAGCGGATGGCGGAGCAGCAAGGTACGTTTAATGCCCAACAAATTAGTTTTGGTGTGTAAAACAGATAACTAACAGCCTCAAACACGTTTGAATACAGCTTTGCCTGTCATTGTTCAAGAACCAAGAGAACAACTCGACAACGGACGCAACCAAGACGTCAGCACGATGAATGTTCCAGAAGTGATGCAAGAATCGGCAGACCAGACTGTGATCGCCAGACGTGAGGCAGATCGGCTGCGCCAAGCCGCATCGCGGGCTCGAGCGCGCGAAAGCAACATCGAGCAAGTTCGAGAAGACGCGAGACACCAGCAGCGTGAGCGACGCGCACGACAGTCATCTCTAGAGCGCGAGATTGATCGTGAGATCAACAGAGAACGTGAGCAAGCCAGGCGTAAAGAGATGACCGAGGACGAGCGTGCTTCACATCGCGCTTCTCAAAGGTCTGTCGAGCAAGAGCGACGCAGTGCAATGTCGGCGACCGAACGCGACAACGTTCGCGCTATTCAGCGCGAGCGCGAGCGAGACCGACGCCACAATATGACCGAGGTCGAGTTGCTCCAGTATCGCGAGCACCGCCGGCAACAGCAAGTCATGCGACGGGAGACGGTGAGAGAAGAGCAACGTGAGGACAATCTCCAGCGTATTCAGTTCAGAAGTCGAACCAGACAGCACGGCAAAGCGTTTGCGCACCACAGCGACTTTACGCCGGAGCAGGTGACTGGCGCGAACGTCGTCGACAGGCGACACGTTGTCAAGACGAAGCGAGATGTCTGTCCGACATGCAATGCGTGGAAGCTCGAAGGCGAGACGGCGAACAAGTGCTGCCTCAGTGGAAAGGTTCACTTACCACCATTTCGCGATCCACCAGCTGCACTTTGTCGACTGTTTGACATGCGCGAGTTCAAGAACAACATTCGCGTGTACAACAACGTTTTCGCGTTCACATCGCTCGGGGCATCCGAAACAAAGAGGTTGAGCGTCGACGACACCGTCGCAGGGCACAACGGCATCTACACGTTCCGAGTGCAAGGTGCTCTGTGTCACTTTCTGGGATCTCTGCTTCCTCCACCGGGTGAAAGACCGCTCTTCGCCCAGATCTACATCGCTGATCCAGACATGGACGTTCGTGTGCAACACCGCATGCGAATGGCCGACGGGCTCGATCCAGCAACGTTGACAACGATCGAGAGCGTGATGGAAGACCACAACCCGTTTGCGCGCAAGTTCCTGAACGCCGGACAGATCATCGGTCAAGAGCGACTTGCTGCTTGCGAGCGAGCACTTGCTCAACGGCAACTTGAGCGAGACGAAGAAGAAAAGGGCGCGGATGATGAAAAAGCAATCCAGATCCCCGACATCAACATGCATCTTCGTTTGCACGCGCTGCCGACCGACGATCCGCGTACGCACAACGTTTCAACCGCGTCTGAAGTTGCAGCAGTGATGGTCGAGGATGGAAACGGTGCGCAGCATCGCGACCTTCTTCTTCGTACACGCAACAATGGCCGACTGTTTCGACTTTGGGAGACGCACCCAGAGTACGATCCTTTGCAGTACCCGCTCCTTTTCCCGTACGGCGAAGAAGGGTGGACGTACACAACTCCATACGTTGAAGGCGTGACACTTCGAGGCAAGACAGCGATGTCTCTGCGCGAGTTCGTCGCGTATCGACTGCACGAGCGTCGCAACGATACAGGATTGCTCCACCGCGGCTCTCGGCTCTTCCAGCAGTACGTCGTTGACCAGTGGGCCAAGTGCGAGCAAGAACAGATACGGTACATCCAGAGCGACGAGTTGCAGAAGAAGTACCGGCGCTAGACGTTTGCTGGAGTGTGCGACGCGTTGCAGAACGAAAACGTCAACGTGCACAACATTCCAGAGCTCGGAGAGCAACGTATCGAGGTCGAAGCGTTTGCGGTCGCACAGAACATCGGCAAACGCGTCATTCTTCCTGCCAGCTTCACAGGAAGCCCTCGGTACATGTACCAGCAGTTCCAAGACTCGATGGCGATCGTGCGCGAGTTCGGGAAGCCAGATTTGTTCGTTACTATGACGTGCAACCCGAAGTGGCAGGAGATCACGGACAATCTCCTGCCAGGACAAACGGCAACGGATCGTCCAGACGTCGTGAGTCGCGTGTGGCAACAGAAGCTCCAAGCACTGTTGAAGGACTTGGACGAAGGCGCACTCGGAGTTCAAGTCGCGCGCATCTACGTGATCGAGTTCCAGAAGCGCGGTCTTTCGCACGCGCACATTTTGGTGATCCTGCACGACGACGACAAGCCACGTTCGGTCGCTCGCATCAACAAGTTGGTGTCTGCGGAACTCCCAGATCCGGAGAAGAACCCGCTGTTGTACGAGACAGTGATCACATGCATGATGCATGGTCCGTGCGGTACAGCGAACGCCAACTCGCCGTGCACGAAGGACGGCAAATGCAGCAAGAAGTTCCCGAAGGAGTTCGCATCAGTAACTCGCGTTGGTAACGACGGGTACCCGGTGTACATGCGCCGCGCACGTCCTGCAGGTCGTTTGAAGCACAACGGCAAGGACTGGGACAACGCGGCGCTCAACCAGTTCGTTGTTCCGTACAACCCGTACTTGACGCAGAAGTACAACTGCCACATGAACATCGAGGTCTGCTCATCGATCAAGGCGGTCAAGTACATCTACAAGTACGTGTACAAGGGTGCAGACAAGACGTCGATGTCGATCGCCGACCGCGAGCGCGCACGCAACCCGAACGAAGTTGCGCGGTACCTGCAAGCACGGTACATCTCTCCAGTCGAAGCGTGTCAGCGACTGTTCGACTTCCCGACGCAAGCAAAGTCACACTCGGTTGTGTACTTGCCAGTGCACCTTCTTGGTGAGAGCTCGATCACGTTCGATACGACAAGTGACATTCAAGCGCGAATCGAAGCTGGCGAAAGGAGTAGATTGACCGCGTTCTTTCAGATCAGCGCTGGAGAGCCCGACCTCGCAGGAACAATGCTGTACCAAGACATCCCGAAGAAGTACCGGTGGGACCAGAAGAACAAGCGCTGGGTGCGGTACAAGGTTCGCGTCGCATCGATTGGACGCATGGTGCACTGCTCACCGCATCAGGAAGAACGGTTCTACTTGCGACTTTTGCTCAGTCACATCAAGGGACCGACATCATACGAAGACGTGCGCACCATTGAAGGCGTCGAGCACGCGACGTTCAAGGCAGCAGCGAAGGCAGCGGGATTCCTCGAAGACGACAACGAGTGGCACATGTGCCTGAGTGAAGCAGCGACGTTCCAGATGCCATACCAGCTGCGCGTGTTGTTCGCAACAATCTTGGCGTACTCGCAACCAAGTGACGTCGAAGCGTTGTGGACAGCATTTCGCGACGACCTGTCCAAGGACTACCAGCGTCAGCACAACGTCGACGCCGAGGACGAGTTCGTGCAGCTCAAGACTTTGGTCAGCATCGACAAGTTGCTTCAAGCAAACGGCAAAGATTTGCCCAAGTTTGCCGACATGCCGCAGCTGAGCCAGTTCAGTGTCGAGCTTCACGAGCGCCTTGCGAGTACCGAGTTGGAAGACGAAGAGAGGAACGCGTACCCGAGAGAGTTGCTCGAAGCCATCATCGCGCGCACGGTCGACAGTCCGATGAACCGCGACCAGCAGTTTGTCTTCGATCAAGTCGTCAACGCCGTGAACAGTTGTGCTCCTGAGCAGAAGCTGTTCTTCCTCGACGGACCAGGCGGCACGGGCAAGTCGTTCTTGCTGGAGCAGATCCTGGCGACAGTGCGCATTGAAAACAAGATCGCGTTGGCCGTTGCGTCAAGCGGCATTGCAGCGCTACTGCTTACCGGTGGTCGGACGGCGCACTCGACATTCAAGATCCCGCTCGAACTGACCAAGGATAGCACGTGTGAGATTTCGAAGCAGTCCAAGATCGCACGACTGCTCAAGCGCACAAAGTTGATCATCTGGGACGAAGCTCCGATGACGAACCGGTTCGCGTTCGAAGCTGTTGACAGGGTGTTGAAAGACATCCACGACAGCAACGACGCGTTCGGCGGCAAAGTTGTCGTCCTGTCTGGCGATTTTCGTCAGATCCTGCCAGTTGTCAAGCCTGGCGGTCGATTTGAATCGATCGACGCAAGTTTGAAGCGATCGGACCTTTGGTCGAAGTTCCAGACGTTGCGGCTGACCGAGAACATGCGCGTACGGACAGCTCCGAACGACGTAGAGGGTTTTGACATCGCGGCGTTTTCCAAATACTTGCTTCAAGTCGGTGAAGGTCGTCACGAGCGGGATCCTGAGCTCGGATCCGACTACATCAAGTTGCCGCGCGACTTGGTGATCAACGAGCTGACACAGCCAGGGTCAGAGCCAGAAGACGAAGAGGACGAGGAACAACAGTCATCGCGTGTTCAGAACGACTTGAGCCAGCTCATCGATCACCTGTACCTCGATGTCAACGAGCAGATGGCAAACGACGCGTACTTTGCCGAGCGAGCGATCCTTTGTCCGACAAACCGAGACGTGCATCGGATCAACGACGAAGTGACCAAGCGTTTGATAGGTGACGCGCGCGAGTACCTGTCAGTCGACTCGATCGACGACGAGAACGAGCTGACAGCAGGTTTGTACGAGACGGAGTTCCTGAACTCGCTCAACCTCTCCGGGATCCCGCCACACAAGATCACGCTCAAGATTGGCGCTCCAGTCATGATGGTGCGCAACTTGAACAGCAACTTGGGGCTTTGCAACGGCACGCGACTTCGAGTTGTGGAACTGCGCGACAAATGCATCAAGGCGACGATAATGACGGGACCACGCAAGGGTGACGTCGTCTTTATTCCTCGGATCATCTTGGTCAGCAAGGAAAAGGAGCTTCCGTTCCAGGTCCGGCGCAAGCAGTTCCCAGTCATCCCAGCGTTCGCGATGACGATCAACAAGGCGCAAGGTCAGTCGCTCCACCACTTGGGACTGTACTTGCCTCGGTCAGTGTTTGCGCACGGACAGCTCTACGTCGCTCTATCAAGAGTGACTTCGCGCAACAACATCAAGATCGTCGTGGTCGACCCCGAGAAAGAAGACGACGAAGGAGTGTACACGAAGAACGTTGTGTACCGTGAGATCTTCGACTGAAGAGCTCAACAAGTCTACATATCAAGACAAAACACAAGTAGGACACTGAACAAAAACACCAGAAAAGATAGGATGCAAAAGACAACAAGTAGGCACAGAAACAAAAACAAACAAACAGATAGGGATGCATAAGACAGCAAGAAACGTAGGATAGGAACACAACCAAGACTACACCAAACTCCAGAAAAACTAAATAAGAAGAAAAAGGAAATATACAAACTGCATGTGTAAAACGGATCTCGCTTTAATTCCCAACACTTGATTCATAAGACATACAACTCGAACAAAACCAATCTAACACGCTTTAGCAAAACACACAATTCCAACAGCACCAAACTAACCGGCTAGTCCCATAGACTAAGCCACAGCGTCCCATAAGGGCTCGGGAAGTGAAACCGTGAAGATACTCTATGGGAAGGGGAGGGCTCGGGAAGAGCTGATGTTGCATTCCCTTGTTTTCCGCACTATTACAATGTATTTGCGCTACAAACGGCAAGTCACGTGGCCGACAATGATGCAATCACGATAGTTGAGGTGGTAACACAACGAATGTCCGACTTTTTAGTGTGTAAGTCACATAAGTTCCGACACTTTGACGAGATCTTTGCTCACTTTTGCTCAGTCAACCCAACGAGCAGCACCCTTCGCCTCCTTGCTTGCAAGATCAACGCCGCCGAGGACCTCGTCGTGACCGTCGCGTTCGACGGTAAGCTCGTGGTCTCGAGCCTCGCGTCGCAGACCGTCGTGCTCCTGTGTCCGCTGCCGCAAGGCAAGCGCCAGGGCTGGTCCTGCGCGTTCAGCGACGTTGACCCGTTCGCGCTCTACTGCGGCTTCCACGACGGCAGCGTCGCCAAGTACGACATGCGTCGGCCCACGACTGACGCAGTCGTCGAGTGGTTCGCCGCGCAGGAGCGCCAGCCCGTGCACGCGATCCGGCTATCGAGAGGACCGGACGGCACCGAGCAGCTCGTGTGCGGCTCGGGCAAGCAACCGATCACGTTCAACACGCGCTACGTGCCGGAGCAATCCGCGGCGAAGACGTGTTTGACTTTCCTGGCGAGGATGCGCTTCAAAGATACCTGAACCTGTTCGGCACCGCCGTTGAGTACCTCGACGCTGCAGTGTTCCTGATCACTTCTGCTGACGTACGTACATGCTCTATCTTATTGCTACCGATTGCTATCAACGTTCTATTTGTGCCCAATTGCAACAGATTGCCGATACATTGATTGCCATGCACCGGATGGGGAAGAAGCTGTGCATTGCTACAGAAGCGCGGATGGCGAGATCGCGCATTTCGAAGGTCCGTGATCTCGTGGCAGCCGGCATCCCAGTGCGGCTCGAGCAGGATATGCACCGCAAGGTGCTGATCTTGGACCGCAAGCGAGTCGTGCTCGGGTCGCTCAACTGGCCGAATAAAGGCCTCAAGACGAGCAGCGAGATCGCGGTTCCGTTTGGCGGTCCATTCGCTCGCAACATCTTCGACAAGTTCGACCAGCGCTACGACCTCCTTACTATCGGCGACCAGCTTAACACAGCTCCACGTCCTCGCCGCAATAGTGTCAGCACCAACCATGACCAGAACCAGAGTGTGAGTGTGGGCACGTCGATCACCACCACAGACGCGATCTCTTCGAGCGAGAGCAAGCATGACCATGAGTCTGAGTCTGACACCGACATGGACTGAATACATGCCTAATACATGCATTTTTCTCAAGCTCAATCAATCAGCACTTGCAGCCGACGTGCACACACGCATGCGCTAGAAGCGACTCGCAGCGCACGAGACACACACGTGCTCAAGCTACATCGCCTTTGCGGCCGCTTTGACTGCGGCGGCGACTGGATGCGCTAGAAGCGACTCGCAGCGCACGACACACACACACATACACGTGCTCGAGCTACATCGCCTTTGTGGCCGCTTTGACTGCGGCGGCGACTGGACTCGCGCGCGCAAAGCGCAGCGTGTGGAGCGTCCAGAGCGACGACGACAGGATCAGCGCAGCGCCGCTCGCGTGGACCATCGCCATCGTCGTTGGCACGTGGTTCACGAGCATCGACGCGCCAAACACGACCTGGAGACACAAACAACAACACAGCACATGATTTTGGTAGTCAACTGTACGCACACAGTCATGACCATGCATGTCAAGCAAGTGCAAGCAAGTACAAGCAAAGGGTCAAGCAACCGAAGGAGACAGCAAGCGAAGGAGCAAGCAAGTACCTGACCGCCAACTGCTGCCATCGACACGCTCAGCGCCGTCTTTGCCTCTGGCGGGAGGTTCGACCAGACGTTCGGCTTGCGCGCTTTCACGTACACGGCCGTGTACATCGCGAGACTCCCGACTGCGAGCAAGCGGTGGTCGAGCTGCACGAGCGCGACGTTGTCGTAGAAGTTGCGGTACCACGGCTGTTGCGACGCAGAGTACATTTTCACAGAGCACACATCGCCCGAGTGACACGAGGTCGTGAGTCCGTTGGTTGGTCTGTTGGCTCGCCGGTCCGTCCCAGTGCGCAAGACCCATACGCGCGCACACACACACAACTGCTCGCAGTACAAGCAATACGTACAGTCTTGTCGAAGAGTCCGTCAGGGATCCAGTGGTCGCCCATCTTCGGGAACGTGTTGTACACCTGGCCCGCGTCAATCTCCGCGACGCCGGTGCCAGCGATCGCGGCGCCGAGGAAGAGACCAGTCGCGGCTTGGAAGAGACGCCGCACTTCGCCGATGTCCTTCAGCGCAGCTGTGGTCGTGAGCTCACGGAGCTTGAGCGCACGCGACGCTGGTGAGACTAAGGAAAAGCCCGTCCAGAGCAACAATGACATGTTTGCGAGCGAGAACGCCACCTATGGCGCCAGCACAAGTGCACATGGCATATGACACAAGAGCACGAAAGCATGAGTGTGAGAGTGTGACCAGCCGAGACAACAACTAAGCAGCTCTGCCGCACAACCGCTCGTCCGCAAAACACGTACGTGAGCTGGAAGCCCGAATGTCGCGATGTAGCCGGCGTGCTGGCTCCGGTCCGGGTCCTCGACGTTCTTGCGCACCATCTTGCGGCCAATGTACATCTGCGTCGCGCCGAGTGCGACAACTGCCGCCAACTTGCCGTGGATCGATGTCGGAAGCTTCTCTTTCGCGTACAAGTACACGAGCGGACCGACGAACGCGAGCGCCGTGCCTTGACCAAGCAAACGGTGCGCGTGCTCCCATGAGTACGTCCGCTTGAACTCATCGAGCGTCTGTGCAACGAAACAGCACGAGAGAGGTATCGAGACAAGCATCCAGAGACATCAAGAGAGGAGTCAAACTTGCCAGACCAGTGCTGCGTGCTGCACAAAGCGGACAGTACCATCTCTTTGCGCTGGTGGTGCGCACTGAAGTCCTGGTACGTCTCGAACTCGCGGTGCCAGTCGCTTTCGTTCTTGGGCGACGCGTGTGGCTTCCAGTAGAGCAACGACGCGCCAGAGCGCGTGAGACTCGCAGCAGCTCCGACTGTCAGCGTCGTTGCGACCATGCCCGCGCACCCAAAGAGCCACCATGGCAGCGGATCTTTCGCCACGGCGTCTTTCACACGCGCAGTCATCGCAAAGCGCTGTGTGTATGGCATCAACACCAAGCGTACAACAACAACGCGTCGGTATCGACCCACTGATAAAGCGAGTGAGCGGCGACACTGGCGCTCGATAGTACTGCAGAGACGTACTCGTTGCGTGGTCTGGAACGACAGACCGCTGGTCGGGGTCACCTTGCCTCCGGCACGGAGTCCGCATCGAGGTAGTCCGCTCGGGACGCGTGCACGAGGCGATACGAGCTGGGAAGTTGGTGCGCGCAGCATTGTGCAAGTTCAATTCTGTCGGTGCTACAGACCATCGAGTCATCATGGCATGGCCAGCTCGACATCACGCGCATGCAAGCAGACATACCGAGTCCAAAGAAGAAGATCGAGTTCAAACGCCAACTGCCTTGTGCAGCGTCGTCGTCGATCTCGATCTCAACTGTCGGAACCGTGGTGCAGGTCGCGGTTGAATTGTTAGGTAGTTTCAAGCACTAGTTTCAAGCACCTCATTGGTTCAAAACCATTGGTTTGAACCAGCAAAATTCACTTTCCACCAATCAGTTTCGAATACTTCCACCAGTCGACAAAGTGGTTGTGGTCGCACACGACCTCGCACGACCTCGGTAACTCGAGCGAGCGCGTCTCTGCACTACGACCAAGTCCTGTTCAGACTCGAGCTCCTCCTCTTCTAGAGCTTCATGGCCCTTACGATCGTCTCGTGCAGCAGCAAGCAAGGTTGCTTCCTAGTCTAGGAAGCTCGGGCTTGAGCGTCAACAACGCGATTGTGAACTTGATGACCGAGGATGACGCTGATCGTCGCGTGATCAGTCGATCCATCGGCCACGTCTGTGCGCCTGAACAGTGAAAGTGCATGACAGCGGAGACTGAGCACGCGTGCCTCTGCGCCACCGAGACGCCTGGATACGAAGGCGACGCGATCGAGCGCGAGGGCCACGCGCCACGGCTTCTCGTCCAGATGCAGCATCTCGAGTGATAGCTAGCACTTTGAAAGTCAGCAAGAGCTCATTTGCAAAGTCGACGAGCCCAAGACACACACGTGACAAGAGCGGCTGCCATGAACGTCCGCGCTACGTTGATCGTTGTCGCGACTGCTCTCGCAACTCTTGCGAGTCTTGACAGCAACTGCGGTGCACACGCGCTGACTTCAAGTCAGTCGCCGCGCGTCCACCCTGGTGTACACCGTGCACTTCGTCAGCATGGCACAGTGAACCTCATGGTCATGATGCGAGGCTCGAACCACCGAGCACTTGCGAGCGTGCTCGACACCGCCGACTCACCTCAAACAAGTGTGGATCGCGCCGCCAAGATCGAGCGCCTCGTCGATGCGCTGCAGTCACACGCGAGCACAAGTCATGCAGACGTCGAGAAGCTGCTGATGCACGAGTCTGCAGTCGCATCTTCGTCTTCGAGTCCGTCGCAGCCGCTGTTTGCTCGCTACAAGTCGTTCTGGATCTCGAACCAGATCTACATCGAAGCGGCGTCGTACGCACTGCTCGAGAAGCTCATGACGTTGCCAGCGATCGAAGAAGTGCGCGAAGAGGACGTCGCAGAGCTCGCTCTTAGCGAAGAGAGCAGCAGCGCCAGCAATGGCGACCACCAAGCGGTCGGGGCAGCCGAGTGGGGCGTCGAGCAGATCGGCGCGCCAGCGCTATGGGCAAAGGGCATCACTGGCCAAGGCGTCGTTGTCGGCAGCATCGACTCGGGCGTGCGTGTGACGCACGAGAGCCTCGCGCACAACTTTGTCGGCGATCACGGATGGTTCGCACCGCCAAACAACCTCACGCTGCCATCGGACAAGAGCGGCCACGGGACGCACACGATGGGGACGATCGTCGGTAGCGGCGGCATTGGCGTTGCGCCTGGCGCCAGCTGGATGAGCTGCCGCGGCTGCCCGAGCGGACTTTGCGCTGAGAACTACTTGCTCACGTGCTTTGAGTTCATGGTGTGTCCGACCGACACGAACGGAGCGAGCCGAGACTGCTCCAAGGCGCCGCACGTCGTCAACAACAGCTGGAGCAGCCCTGCCGGCAAGAAGACGTACGCTGCAGCGATCGACGCGTGGCTCGCGGCTGGCATCGTCCCAGTCTTTGCGAGCGGCAACACGGGTCCAGCGTGCGGCACGACGCGCTCACCGGGCGACTACGCCACAGTCATTAGCGTCGGCTCGACAGCCGTGAACGGCTCGCTCGCACTCTCGAGCAGCAAGGGTCCTGCGTTCGAGAGTGGACTCACCAAGCCAGACGTGTCTGCGCCAGGCGTGCTCGTTCGCTCTGCTGCGCACGACAGCGACGCAGGCTACGCCGTCAAGTCGGGCACGAGCATGGCGACGCCGCACGTCGTCGGAGCGATCGCGTTGTTGCTGAGCGCAAAGCCAACGCTCCGCTTTGACGAGATCCGAGTGCTCCTTGCACGCTCAGCAGACCGACAAAGCTTGGCGCCACTGAACACGACGTGCAGCAGCTCAGAACAAGATGCTGGCCGTGCGTGGCCAAACAACCACTACGGCGCTGGTCGTGTGGACGTACTCAGCGCCTACACCGCGCTCATGAGCGCTTCGAACTGAAGCAGATCGCTCGGTCTTTCGTCAACAGCAGCCTTAGCAGTAGGTAGACTCGTAGACATCCCTCGCTAGCTCATCAACGGTCGTTCATCGCCTTGCTCGTCTAGTTGGTGACGCATGCGCGTGCAGGGTCCATCGGACCGGATCGCTCAAGCGCCACGCAGTGTCGAGCACACACACACGCAGGAGACACAAGACACTTGATGCGGCTGATCGAGTGACGTCTGACTGACTCGAAATCAGGAAGCGCTACTCGCGCATAGACTGCGCACCTGCGCCTGCTGCGGCCCCATCGAAACGCGCGCGAGTCGAGTGTCGATGCTCCGCTTCTCGCTCGTCTTGTGCGAGTTGGTAACGCGCGCGGTCGGGCAGATGCGGATGATCAATGCCATCTGCACGCTCATACAACGCTTCGTGCAAGCGCCAACACTCGTCCAGTACTGTCCAGTCAGCGGCGTCGCTCGCGTGCGCTGTTTGCACTGCTCATGTCGCTCCATTCACCAAACTCTCTTCCACGTCCGACACAAGCAAGAAGCGCCTTCATTCGACGCTACACTGCCTCACGACAGCTCCTACGACAATGTCCATGCCCAAGTCGCTCGTTGTCTTCGTGCTCACAGCTGTCGCTGCCGTCTCGGCGCAGAACGCGATCTCTGGCGTCGCAGTCCCGAGAGGCGAGCCGCTCTTCGGCGAGCTCAGTGTCACGGCGCTCAGTGCCACGAGCGTCGCGGACAAGATGTTTGCCGAGGCCGAGTGCATCTGGAAGTCGCGCGGCTGGACTGTCGTCTCGAACTCGAGCGGCATTCTGAACGAAGCCAAGGCCGTGAGCGGCGTGTTTGCAGCAGCGAACGTGAGTCTCACGCGCGCAACGGCAGTCGTGGACGCGCCGGCGCAGACGCTCTTCGACTACCTCATCACGCCTGCGGGCTACCAGCTCATTGACCCGACGAGCAACCCAGAGGACTTCTCCAAGCCGCCGCTCGAGACGTTCTCGACGTTCTTCTGGCGCGGCGTCGGCAAGACGGACAAGAAGCGCCTCGAGGTCGCGCGCACCGAGGCGCAGCTCGGACTCGGCGTGCGCACGCGCGAGTTCGTCGTGCTCAACGGCATTGACCAGACCACGCGCTTGTTCGTGTCCAAGTCGGTGCAGCACCGCGGCGACCCGGGCTGCAGCATCTACGGCCCTGCGACGTGCAACACCATCTCGACGAACCCCGTGCGCGCGCTCAACACGTTCGCAGTGCAAGTGGAGTCTCTGAAGGGCGACGCGAGCAAGTCGGTCGTGCAGCTGATCAACTACGCGGACCTCGTGGTGCCGGAGATCCCGTCGGTCGCGATGAACCAGATCAACGCGGTCTTCCTCGTCGACATGGTCGGCCGCATGCGCGCGTTCTACGCGCCGACGCCAGCACAGGCGTAGTGATTGAGCGCTGTGTCGAGTACCATCGCTGGTCGCGAGCGTCTTGAGAACGGCTGGAGACCTCTGAATGAGCTGAGAATGAGAAGAGCTCCAGTCGTATATGACAAGAGCATTTGACTATGAATCGAAGCTATACTCGTAATATTCGGAGTCGACACGTTTAGCTTGTAGATAAACGTGTCACGCACTGTTCGTGACGACACGATTATCTACAAGATAAAACGTGTCGATTTTAATTTAAATTCTCAACGCACGCGCTTTTTTTAAGACCGACTGGCACTGCTTGAACTCACAGTCGTGACGACCGAAGCTGAAGCCGACGCGCTGCTGGCAACGAGCAAAGCGCACAAGCACAGCAGCAAGCGGGACGCAGACGCGAGCGGGTACGCGATGACTGCGTCCAGTTCGTTACCCTAGCATCTCTGACAAGCGGCTCCTGACTGCGCTGGTCGTCGCCATGGACAGACACGAGTGACTGACGCTGACGGTCCTTGCGTGTCACGAGTGACCGACCACCTCACACATACAAGTACGTCGGATGGCTCGCGTCGCTGCGGCACTTGAGCAGTCCGACACTTCAGCGTCGCTCGCCGATGTGACGTACGAACTCGTTGCGAGTGGCGCGCTCCCAGTGCTCGACATGTCGCGGTCCGTGCGGAGCGTGTGGCTGCCACCGCGACTCGCAGCCGCGTGGGCGACGTTCATGCGGCGCTTCCACGCGCCGATCCTCCTCGGCGTCTACGCCTCGCTCTTGCTCAACTTCCTTTGCGTGTGCCTCCCTGCAACACACGGACGGTGGTGCGCCGTGCTCGCGCTCGTGCTCGGTACACCTGGATGTGTCGTGCGCATCACGCTCCTGCGTAGTGATGCTGTGCGACTCTTGCTCGCGACGTACGAGTACTGGTTCTTCGCGCTCACGAGTGTCATGGCGATCGCGCTCTTGAGCGTCTACCTCGGCGACGCGCGCGCGGCGTTCGTGCCTGGCATGTGGATCGGCTTCCAGAGCTGCATCCTCGTCGACGCCGACGTCGCGAGCGCGCGGCACTACATGAACGCCACGGCCGCGATGCTCGCGTTCATCACAGCGCTCACGACGCTCGTGTTCCTCGAGCTCGTCGACGACGTGAACCACATCGAGCTCGTGCGCGCCAAGATGCGCGCCGTGTCGATCGAGACGGTGCTCGCGAACGCCGGCGTGATCGTCATCGTCATGCTTAGCCGCAACTTGTACCGACGCCGCGCTGCTGCGAAGCGAGCCAAGACGCGCGACAGCCACGTGAAGACCGTCTATTGCATCACCTACCGCTGTCGCATCCAGCTCGTGCGCGTTGAGAGCCTCGACGCTGTCGTGCCAGTCGAAGCATCAGCGCTCACTGGAGACTACAGCCAACGCCCCACCACAACGAGCGACGCGGCTGCAGAGACAGCAAACACCATAGCGGCAACGCTCACACGCCTGGAGCTCGTCAAAGTCGAGCACCAGTTCGGCGCAGCGCGCGTGCTGTGGCCGGCGCTCCAGCGCTGCTTGATTCAGCGAGGCGATGTCCCGTGGGTCGTACGAACCACAGCGCTCGCGCTCGCAACGATTGGCGCCATGACGTCCGTGTTGTCAGTCGCGCTCTCGTCTGTTGGTCCAACTGCGCGTTTGCAACTCCAAGTCGCGGCGCTTACGAGCTCGAGTGTCGTCGTCTTTGTTGGCGCAAGTTTGCTCCAGCGCGAGATGCTCAGGCGCCTCGTATGCTCGTTCGACTACGCGTTCCTTTCGATCCAGCTCACGCTCGCACACGTCGCTGTGTGTGACCTCGTGTCCTACGACGGTCGGTGCCTCATTGTGGCGGCGAGCTGGCTCTGGATGCACCTCGTCTTGAGCATCGACGCGCTCACGCCGCTCGTCAAAGCGCGCTGGCACTTCCGCGTGCGCTTTGCTACGCCGGTCCTGCTCCTTTTCCTCACTGCTCAGATCGCCATGGCAGCGGCGATTGTACTCGATGGCGACTACAACCTGCGCGACCGCGTCGTCTACCGCGTGCACATGCACCACCGCGTTGTCTCAGTCAAAGTCGCAGCGTTCATCATCAGTCGCATCGCGACGCTCTTTGGCTGGTCGCTCCGCATGCTCTGGCGCATCTGGCACCAGACTGGCGACGAGCTCATCCTGTTGCACGGCAGCGTGTGCTACGAGACCAAGCTCGCGCAAGTGCGGCGGCGCAAGACCGAAGCAATTGACGGCAACTGCGCGCCTTGCACTGGTACGACTGCAGTCGCGCCGATGGCGCCGTCCACCATCGCCGGTGCTAGTGCTGGCAGTGTCACATGAGCGTCTGAGTCTGCGGGTATGTGCAGCGTTGCAAGCGAGTGTATGAGAGGAGCGACGTCCAAGCGAGGCGACCTCGGTTTGTGTCGAGCTTCATAGAGAGTGGTTCTGGTCCTGAACTGCACTCGAACTCGTCTGTGAGCATCGTCACGTTCGGGTGACTTGGCTCGAGATCTGCTGGCAGAGTGGCCAAGACCGACGTCTGGACCGTCAGCTCTCCAAGCATCTGTGTCGTTGGTACATACGCCCTGCGTGCTGACCGCCCTCGAACATCGCCGAGATGTTCGAGGGCGGTCAGCGGTCGACTCTGTCGACAGTCGTTTCACGTGGTAGAGTACTGTGGCGAGTCACTAGTGTGTCAGCGTCAGCACACGAGGCATCGGCACTCGACGTGCTCGCATTCGCCTCTGTCCGTGCGTGCGCGTACGATGGAGAGCAGCAGCAGCGCGAGTCTGAATGGCGTCGACTTTCCCAAGAAGCGCGTGCTCATTCGCGTGTACCCGCGGTACGTGCGGCTGCGCCAGGGCAGCGAGATCCGCTACAGTCTCAAGCTCTCGCGCCCGATCAGCAAGGTGCGCGATGCGCAGTGTGCTGTCTACTCTTGACAGGCTCACTCGCGCGTCTGCTAGACTGACGCATCCATCGACATGTACAGGGCAAAGCCGTGACGATCCACGTCTGTGTGATCATGAACAAGTGCGGCGTGAGCGTGAGTCCGACGCAGCTCGTCGTGACGGCGTCGGACTGGAAGCTCCCGCGCGAGATCGTCGTCACGAGCGACGTCGACTCGGAGATCCGAACGATCCAGATCCACCACAAGATCCACGAGACGTACGACGACGTCTACAACGCGAGCACGGCGATCCCGTCGGTCTTTGTCTCGGTGCTCCAGAAAGAGGCGACGTTCCTCTTCGCTTTTGGCTGCGGACTCCACGGTCGCCTCGGGAGCAACGACGAAGAGAACGCGAACGTCCCGACGCCGTTCGCGTGCAAGTGGCTCCACCCCGTGCAGATCGCGAGTGGCAAGGCGCACTCGGCGATCATCGACGTCTACTCCAACATCTACTGCTTTGGACTCGGCGCACAGGGGCAGCTCGGACAGGGCGACAGCAACCTCGACTCGTCGAAGCTCCCGCTGCGCGTCCCGA
Source organism: Pythium guiyangense (assembly GCA_003730235.1). Taxonomy (NCBI): domain Eukaryota; phylum Oomycota; class Peronosporomycetes; order Pythiales; family Pythiaceae; genus Pythium; species Pythium guiyangense. Next base: position 222,954 of record QXDM01000077.1, on the reverse strand, counting down.
CAGTCGGGACGTCGACAATCCTCCACGTCGCGTGCGGGAGCCACCACACGATGTGCATGACGACAGAAGGCAAGGTCTTTGCGTGGGGCGACAACACGAGCGGACAGCTCGGTCTTGGCTTCAAGTCGCTCAAGCCGCGCGGCATCCCCACGCGTGTCGAGAAGCTCGTGAACGTCCGCGGCCTCGTCTGCGGCGGGAGCCACTCGTTCGTCGTCATGCTCGACAACAACGTCCTTGCGTGCGGGAGCAACATCGCCGGACAGCTCGGACTCGGCGACCGCAAAGACCGCGCAGTGTTTGAGCGGATCCCGTTCTTCCGCAAGCTGTACGCACCACCGGCGCCTGCAACGGCGACGATTAGTGGCAGCACTGGCGCCAACGCGAGTGGCATTAGCGCTGCTAGCCATGCTCTACACGGCAGCGGCTTTGCCATACCTCCAGGTGCTGCTGCAGCGACGATCGGCGACATTGAGCTCGCGTCGGGACTGTACCACGCCATGGCGCTCTGCGGCAAGCGCGTCTACTCGTGGGGCAACGGCGACGACGGACGTCTGGGCCACGGGAACCTCGAGACGCATCTCGAGCCGACGCTCGTGAGCGCGCTGTGCGACGTCCCAGTCCGGTCGATCGCGTGCGGGGGGAGCCACAGCGGCGCCATTGCTGCAAACGGCGACGTCTACGTCTGGGGCAACGGCCAGCACGGCCAGCTGGGGACTGGCGCACAGCGCAGTCGCCGCGTGCCGACGAAAGTCCGGCTGCTCCACAACAAGCACGTCACGCAACTCGCGTTTGGCGAGTGGCACTCGATGGCGCTCTGCGACGGCGGCGCGCTCTACGCCTGGGGCTTTGGCGAAGAAGGCCAGCTCGGTCTCCCAGACGACGACAAGCGCCCGAGTCGCATCGTGCCGCTCCCGACGCTTGTGCACGCGCTCACTGGCACGGGCGCCACGATGGTGCGCTGCGGCGGCTCGCACACGTTCGTCGTGAGCGTCCTCGAAGCGCGGCGACCGCAGCTCGCGCGCATGCATCGCCGGACGTCGCAGACCGAAGTCTCGCGCGAGTCGGACCGGATCGCAGTGCTCGCTCGCCCCACGGCGGCGGCGGCGCGAGGGACGTCAGCAATGGTGGCGCACCACGACAGCGAGCGCAAGCTCCCACACTCTCGGAGCAATCCGAGTCGCGGCGAGGCGTTGTCTGACGTCACGGCCGCGTCCTCGAGCGAGCAACTCAAGAAGAAGCCAAGCGCATTGACGCGGAAGAAGTCGCAGACTGAGCGTCTCGAAGAGCTCGCAGCGGCGGCGGGAGCAGCGCTCACGCACCGCGAGGTCGACGACGCGCCGCGCGTGCCGCTCGACTTCTCCTGGCGCGATCGCCCGCTCACGTCTCGCACCGCGGTGCGCAACGCACTGCGTCAAGAGGTCAAAGCGCTGAGCGAAGCTCGCGAAGCGCTCACGCCGATTCCGATGCCGTCGCGCGCCAAGACCGCGAGCAGCGCGTTCATGTCGCCGCGGCTCCGGCGCTTGCACGACCAGGTCCTCCGCGGCACAGAAGCCGGCGCTGGACTGCTCAAGTGCCAGAGCATCGTCGGCACGGACGCAATGCGCACGAGCATCGCGACTGCAGTCGACACTGCGACAGCGGCAGTCGCACAGACCGAGATGCGAGGACTCACAATGACGAATCGGTGCACGCCGCGGCGGTGGCTCGACGACGACAGCGGGAACCAGAGCGCCACGGACGACGACAGCGCACCGTCTTCGCTAGCTATAATGCTCGCAGAGCTCCGAGGCGATCCGTCCACGTCCGACAGCGAGAGCAACGGACAGCGCAGTCGACAACGTGGCTCCATGGACGACAGTAGCGAGAGCGACGACGAGATCTGCGTCGCAGGTCAGCGCGCGTGCGTCGACCTGGAGCGCTCGATTGTGTGGCAGCTCAGCAGTCCGTGAGCACGAGGCGATCGAAAGCAGCAAGCGGCACGAGAGTGAGAGAGAGAGACTAGGAAGATTGGCATTGGCGACTGCGCCACGGCGCTCGAGTCACGAAGCCGACGATGGCAAGTCGCGGTAGAACTCGGCGAGTCGGATCTCCAAGCGCGCTGGCTCGACTGGCGGCAGCGTGCTCGCTTGCCAGAGCAGCTCGGATGGAATCGGCGCGTACGGTGCGAGGCCGCTCTTGCGCGCGAGCTTGCACACGTTCGCCAGTGCGCCAACAGGCATCGCAGACAGCAGCGTGTCTGGCGACACGGAAGTCGCTGGTGGTGACGGCACTGCTGACGCTAATGCGGCGTGCGGTGTCGGTGGAGCAAAGTGCGGTCGAGGAGGCGGCGCGATTGGCATTGCCATCGGTCGCATGAGTGCTGCGCTGGCGCTGTCGCCGCACACGACGCGCTTCTTCCACACAAAGTAGTCGTGGAACGGTGCCGCTGGCTGCAGGAACGCAAAGTGCGGGTTCCCGTGCTCGCGCTGCCGCACGGTCTCTTCGAACGCAGCGCCATTGCGCTGAATGAACTCGACGAGTCGGTCGATGCGGTGCTTCACGTCGTCTGGGATCGCCTGTGGCGCTCCTGGCGGTTGTGCGAACGCGTGGAAAGCTGCCGGTGCAGGTGATTGTAGTGGCTGCTGTGCGCCACGCGCAGACGCTGCAAGTGACGCGAGCCGCGCCGCCTCCTTGGCGCGCGCGATGCGCTCTTCGAACGAGGTCGTGCTCGTCGCCATTATGGAAATGGCCAATATGAGTTGACAGAGCAGTGTATATTCCGATAGTGATAAAACCGAGTGAACACTAGCGCCAATGCTCAAGGACCTCTTCTCGTTGTCTGCTGTCTTGGACGTCGCCTCGGTCACTCTCTCTCTCTCTCTCTACGCAGACGCCGCGGACGCAAAGTGCGCGTGCATGCGGCCGACCATGTCGACGAGGAAGACCGACGTGATCTGGTTCATGAGCGCTGCTGGAATCTCGGGCTTTGTAAAGTCCGCGTAGTTGATCAGCCGCACGACCGACTTGCTCGCGTCGCCCTTCAGAGACTCCACTTGCACTGCGAACGTGTTGAGCGCGCGCACGGGGTTCGTCGAGATGGTGTTGCACGTCGCAGGGCCGTAGATGCTGCAGCCCGGGTCGCCGCGGTGCTGCACCGACTTGGACACGAACAAGCGCGTCGTTTGGTCGATCGCATTCAACACAACGTACTCGCGTGTCGTGAGTCCTGGACCGAGCGGCGCCTCGGTGCGCGAGATGTCGAGGCGCTTCTTGTTTGCGTTCGTGCTGCCGCGCCAGTGCGCAGTCGAGTACGCTTCGAGCGGCGGCTTGGAGAAGTCCTCTGGGTTGCTCGTCGGGTCAATGAGCTGGTAGCCCTTCGGTGTGATGAGGTAGTCGAAGATCGTCTGCGCTGGTGCATTGACCACCGAGCTCGCGCGCGTGATGTTCACCTGTGCGGCAGCGAAGACGCCGCTCACGGGCTTGGCTTCGTTCAGAATGCCGCTCGAGTTCGAGACGACAGTCCAGCCGCGCGACTTCCAGATCGTCTGCGCCTCGGCAAACATGCGGTTCGCGATCGTGTACACGGTCTTGTTGTTGCACTCGAGCTCACCAAAGAGCGGCTCGGCGGCCGCTGATGGCGCTCCGTAGCTCGCGAGCGAGGCGTCGACAGTGTCTGCGGCGACTGCAGCAGGTGCAGCGACTGCAGCTGCGAGCACGAGCAGGAGCTTGGGCACGAACATCGTCGCTCTCTCGCTCTCTCTCTCTCTCTGGACGGCGATTCGAAAGTGAGCTCATGCAGCGCAAGCTCGTGAGAGACGCTCTCGAGTGCGTCCGGTTCCACCACCCACGAGCAGCTCAAATGGACGACGCCATCACGTCGGTCCCTTGAAGTGTCGACTGGTTTCTGTCGCGCATCAGTGGACAGAGCCGCATCAGTGGACAGAGCCGCTCGAGGTCTCTGCAATTGCATGCGACGCCACGTCAGCGTCTCTTGAATTGCATCCAAGTGTCGCGACGTCGAGCGCGACTGCATGTGCTGCTCGCCTGCATGTGCTGCTCGCCTGCATGTGCTGCTCGCCATCGCGCGATCGCCGCGCATTACGCAGCGCGAGGTGATAGCGTAGTCGTGTGGCTGTCTCTAGTCGCACACACGCACTCGCTGCGCCGATCGTCTTGAAGCCGCTGTTTGACACATCGCTGATGAGAGGAACACTGCCGCCAGCACATCTAGACGCGAGCTCCAAGCACAACAGACAAAGCTCAAGCGATCGACTGCATTCGCTATCACATCGGACAGGAGCTGCTCCAACAGCACACAATGCTCAGTTGAACGGCTGTGCTGGCGTCGGCGCGTAGAACGCGCGCATGCGGCCGACCATGTCGACGAGGAAGACCGCGTTGATCTGGTTCATCGCGACCGACGGGATCTCCGGCACCACGAGGTCCGCGTAGTTGATCAGCCGCACGACCGACTTGCTCGCGTCGCCCTTCAGAGACTCCACTTGCACTGCGAACGTGTTGAGCGCGCGCACGGGGTTCGTCGAGATGGTGTTGCACGTCGCAGGGCCGTAGATGCTGCAGCCCGGGTCGCCGCGGTGCTGCACCGACTTGGACACGAACAAGCGCGTGGTCTGGTCAATGCCGTTGAGCACGACGAACTCGCGCGTGCGCACGCCGGGTCCGAGCTGCGCCTCGGTGCGCGCGACCTCGAGGCGCTTCTTGTCCGTCTTGCCGACGCCGCGCCAGAAGAACGTCGAGAACGTCTCGAGCGGCGGCTTGGAGAAGTCCTCTGGGTTGCTCGTCGGGTCAATGAGCTGGTAGCCCGCAGGCGTGATGAGGTAGTCGAAGAGCGTCTGCGCCGGCGCGTCCACGACTGCCGTTGCGCGCGTGAGACTCACGTTCGCTGCTGCAAACACGCCGCTCACGGCCTTGGCTTCGTTCAGAATGCCGCTCGAGTTCGAGACGACAGTCCAGCCGCGCGACTTCCAGATGCACTCGGCCTCGGCAAACATCTTGTCCGCGACGCTCGTGGCACTGAGCGCCGTGACACTGAGCTCGCCGAAGAGCGGCTCGGCGCTGTGGACTACGTCATTGGTCTGTTCGATCCTGCGGTTGTTTGCTTCAGCGTGTGGCGCAATGAGCGCAGCGATAGTCACGAGAGCGAGGAGTGCCTTGGACACCATGGCGCTGCTGCTCTTGTGCTCTTGGTGTTGCGTCTAGGTCTTGTGTGCGAGTGGCGGTAGATTGCAAAGTGCTGCGTGGAGAGTCGAGCGCCGAGCGTCGAGAGGGCAGCAAACGAGCGGCTCGACAAGGCACAAGACGACGTCTGGCAAGCGTCTTGTGTCGTCAGCTACGGCAAGCATCCACAACGACGGATGACGCGGTAACGATGAGCGGTGTCGAAGCAGAGCAGTGCCTGGCGTCCTTTGAGCACTCACTAGATCTCCACGGCAAAGTCGTGATCTCATCGCCCTGTGTCAGGACTTGATGTCATCGGGTTGGTTCGTGTGGCGTCCAACGACCGCCATCGCGGCCACTGCCACTGCGATGTTCGTCCGGACGCTGCGCATGTTGCTCTCAAAGAGCACGCCGCCTTGCATGATAATGAGCTCGTCGCCTCGGCGGTGCCAGATGCGCCAGAGCACGCGGCAGGACCAGCCCAGGAGCGTGGCCATGCGGCTCAGGAGCAGCGGCACGGTGCGGAACTGCACTCTGTGACCCCAGCGCTCGACCGTGAGGAAGCTCCGGTCCTGGAACACGACGCCGACGTCGAGCACGATGCACGCGGCGATCGCAGTCTGCGCGGCGATGAAGAACGCCATGATCACGCCTGCGAACGCCACGCGGATGCCCCAGCGGCGCTGCATCACCGGCGTGATCGCGTCGAACGTCAGGACCCAGTGCACCCAGAGCAAACTCGCGAGCGCGCAGAAGCTCCGGTCGTCCCACGCAAAGAGGTCGCACACGCTCACGTGCGCCATGGCGATCTGGAGCGACAGGAACGCGTAGTCGAACGAGAACATCATGCGCCGGAGCAGCTGGCGCTGGTACAGTCCGAGCGACATCGTGACGTACGTGGCCGAGATCGCGAGCGCCGCGACGTTCAGCGCGTAGCTCGAGTCGCCAAAGCCGAGCACACCAAAGCTTATCAGCGTGAGGCTGAAGCCAGTGAGTGCGAATGCTTGTGCAGTCAGCCGAGCCCATTGAGGGACCTCGCGCTCTACGAAAGCGAACAGTGCGCTTGGAAACAGTGTGTCGTGCGCATCGTAGCGCTCGTGCGCCGTGACGAGCGTCATTGCTACTGGCAGTACGGCTCGCATGACCGACCTGGACGCCAGCGTTCGAACCAAGATCGGCTGTGGCGCTGATGTCGGCACGACCGAGTCCGTGATGCGCACAAGCTGGATCTTGACGCGGTAGCTGATGCACTGCACGAGATTGGACTCGACGCCGAGCTTCTTGATCGCTTCGCGGCGGCGGTAGACGTTGCGGCAGAGCAACAAGATGATCGTGCTCCAGCCGTTCACGAGCGCGATCTCGGCGGTCATCGCGTGCGTCTCGGACGGAATCACGACGAACGAGCGCGTCTCGTCCAGCGCGCCGACGCCGGTGGCGAGGACAACGGCGACGAGGAACCAAAAGATCATGAGCGACGTGAGGATGAAGTGGCGCGCCATGGTGATGTTCGCATCTAGGAAGACGCCGCTCTCGACGCCGAACCAGAACGGCACCATGAGCAGCGCGCGTGCGTCGCCGAAGTAGATCGCGAGGAGCACGGACGAGAGCGTGTTGACGAGCGAGAAGAACCAGACCTCGTACATACCAAGGAGGAGGCGCACGATGTCGGCGCGGAGCATCGAGATGCTGCTGAGCGCACCGATGAGACCGGAGACGACTGCGACGACCGCCATCCACCGCCCGATCGCTGCTTTCGTGAAGAAGCTAAAGAAGTAGAACACGATCCCGACGTAGTAGCCCTGAAGCACGAGGCGCCGGTAGCGTCGGAGGAACCGCATCCACAGCGTCCCGAGGCGCTCGTTGAGCCAGACTGAGCGCACCGACTTGGACAGATCGATCACTGGCAGCGGCGCACTCGCGACGATCTCGTACACAAACGCCTCGGGACTCGCCGCGGTGCTCGTAGCGTTGCCACGCGCGCTTGACGGCGCGACCATGGCGGGCATTATTGCGACACACTAACGAACTGCTGGTGCAGCAGTAGCAGGAGCAGCTCGCCTCACATACGCATCGTCGCAATGGCGTCCTGGCGCTGCCGCCATGTGGGTCTGAGCACCTATTTGAAGCGAATGCACCATCGGCGCCAATGCGATTGCCAGCATCGGTAAGGTGCTGCTCGCTGCCATTCATCACTGTGGTTGCAACACTCCTTCGCAGCACTCCATCTCATCGCCCTCTCCATGCGCAAGGTCCTCGATCACTCGAGGTCCTCATGTCTGTGGGTGGTAGTTCACACTCCGGGTTACGCATGCGTCGTTTCGAGGAACGACACATAATGGGTAACCCGAGTAACCAAACGTGATGATTGCCGATGACGTGCATGACGTATCGTGTCGTGTCGAGACGACGCTTACTAAGGACGAGCATGTCCTACACGACACTGCAGATCATCACTACGACGACTCGCTATCGCACGCGGCCAAACTCAGTCGCGTACGTCGACTTGGCGCGAAAGTGCTGTGGCTCGGGCGGGAACCTTGGGTACAGCAGCACAGGGTTCGACGCCGCACTTGGAGGACGCGATCGCCGCTTCGACGCTGTTGACGAGCGAGTCGATGGTGACAGCGACGTTGGTGGTTGAAGCGTCGAGACGGATGCCTTTGCTTTCGTGGACCGCGCTGATGCTGACGATGTAGCAGAAGATGGTGACGATCGAACGAACGTCCGCGATGCAGACTGCTGTTGCTGTTGTGACTGCGGCGAAGGAGCAGGTGCAGAGCGACCGTGAGGCTGTAGCGCTTTCGGACTCGACCTGGTGCTCTGTCTCGCCGCACCGCGCGCGCCTCGCAGGGATGGGTCTTTGGCGGTGACGATCGGACTCGGTCGCTTGTCTTGGAGTCGCTGGTGAACCGCCACAACCTCATTGAGGTCGTCTGTCTGAATCGCTTCGTCTCGCATCGCACGAGCGCCGGGTACCACTTGCGGCTCCTGTGCCTGAGGAACTGCTGACACAGCACGCGCGAGTGGCACTGACGCCGCGTTTGACACATCTCCAGACGCTCTGCCATGCATCGAGCGTCCTGATGCGCCAGGTCGCGCGATCTTGATCTGCAAGTTCGTGCCGAGGAACTCGCGCGCCGCCGCCTGTGCGACGCAGAGCGCATCAGCCGCCGAGACGACAGGTCGCGGCTCGTACCGCGTCGCTGCACCAAATACTGGGTCTGTAGTCGCCAGTGGGTCGTGTGCTGTCCATGGCGACTTAGACTTGCGGCACCACGCGTTCGCATCGGAGTACGCGGTTCGGTAGCTGCCTGTGGTCGTATGGAGTCGCGACTGAGGCTGCTTTCTCAAGTTCGCTGCTGACGACGTGCGTCGCTCATAGCGTGCGTTGGACGCTGGTGGCAGCTCGACGCTGTTGTGTATGCTCGAGTGTGGTCGTCCAGCTCGCTGGCGCTGCTTGGCGTCGACGTCGCTGCTCAACGAAAGGCGGTCGATGTCTGCTTTGTCTGTCGTAGCGTTCGCTTGCTCATAGTAGCGAGATGGCTGTACTGGTGATGACTCGCTGCGTGTTGAGCGAATGGAGACTGGACTTTGTGGCGCACTCGACCGACTGGAGCCGTGAACGACACTTGCGGCGTACTCGCTCGCGATCGAGGAGCTCTCGAGCTCCGCCAGACACTCGCGCGTCTCGGAGCGCAGTGCGTGCATCCTCTCGGCTGCTGACGGCGGCTTGGCATCTGGAACGGCGTCTTGATCGCCAGTGGCGTCGACGCTGCTCATGTCGTACGGAACAACTCGAACGCCGCGCTCCGAGCCGACGTCCGTGGGAGACAACGCCTTTGGTGCGACTGCACTCGTTGATCGCGCTTGCGCAGTCGCTACTGAGCGCTTCTGGCCTTGTGACTATGCACACACCACAACACAAAGCGCTGCGTGAGTGTCGCTCTCAGTAGTCATGACTCAATTGCTGGCTCTTGCTGGGACTGCACCTTCTCGTCTGTAGTGCTGCCTCGTGTGTGACCCGCATCGTCGTCCGTACAGACTCGCAGCCACGCAAAGTTTGATGGTACATGCACGTGTGCGTCGCTCGGGATCCCTGCTGGCTGCGTGTGCGTCGCCCAGTCCGCGCGTCCATCGTGGTGATCGGTCTGGATGTGGTGCTGCTCGCACATCGCGTCCTGCAGCACAAGAACCACACAAGGCAGCGCGTGCGTGTCACTACCCATCCGCTGCTCGATCGATATGTGCTATGCAATAGAGAGACAGCGAGCAGAGCGCGTGCGTACGAGCGGATCGTGCGTGCGCGCGACGCGCCACGGCGCAGCAGACGCATGGCGATCGGCGCGCATACTTGTGTGTGTGACGAGTCTTCTTGGCAAAATCGCGTTCATCCATTTTTATCACTATAGCAACAACAACAGCAGACCAACGCTCAGCGCTTGAGCTGCTGCTCGAGCTTCGCGAGCTGCTCGGCGCGCGCGACCTCGGCCTTTGTGTTGCCGCCGACGAGGCGCAGCACAGCGACGCTCAGCGCAAAGTACACGACACAGAGCGGCGAAACTTGCGCAGGCGTGAACGCGTCGTCGAGCAGCGCGAGGCAGCTCGCGTACACGACAAAGTAGCTTCCAGTGAGGGCCACAGCGCTCGGATACGCTTGCGGATGACCGAGCTGCACGTGTGCGCGCGTGCAGATGACGCTTGCAATCGCGACGATCTTGAGCACGAGACAGACTGCGAAGCGCAGCGGCGTGAGGGTCGCTCCACTGTCGCCAACGAAGAGCTGGAGCAGCAAGTACGCTTCGAACGCGACGATCGCGAGTCCGCCTGTAGCGACCGCGTGCTTTCAATTATACATAGCAATGTATACGCAGAAGTAAATACCGATGTGCTTTGGAGCAATGCAGCGAGACGAGCTGACACACACATACCTTCCACGCGAGGTTGAATGCATCGACGTGTCGAATCGATGCACGCAAGTGGTCTGTGCGAGGCAAGCAATGTCAGTACGAGCGCGTATACATAGTGAAAAGTGCGATCATAGAAAGCAGTACCTTCAAGCGAGTCGGTCGCGCGCTGCGTCGTCTCGGGGTCGATCGTGTCCGCGATGCCGGCGCGGCGGCGCTGGCGACTTCGGAGCCCCATGTTGCGCGAGGTTGTTGCGCTTTGTCGTCAATGCTGTTAAGTGGTTGTCACTATGTGTGGCGCACACACATGAATGTGGTGTACACACACGGATGTGGTCTACATCTCCAACAATAGCAACAAAAGATTCGATGTTCCCGCCACAATCAAGCTTGACGTTTGTAAGTGAGTCTGTATTGTGTTTATTACGTATGGAAACACATTGACACTTGAATTTTGTATGATGCGAGAAATTATATTGTATGCCCCATTAAACACTATGTTCAGTAGAGTGAAGTATATAATATTTAGTACAGTCAAGACTTTCTAAAGGTGTTCGGTTTTGATCAAAACCGAACACCTTTTATACTAAATCAAGTCATTCCCGCTTTTACCTCGCTTTTCTCGCTATACGATTTTCAAACAGTCGTTCGGACCCACATAGTATATCCAGTCAATAACGATTCGGTTGTCGGTTATTTCACTATCAAGCTAGTAACAGCATTTGTCGAGCATTCGGGAAAATATACAAATTCCAGTCAATAAGCGTTCTGTCGGAACCGGTTATGATAGGGTACGTAAGGTTACCTCTTGCTTGTCGAAGACGAAAATGCTAAATGCCACACGACCAAGTGTAAGCTCAAGAACAAGCGAGTGTGCGAGTGGTGCGTGTGTGTGCGTGCGCGCATCATGCGGTCGCTGATCACGAATGCGCGCGAGCTGCTGGCGCGGCTCATGGAGGAAGAGGACGACGACTCGTCCGACGACGAAACGAGCAGCGTCGCGTCGCTCGCACTTGGTGACGACTACGACAGCAGCGCTACATACACTGCCGAAGTCGAAGGTCCGAGTGGCTCCAACACCGACAGCAGGACTGTTGCACTGCCGCTACAAACATCCGTAGCACCGCCACCGTCACCAACGTCGTCGCCACCGCAGACACCACCACAGGAGCAGCAAGAGCTCGTGGTCGACCTCACTGCATCGGACGACGCACAGAACGATCAGTCGGCAGAGGACGATGAAGACAAAGACGACGATGACGACGATGACGATGAAGCCATTGAAGTCGTCGGAACGACTGCGTCGACTGGACGTTCTCAAGCGATCGCTACGAGCGCGACGCGTCCGCTCCGTCTCAGTACCGGCGGGATCGGCTCGCGTTTCATGGGCATCATCGTCGACGACGACGACGACAGCGACGACGAGAGCGACAACGACCACGATCATCACAACGAGAACGGCGGCAACAATGACGACGATGACGACGACGCTGTCGTTGTGACAGACACAGCCACAGCAGTAGCTACAACTGGTTTCTCCACGTCTGCGTCACCAAGCCGCCTCGGTCGCAAGCGTCCTCGGAGCGAGATCGCGAGCGCGTCGTCGAACGACGTCGTCGTGGTCGAGACGCAGGTCGTCGTCAAGTCCCAGCCGACCGAGTGCCTCATTTGCTGCGACGCGTGCACGATCGCAGGTCCACATCGCCTCGTCGCGCTCAAGTGCGGCCACCTCTTTGGTCGCCAGTGCATCGAGCGCTGGATCCAGGTGCGTACGTTCACTCATGTGTCCTTCTGTGGCTCCTGTTCTCTGCTCACACTCAAGCGTACGGTCGTCGCAGTCGCGCAAGGTCTGTCCGAACTGCAACGTCGCGGTGCGCAAGCCGGACATCCGGCCGCTGTTCTCGGACCACGTCGCCGTGGTCGACAACGCCGGCATCGTCGAGATGACCGAGAAGTTCGAGGCCGAGCGCGAGAAGCGGATACAGGTCCGTCTGTCGACTCGACGCGCTCGCTGTGGCTGCCTACGTATGGAGCTGCTAGTGGAGCCTCCATGGCTCAGTGCGTCTCTCTCTCGCTCTCTTTGCATGTGGTGGTTGACTGTGCGCTCGCAGCTCGAGAAGGAGCTCGCGCTCATTGAGCAGCAGCACCAGAACGAAGTCGCGCGTCAGAAGCGCGAGGTCCAGCGCCTGAACGAAGTCCTGCGCGACTTGCAGCGCGGCGGCGTGCCGTCAGCCAAATCGTCGGCGACTGCGTCGTTCTCGACGCCGCAGCGACACCGAGACGGTCCTGGCTCAGCGTCCAAGGCGCGTTGGCGATGACGCATGCGTTTGTGTCGCTCTCTCAATGTCTGAGTGTGTCTTGTAAGAATCCTATCCTATCTGCTACTGCTACGTCCACTGCGCCTGCCTTCATCGTGTCCATTGGCCCATCATCTACCATCAGCAGCCGCGTGTGCTCGGACTCGGAGCGTACGAACACCATGGTCATGACGCCATGGACCTGTTCGCGATGGCGATAGTGCAGTAAGTCAGGAGCTGCTATCACGAAATGGCGGGAACTTTTCCCGCCAAAATGCCTGCTTTCGCTCCAGGTGCTCACAAGTAGTCTAGCTACTTGATCGTTGTGATCATGACACTGCGTGCGTGAGCAACACCACCGGCTGGTGCACTCGTGTCATGATCACGCCGGCGACGCCGAGTGTGCTCACGCGTTCGTCAAGCCCTGACGCGTACGTGTACGAGATCGTCGCAAGCGCGCCGCTGCCGACGATCGACCTGTCCAAGTCGGTGCGCTCGGTCTGGTTCCACCCGGCGCTCAGCGAGCTCTGGCTGCGCTTCTTCAAGCGCTACCGACGCGTCGTGCTCCAGTACTACTACACCGCGATCGTGCTGTACCCGCTCGGGTTCTTCCTCGATGCGAGCGTCGGGCAGTGGGCCGCAGTCGCTGGGACGTCGCTCGGCATCCTCGGCGCACTCAGCAGCATCTCGATGCTCCGCGCCGACCTCGTGCGCCTCCTCCTCGGCATGTACGAAGTCTGGTTCTTCTCGGTCGTCAACGCGCTCTCGGTCGTCCTGCTCGCGCTGCACTTCGCCGACCTCCGCGCGCTCCTCGCACTACCGCTCTGGCTCGGCGTCCAGAGCAGCATCTTGCTCGATGCGAACATCACGATGACGCGCCACTTTGTCCTCACGTCATCCATGATCGTAGTCTTCCTCGCCGTGCTCACGGCTGCGATCGGACTCGGCGTTCTCGACAAGACGCACTCGTTCGTTGTCCTGCCGTCGCACGCGCGTGAGCTGACAGTAGAGGCTGCGCTCGTGAACGGCTGGAGCACGATCATCGTACTGCTCTGTCGCAACATGTACCGGCGCCGCGAAGCGCTCAAGAAGCTCGGCATCGAGTCCAAGCTCGCGCAGTGCATCAGCTACCGCGTCAAGATCCAGCTTGTGCGTGTCCGCTCAACATCGATCATCACAGCGTCGTCGCTGCCGTCAGTGCCCATGCGAGTGGCTACGCTCTGTAGAACCAGCGCGCTGGCAGTCCCGATGCTCCTTCTCACTGCACACGAGCGATACGACGCAACCGACACACTCATCCCGCTGTCTCGCGTCATCCCGCTCACCAAGCCGATCCCGCGCTGGGTCCGTCGGATCGGCGTGTCGTCGTCGTACGTGGGCTTCAGCCTCATGCTTGTGGGCTATGTCACGATCAACCTCGGTCGCTCGAGCTACGCGCTGAACGTCGCGGCGCTCGCGATCTCGGCCACGTACGTCACGATGTCGCTCGGACTGTACCAGCGCCAGCTGCTCCGGCGCATGATGTTCTCGTTCGACTACGCGTTCCTGTCGCTCCAGATCGCCATGGCGCACGTGAGCGTGTGCGACCTCTTTGCGTGGGACGACCGGAGCTTCTGCGCGCTCGCGAGTTTGCTCTGGGTGCACTGGGTCCTGACGTTCGACGCGATCACGCCGGTGATGCAGCGCCGCTGGGGCATCCGCGTGGCGTTCGCAGGCGTGATCATGGCGTTCTTCATCGCCGCGCAGACGGTCATCGCCGCGTGCATCGTGCTCGACGTCGGTGTTGTGTTCCAGGACCGGAGCTTCCTCACGATCGAGCGCTGGGGCCACACAGTGCAGTTCCGCACCGTGCCGCTGCTCCTGAGCCGCATGGCCACGCTCTTGGGCTGGTCCTGCCGCGTGCTCTGGCGCATCTGGCACCGCCGAGGCGACGAGCTCATTATCATGCAAGGCGGCGTGCTCTTTGAGAGCAACATGCGCAGCGTCCGGGCGAACATCGCAGTGGCAAAGACGTCGGTGCCAGTCGTCAGACGCCACCAGATCCAACCAGAGTGCGTCGACGTCAAGTCTTGACACTGTTGGTATTATCGAGTGCCGTCAGCTCCGAGGACTGTTCTCAATGAGACGCTGAGCTTCTTGTAAACGAATGAAGCAAGCACCATCATAGCCATAAGAGTCGAGCGGACCTTGACAACGGAGACGGCTTGGGTCGTCAGACGCTCGTGTATGACAGCGCTTCTTGTCGAGAGGACCGACAACAAGACTTCGATGTGCATCAAGGACGATTGTCGAGTACACTGGAGTACACTGGAGTACAAAGTTCCACTACAACTAGCATACATTTTGCTAGTAATCTGAAAACCGATCCAAACGACTTTGAAAGGCTATCGAGTGTCTGTAGACTGTGACTGCTTGCATTTTGCCTGTCAAAGACCAAGTGTAGGAGCATGATCGAAGAGGTCGAGCGCGACAATGACGCTGATGGCGGGAGCACGAGGGCGGCAGTGGCGCGCAGTGATGGCGCGCGCAGCGCCAACGGCGACGATAGTGCGAGCGAGGAGGAGTTCGCAGACTTTCTGTGGCAAACGCTCGCGCGCGTTGCTGCGAGAGAGGCACGAGCGGCGAGACCGTCACAGACCCGATCGCAAGCTGTCGTCGTCGACCTCGTTGCAGACGACGAACAGGAGGCAGACGACGACAGCGACGCGCTTGCGCCGACGCAGCAGCAGCCTGACGAAGAGGATACCGAAGAGATCCCCGAGTCTGTCGACGACGCGAGCGCGAGTGACGATAGCCCGTCTGCACTGCATGCTGCATCGTCCGTGGCATCGACACCTTCTGTCTCCGCTCCTCCTCCTCGTCCAATACCGACGCCAATGGCGCCTGCGAGACGCACTGGCACAGAGCAGCAACCGCTGCTCGTTGCGAGCGACGGCGACGACAGCGCAGACCTCGAGCCGCTGAGCGTGCTCGCGCCAAAGAAGAGCCGCAAGCGCCTGCGCGCGGACGCAGCAGTCGTGAAGCCGACGATCGTCCACAAAGCGCAGCCGACCGAGTGCACGATCTGCTACGACGCGTGCACGATCTCTGGACGTCATCGGCTCGTGGCGCTCAAGTGCGGGCACTTGTTTGGGAAGAAGTGCATCGAGCGCTGGGTCCTCGTACGTCTCGTAGTGACGCACTAGGCCGTCAATGGCGATGGTGACAAGTAGTACTGACGCACTACGGATCGACTGACTGACTGACTGTAGGAGCGCAAGACGTGTCCGAACTGCAGCGTCGCTGTGCGGAAGGCGGACATCCGGCCGCTCTTCTCGGACCACGTCGCAGTGGTCGACAACTCGGGCGTCGAGGGCATGAAGCAGATGTACGAAGACGAGAAGAGCAAGCGGATACAGGTGCGTACGCTCGCTTGCTTGCTACTGACTGGTACGAAGAGAGAGAAGAGAGAGAGAGAGAGGACTCATGCAAGGACGCTTTCGTAGGCCGAGACAGAGCTCTCGCGCACAAAGCTCCAGATGGAGATCCTCGCAGCCGAGTCGAAGCGCCACTTGGACGAGTCGCTCCACTGGCGCCGCGCGTTCACCGACTTGCAGTGCAAAGTTGCGAGCGACCGATTCATTCAGCAGCAGCAAGCGGCGCTACCGTCGTCGTCGTCGTCTGGAGCTACTGGCGCAGCGCCAGCTCCGACACAACCGACAGCGCCGGCGCCAGTGCGCGCGACCGGCGGCGGCTTCTTTCTCCCAACGACAACAGCAGGAGACAGTCGGAGCGACGTCAGCGAGTCTCCTGCGGCGGTGCCAGCACCGCCGCCAGCAGCGTCGTCGTCGAGCGTGTGGCACTACACTGAAGTGTATCGGCACGCGCTCCGGAACACGCGCGTGTGTGCGATCGCGCCGTCGTGTGCAATGGTGTGCGTCGGCGAAGAGTTCTCGACGACCAAGTTCGGGCTCCTGAAGCTCAGCGCCGTGGACGCGCGCCACGCCGTGCGCATCCCGAGCCACCAGTCGCCTGTGCGCGACCTCAAGATCAACGCCGCCGAGGACCTCGTCGTGACCGTCGCGTTCGACGGTAAGCTCGTGGTCTCGAGCCTCGCGTCGCAGACCGTCGTGCTCCAGTGTCCGCTGCCGCAAGGCAAGCGCCAGGGCTGGTCCTGCGCGTTCAGCGACGTTGACCCGTTCGCGCTCTACTGCGGCTTCCACGACGGCAGCGTCGCCAAGTACGACATGCGTCGGCCCACGACTGACGCAGTCGTCGAGTGGTTCGCCGCGCAGGAGCGCCAGCCCGTGCACGCGATCCGGCTATCGAGAGGACCGGACGGCACCGAGCAGCTCGTGGCCGCGACGTTCAGCAGCATCTCGCGCTGGAGCGACTGCAATCGCGCACGCGACGAGAGCGGTGTCTCGCGCGTCCCGGATGCGCGCGCTGCAGTCGCGAGCTGCTGCTCGCTCAGCGCAGTCCAGACGCGTCCGGCGACACTCGTTGCGTCGTCGCGGACGCTCCCGCACGCGCCGGCAAAGCACGCGGTGTTTGACCTGTCGACAGCGACGACAGCAGCGCTCGCGCCGTTTGCAACCGTCACAGGCCACCGAACGCCGCCAGTGCTCTCGCGCACGGCAGTCTGGGACGCGCGCGACGGCTCGACTGTTGTCGCCGCTGGCGACGACGAAAGCAAGAGCATGCTGCTCTGGGACGCCCAGACGAACGCAGTGCGCCATCGCCTGACCGCGTTCCCTCGCGGTGAAGCGGTGATCGATCTCCAACACGCAGTTGCCAACGGCTCGTGGCGCAGTGGCCGCGCGCTCTTTGGCGCCTTGAGCTCGCAGTCGTTCGTTCTGTACAGCAGCAGTAGTCGCTCATGAACAGCTGAATGAACCACCACAAGTGTCTGACTGTCAACACTCGCTCGCTCACTCTTGGTCTCGTTCAAGCGTCGAGACTTGTACGCTCAACTACGAGCTCCGAGTTGCTGCGGCGGTCCTCGATGTCCTCTGTGCCCACAAGTGCGAGACTTGACGCACGTATCATAATTCGGTTCGTATCGCTCCTGCTGCTACAACGAACTGCTCTGACTGCTCTCATTGACAAGCCGCGCGTTCTTCTGCTGCTCATCGACTCGATGCGTCCGTGGCAGTGCGCGTGTGTGTCCTGTATCGAGTGTCCTGGGTTGAGTCATGCCGTCTCGTGTGCTGTTGTGCTGTGAGCTAAAGTCGCTACGACGTGCATCTCAAGACATTGCCGCCGCACACAGACAACACCACACTTACTCACCCACTCACTCACTCACTCGCTCACTCGCTCACAGCTATCTAGTGGTAGCAACTCGGCTCGAACTCGTCCGTGAGCTTCTTGGCGTTGAGCTGAACGTCGCCGACGACGAGCAAGCAGTCGCTCACGTTTGAGGGCTTGGCTGCAGCAATGACGTTGAAGCACGCGTACGGGTCGCTCATGAGTACGCGCTGGGCGTCCGTCGGGTAGCCTGCAGGCGGGGACATCTCCCACGTCGACTCGGTCCGGCACTTGGCGACGTTCTCGTCGAGCGCGAGAGGTGCTAGCTCGGTCAGCTCAGTGGACGGACACGCAGTAATCTCGTCGTACGGGGCGAGGACGACAGCAACAGCGCTGGCAAGCGCGGCGCCGAGAGCGAGGACGATGAGGTGCTGGGTCTTCACTGTGTGGTGTGAGGTGTGAGGCGTGTGTGTGGCTCGAATGCGAACCGGAGCGGAGGAGACTGAACGGCAAGAGTGCAAGAGTGCAAGAGTGCAAGAGTGCAAGAGTGCAAGAGTGCAAGAGTGCAAGAGTGCGAGTGAGTGACGAAGTGGGTCGAGTCGGTATGAGCTCGACAACGTGACTCGCCGAATGACCCGTGCCACTGACAACCACCGGCTGCAACAGCGCTCGTGTCTGCCTGGTGCTGGTGTCAGCTAGACCAGCCTCACTGGTTAACAACAACACGTCACGCACATGCACACACTCTCGCACTCATGCAGACAGCAAGCACACAACACTGTAGGTCCAGACGAGTGGCGCGCGACCGAGACGTTGTTCGTCGTCGTCGTCGAGACTCGAGCAGCGGGTATGAGAAGGTGTGTGACTGCGTGAGGGACTGACCTGAGTGAGTGAGTGCACGCTACGTACGTTAGCTCTCTGCTTGCTTGCTTCAGTGCATGTTCGCTCTGTCGAGCTGCTTGTTTACATCGTTGTTCAGATCCGCTGCAGTGCTCATACCGAATCCGAGTGCGTTTGGACATGTGCTAGGAGCAGTTGTAGCAGCGGCATCGACAACAACAACCGACAGGTCGGAGACATACGACAACTCTATGGCAGCTCACTCACAGCTCACTCACTCACACGCTCACACGTCCATGTATGCACGAGCGCGAGCCCAGTTGAGGTACTGAAGATACAGTGCGGTCTGCCAACCGCAGTTTACCAACGAACGTGGCGCTACTCGTACTGCAGCAGTGCGATCTCATCGCATGATCATGGATTGATGCGGTGAAAGCGCAAGACGTGCTTGACGCTCGCGTCAACGTAGAGATGCTAACGTCTAACACGATGTACTCGTGCGCAGTCGGCTTGATTTGTGCAGTTGCGAGTCGCGAGCGCAGAGCGCTGCTTGTGTGGAGTTGCTTGGGTCGCCTGCTTCTTCTTGCTCTTTGTTGCCAAGAGTTGGAATTGAGCAGAAGATGAGAGAGATACATACAGAATGAGATTGATCGATGTTGAGAATGAATTGGAGGTTGAGACGGGTTCAAAAGTGTCGTAGTGTCTTCTGTTCTGTCAGAAGTGGGCAAAATCACATTGTCATGAATAGGAGGAAAATGCGCTGCGTGGATTGCTTTTTGATGGACTACATTTGGTTTGTGAATGAGTTCTGGACAATGTCGACGTGTTTGTTGAGGCGTTAGTTTGAATGGAGTATGTTTGTTTGCTTCAATTCCTTTCGTTGCTGTTTGAAACAGATACACATTTGAGTAACAATTTCTCTATGATGAAGAGTAGACATTGCTTATTGAGTTCCTGCAAAGCAAGCGAATTGTACCGTTCTGCAATCAGAGGTGTCATGATTTCTTGACTCTGTCGTGACTGTCGTGACTACACTCTACAATTGTTTGATGTTCACTTGATTAGAACGCTACCTTGTAGAACGCCACGCTTTGCATCGCTTCTTGCTCGCTTCATGATCGATTGACTGACTCGGGGCGAGCAGTGACTGGTGTCGGAGCTCGCATGTGTGCTCCAGCACGCTCCGAGCAAGATTGTCAAGCTCGTGCAAGTACTCGTACACATGTGCGCTTGAATATCTCAACCAAGTCAACTCGAGCGGATTCGAGTCGAGTCAAGTAGCGCCTGGTAAAGCAGACACCAATCGCAAGCAACCAAGTCACGCAGGTCGGCGATCAATAGCGAGGCACTTGTCGGGGCTTGCGTCCCTGAACCAGCCACGACGTGGTCCTCGCCAAGCCGATCGACCACACCACGTAGAAGAACACACGAACGCACATCGGTGCATCGGAGCACAACCAAGCGCATTAGAGCGCACGAAAGCACTTGGTTGAGATCGATCGCCAGACCTTGTGCTGCTTGTTGCCGCTGGTGCTTGCTTGCCGTTTGCTGCTGCTAATCGCTGGTGCTTGTGCGTGGCAAGAGCGATTGAGTGAGCGATCATCGAGTGAAATGTCTGTTTGAGGAGTGAATGTATGCCTTTGACGCGGACATTTCGATTGATCGATACAGCCTCAAGGTGATCTGTCGACTGATAGAGTCGTGTTTGAGTGTATCGAGACTCTTAGACGCGGACAATTCGATAGTGAAACACCAAGCTGAATAGGCAATGTCGACCAGACAGATTGTCAGACAGGACCGCTCAGTCGGCGGAACAAGTAAACATCCCACACTGACAAGAGTGGCACTCGTACGTGGCGCGCACACGTCGCAGATAATCATCAATCCATTTCGTGTGCAAGCTGACAAAGAGGCACGTCTTGCACACGAGTATTATGTGAGCGAGCGAGTCAGATGCAACCAACGACGACGACAAAGGACCGGAGCGCTCGGCTCGAACACCTGCAGCAGCAATGCTACAGCATTGTGTGTGCTGCTGCTCCCTTGCGTCTCGCTTCTTTGAGCTTTGCTTTGCTTTGCCTTGCTTTACTTTGTCATCTCTTTTGCACGGCAGCAACACACACGCTCGCGCAAGGGTGTCGTCAACATCAGCGACATCGTGACGAGTCCAGCGCGCGCTGCACCTTGCGAGGCACGCGTTCTGTATCGGAAATGAATCCTCAAAAGATCGGCCGATCGAACGCAGCATCCAGCAGCTCAAGCAGTAGCGAGCGAATGAGCGAGTGCAAGCGCTTGAATCGCGCGTCCATCTGGTCTGGTCTGAAGGCTGAAGAGTGGGAGGCGAGTGGCCGACTGACTCGGAACTCGGAACTCGGAGCCTCGAGTCCTCAAACTGCGTTCGGTTTTCGAGCTTCCAAGCGCTCGCGAGAGACTCGAACAGATCTGTAGCCACGCCGACCGTTTTCACACAAGCACGAGCACAAACAAAGCACACATGTGTGTGTGCTGGCTGGATCGCTTGATCACTCGAGCACACGCACTCGATCGAGTGAGCTCGAGTGAGCCGAGCTAGCGTCTCTCTGTATGTGAGTGTGTGACATGCAGGCACTCATACGACAACAACGCGGTCAATGCGGCCATTGCGCTGCGGCGCGCTTGCAGCGATGGATGACGGCAGGAGTCGCGATGATGAAAGGAGGTGTGGGTTGCTCGCTCTTTGCTCTTTGCTCTTTGCTCTTTGCTCTTTGCTCTTTGCTCTTTGCTCTTTGCTCTTTGCTCTTTGCTCTTTGCTCTTTGCTCTTTGCTCTTTGCTCTTTGCTCTTTGCTCGCTTGATCGAGCGAGTGTCTCGATCCTCGAGTCGAGTCGAACAGATCCGAGTCGAAGAGATGGGAGGAGCAAGCGAGCGGAGTGCAACAGTACAGGTTGCCGTAGTCGTCGTCGTCGTCGTCGGTGCGCTCAGACGAAGCGTCTCTGCACCGAGCTGGCGCTGGTGACAGTGTGCTGGCCGACAAGCAGGCAGAAGCGCAGAGGTAGTGAGTGAGCTACAGCGGTCGGCGAGCAGTAGCTCGACGTAGACTACTATCGTCGGTGCGACTGCGACTGCGACCGTGCCGCTCCACTCCTCACTCCGCATTTCGCCGTCTCCACCACACTCCACACCTCCCACACACACCACACGCCGCGCCAAGCACCATGAAGTTCCTCGTCGCTCTCGCCGCCGTCGCTGCCACCGCCGTCGCTGCCTACTCGCACACCGACTGCGACTTCTCCGAGTACGCCAAGCTCGCGCCGGTCGCCGGCCTCGACGAGCTCCAGGTGTGCCAGGACGCCTCGGGCTGGCTCATGATTCCGCCTGCCGGCGAGCCGACGGCCGAGCAGCGCGCGATCATGTGCGTCACGCCGGAGTGCTTCACGCTCATTGGCGCCGTGAACGCGACCCAGCCGGGCGACTGCGACCTCGTCTTCGGCGACGTGCGCCTCAACGTGAAGCAGCTCGTCGAGGAGTTCGAGCCGAAGTGCTTTGCGTAAGCGCTCGCGCACTCGCCTCGCGTTGCTGTGTTGCGGCTAGCTGGGCAGTGCTGCAGTGCTGTATGCACGTTCAACGAGCGATCGAGGTTGTACGCGACGCCGCTTGAGTGCCGGTGACCAACTCGTTGGTGGAACACCAGAGCGTCGCGGTCGCGGTCGCTCTTTCGATCTCCGCACTCGTCGCGCACTCGCTCACTGCACGCACGCGCTCACACGCACACACACTCGAATTGTAACTATCAATCAATCAACGTCTTCTCTGTGCGTCTGCGTTCGTCTCGACTGCGTGAGCTGGTTTGCGTGCTGAACGAGCTGGACGGCAAGGGCATATGACGAGTACGTCGAAGACGCAGCCACCGCACAGAGAGGATGCAAAGCTAGTGAAGGAAGGCAGATACGAACATGCTGGTAAGCGCATCGCCATGGCGTCCTTGTCCTGACATTGCTGTGAATGCTTTGGTGTGCACGTTGTCACTCGTACTCGACAAGCTGTGGCGTGAGCGAGCCGTTGCTGCGTCGTGTCCATACTGGAGTCATTGCACTGGAAGCGCAACGAGTGGCACGTGGCGATGTGAAGTCTCTCGTCTTCCCAAGCAAACCAAGTCCAAGCCACAGCAAGGGTAGCAGCACTAGTATGTAGCGGTGAGTGTCTCGAGACGGCTACTCAGAGTAGCAAACTAGCTCGGTACATCCCAAGGCCATCCATTGCGTTTGGCAAACAGCACCGACAAGATCGATCGATCGCTGACCGCTGACCGCTGACTAGAGGGATACGTACGTGCATGACTGGATGGATGGCTACATCCACGCAGCAGGTTGACATCTCAGTCTCTCGACGCAGTGTAAACACGGACGACACGACGTGGACGCAGGAGCAGCACCCGGAGCTTGCTCCACCGAGACATCGAGAGAGAGAGACCGATAGCGAGAGAGTGAGCGAGAGCGGCAGCTCGCCTCCATTCCCGTTCGCTGGACTGAACCGATCGCTCGGACACAGATCGCTCGGACACAGGACAACAAGCTCGCGGTCGATGGTATAGGGTGTGATAGTATGCACAGGACGTCGTCGTCGTCGTCGCCAGCAGCATTGCGTGACTGACCAGGACTGGACTGCTGTGGTCGTGTTAGCGAAAGCCTGAGCTCGCTAGCTGATGCGGATGTCGAGTGTCGAGTGTGCGACAGGCGAGAGCTTCTCTGCTGTACTAGTAGACTACAGAGCGCAGATCCAGATCACAGCCAGGTTGCTCGCGGATCCCACACGAATGAAGAAAGCGGAGCGCGCGTCTCAGAGCAGAGCAGAGTGAACTCGCACACAAGCAAACAAGCCAGTCGGTCGGTCGGTCAGGTTTGAGTTAGAGAACTGACTGGCTAGCTGACTGGTGGGCTCTCGGTCCTTTGGTTCGTTGGTTCCGCGTCCACTTGAGTTTCGAGTTTCAAGTCGTGATTCAAGTCTCGAGTGATGTGAATACGAATACGAACGAGTCTGCGGCGCGTTGACCGCCGTGTCTCTTCGTTTGTAGGTATGTACGATGCGCGGTAGTATGTCCGTTCACTCTGAGTGAGTGCGTCAGTGCGCACGAGCTTGACGCGATTCGAGCGGTTGGAGCGTGTCGAGTCGAGTCGAGTCGAGCGCATAGCTAGCTCCGTGAGAGTGAGTGAGAGTGAGTCGACAAGTACCAAGTAGCCCAACTCCTGCGAGTACTATACTACTCAAATCTAGTGACAACTCTGACTATTGTCGAAGAGGAGGCACGAATCGCAGACTCGCAGTTCTGTTTGACGCTGTTGTTGAAGAGAACGCGGCTTCATGTGTATTTGTGCTGCTAAACACGTGTGCGTGTGCGTGTGCGTGTGTGCGTGGCGTACGAGTCGCTGATGCTTGCAAAGCAGCTCTGCTCTATCCACTCCTGGTCGCGCTCAACTAACGTCGAAGGCAGACTCAAAGCCGAGTCCGCTCGTGCAAACTCGAGCTGCGACGACCAAGCAGCACAACGTGATCGATCATGCAGCAAGCAGCATCCAGCATCCTGTATCCGGCACGCGCGTTGGAGCTGAGGACTAAAGTCTCGCAATCGAGCAGCGCGCAAAGCGTGCGTGTGTGTATGAGAGAGAGAGCGAAAGTAAGAGACTGACTGAGCCAACTTCATTGAGATGCTTGCAGACCTCGAACGGGCGCGCACCGAGATGCGAGCACTGGTGTCAACGCGCATGACCATCCGGCGATCAACAGCCAGCAATCGACTGAGAGAGACATTGGCATAAAGGAACGTATGTACTGCCAACAGTATGCAGGTCGATCAAGCAAGCGAGCGAGCTAGCTAGCAAGACAGAAAGATCGCCCGATGCTACGATTCAGTGCGATCAAAGAGCGAGGTGATAGTCTCGACGCGTCCTGTTCGTTGGCTCGGTTGCGGCGCAGCGGCGTCACGAGGTCGTCGTGATCATCGCGATCATTGCGATCGTCAGCATCTGCATTGCTGCTGCTGCTGGGACATGGGGACGCAGTATTCGCGCCTTTCCTGAACCTCTTCAGCTACTGGAGCGATCCACGCGAGCTGCTGAGAGCTTTTCGAGCGAGAGCGCGCGTGCGCACTGAGTGGACAAACCCATCCAAGCTAGGTTGTGCGCGTCAGGTGAACACGGCACTCGGCTCCAGGTTCGAGCCAGGTTCGAGACTCATGCCTTCAGACTCGAGATGCAAGACTCAAGACACAAGACGCCAGGCTCGAGATGCAAGACTCAAGACGCCAGGTTCGAGACACAAGACTCAAGTCTCGAGACTCCATGGCAAACGTCGAGAGTCGAGAGGCGGAACCGTTCGTGTGCTTGCTCGCTTGAAAATCGAAGCGCGCATCAAACGACTGAAGAGGACTCGTGCGACAGACAGACACGCATTGCGCTAATCATACCACCTCTCGTGATGGCTCGAGTCGAGGACTCTGGTGCTGCTGATGTCGATGCCGCCATCTTGCGCCGTCTTGGTGACTCCGCCGTTCGAGCGAGCCTCTGTATGTGCGCACTGAGCGCAAGCGCGAGCACGAGCAGTCAGCACTTGAGTCCCGAATCAAATCCGAGCCTTGCGTGAGCGTGAGCGAGACGGATCGCCGAAGTCCTGGTTGCCGTCACCCAGCTCAGCCAGTGCAAGTTGACGCAGCTCCGCTCGCCTCGCTTGTCTGCTCGCCTGCTTGCCCACTTGCGCTCGCGCTCGCGCTTCCTTGCGTTCTTGCTCTCCTGCGGTCGCACTTGCTCATTCCCGATTTCACCTCGTCTCGAGCAAGCCAAGTCCGCCATGAAGTTCCAAGCCGCCATCGTCGCCACCTTCGCCATCGCCTTCGGCGCCGTCGCCGCGTACGACGAAGTGACCGAGTGCCCGCCGAGCGAGTTCCTCAAGCTCGCGCCGCTTGCCAACGACCCGAACCTCCCGATCTGCCAGGACGCCTCGGGCTGGAACATGATCCCACCGGCGGGGTACCCGACGCCAGAGCAGCGCGCGATCATGTGCGTCACGCCAGCGTGCTTTGCGCTCATCGACGCGGTCAAGGCGACCAACCCGAGCGACTGCATGCTCGTCTTCGGCGACGTCAAGCTCAACGTGAAGAAGCTCGTGGAGGAGTTCGAGCCAAGCTGCTTCTAAGCGCGCGCGTATGTACGTGTCTGAGTGTGTCTGCGTACGTCACAGCCGTTCGCGGGAGTCGATCGCACCGAATCGAGCTTAGGAGCCCAAGTCGTTCTCCGTAATCCACTCCACGCTGTTGCTGTCAAGACCGTGTCGTTGTTGCTCTTGCTGGGTCGTTGCCACCATGGTGTCGACTGTTGATTGTCTGTATGAAGCGCTTCGCAGCAGGCATACTCGCTTCGCTAAGAGCATGAGTGAGAGCGTTGGTACTGTTGCGCTTGTCGGGTGGCGCCTCTGTCTCGCTCTCGACCGCCCGATCTGAACGAGACCCAGCAGCATCACTGACGTCCGGCGTCCTCGGCACAGCTCGTTCGCTCGACTCGTGTGTCTTGGTCATCGAGTGCGGCAACGCGCCGCCAGTACGTATAGACGTTGAGACTAGCCCTGTATCTGCGCCTCTGCTGGCATCTGAGCCTCCGCTGGCGCTGCTGGACTCCACACGCTATCAGACGAATGAAGGAGCGAGCGAGTGAGCGAGTGCTGAGCGTCCGTTGCGATGGCTGATGTTGTGCTGCGCCCTTCCCTTTGTCTTTGAGCGACCTGGAGTACGAGTCGACGCTCGCCTTGGACGAAGCAGACGTTGCTGCATTCGATCACACTCGCCTTCTCTTGGTCGTGAGAATGTGACAAGCGTCACTCACTCATTCATCGGCTCGCTCGCTTGCGAGTTCGTGAGCGAAGCGGAGCGTTGGGCTCTGCAAGTAGCTGATATTCGCGAGCGCTGTTGTCTTCAAGGGCATGGCGAGCAAGAGTCGGAGGTCGTCTGTCACGAGACACGGGTTGACTTGCTGTGCGCAGTGTATAGTGCGTAGTGTGCGGTGCTTGTCGGCGTCCAGCGCAGGAGCGTCGGAGCAATGGAGCTGCTCACTTGCTTGCTTCGCTCCTCGTTCTTGGTCGAGCGGGCGAAAGGCAGTGCAGCGTTGTGTGGAAGAGGAGTGGGCGGCGCAGAAAGAGTAGCAGCAGCAGCAGCAGCAGCAGTAGCAGTAGCAGTAGCGCGGCGAGGTGAGACCACTGAACACCCACCAGCGCCCGAACAGAACGTAACCACCAACCACCGTGTTACGCTATTAGCAGATAGTAAAACAGTCAGTAGCCGTAGGCTACTAGCTCCCCAACTACAAAAGTGCCGCGCGATGGAAGGTGCTCTTGCGTTCTCGCGCTCGACGCGTGCACATGCGCGACCACGCACATGAGCTGCAACGGCGAGAGAGAGACGCTTGAGAGGAAGACAAAGAGACACAAAAGAGGCGACGAGCGCGTCAAGCACGAGACGAGCTGGAGCGCGAGCGCGAGCTTGGACTGGAATGAGTGCTGGTACGTGAATGGCGCTAAGCGAGACTGAGCGGAGCTGGCGTTGACACTGTCGGACTCACGAACAAGATCCTCGCTCCGATGTGATGCGCCAGCAATGCCATCCCGCGCCAAGCCGTGCCAAGTAGACTCAGACGGACGTCCGAGCGCGCGCACTTAGAAGCAGCTCGGTTCAAACTCTTCGGCGAGCTTCTTGACGTTCATGCGCACGTCGCCGAAGACGAGGACGCAGTCGCTCGGGTTGGTCGCCTTGACCGCGTCGATGAGTGCAAAGCACGCCGGCGTGGCGCACATGATCGCGCGCTGCGCGGGGGTGGGGTAGCCCACAGGCGGAAGCATCTGCCAGCCCGAGGCGTCCTGGCAGATCGGGAGGTTCGGGTCGTTGGCAAGCGGCGCGAGCTTGAAGTACTCGCTGAACGGGCACTCGGTCACTTCGTCGTACGCGGCGACAGCACCGAAGGCGATGGCGAGGGTGGCGGCGATGGCGGCTTGGAACTTCATGGCGGCTAGTGGTGCTGGGAGTCGGCTGGACGGAGGCGGAGGCTTGCTTGACTTGCTCGAGGCTTGGCAAAACTGGGAATGAGAGACGAGAGCAAGCACGGCGAGAGCAAGTGCGCGAGAGCAAGCACTCGAGATTGCCCGAGCCATTGCTGAGACTGGAGACTGCTAGAGACTGGCGTTCATGATCGATGCGTGTGAGGAGTATGAACCCGTAGGTGCGCGCAGTCAGAGAGAGAACGAGAGCCGTCATACCGCTCGATCGATCGATTGCATTGCTCGAGCGAGCGATATCCTGCAGGCATGTGCTGCAGTCGACCTTGTCCGTGCTGCCGCTGTGTGTTGCCGCCGTTGCTGTCGCTGTCGCTGACGCGGCTACCTCTGTTGCTGCGTTGTTTGCTACTGGTACTGCTGCCGCTCTGCTCTGCTCTGCTCTTGGCGACGGATGGAACCTGCGACGGGATCGTGCCACACCAGATCGCAGACTAGAGCAGAGCCGCGCGCAGCAGATGCGCCGCGGATCCACGTTCGATGTGCGCCGGCACCTATCTGCGTCTGCAGCAATGCGAGCACACGCAATGCGATCACACGAGCGTATTGCAGCAGCGCGACGACTGTGCCGAGGCGAACACGACTGAGGATGTTGATATGTCGAGTGCGTGTATGTGATGAAGTTTGGTTGAGTGATTTGCGCGAGCACTGACACTACGCTACTACAAAGAAGTTCGGTTGCTGGTACTATCACCAGCACTGTCGTTGTTGCCTAGCACTTGCACGAACAACAGAAGTAGCAGCGCTTGATCGCTGGTCTTGACGAGGTTCCCAAGTCATCCAGCATTGTGCGGTGATTGCTCTCAAGACCTGTCGTCAGGACTCAAACCTAGCACCAGCAGAAATGGCGTCGGTGTCGTAGACTTCCGAGCACAGATCGTGTCCTGGTGAGTGTCAGGTTTGCTCAGTGGAATGACTGAAGGCTTCAGATTCCTCGCCGTCGTTCAGAACGACTCGAACGGTAGCACCGTCAGGTCGCCAACTCGCTAGACTCCGCGATGATTGCGACAACAACCTAAGTGCGCGCCTTGGCGGTGCTTTGGTAGTGCTTTGTTGTGCTACAGATGCCGCCGATGCAGACAGAGAGCGTGACCTACAAGTTCTAGTGCGCTTCTGGGATCGTATATGCAACAAGCGCGAAGCAGTCAGCGAATGTACCTGAGGGCCAAGAGGCACTCGAGTCAGTATCGAGTCAGTCAGTGCGAGGCGAATGAGTGCCCTTTGCCATCTTATGCCCCGAAGGCTCGACACGGGTGACTGCTGAACAAACACCAAAGACATGGACCGAAGCACCATCAACGACGGACAGACCACGACGACGCCAAGATCGAGCCACCGACATTCGAAGCGAACACCGCTTCAACGACAGCAGGTCGTAATCGTAACCCTCGAGAGTGTTTACAGATACGCCTCGGCACAGTCGTCGCGCTGCTGCAATACGCTCGTGTGATCGCATTGCGTGTGCTCGCATTGCTGCAGACGCAGATAGGTGCCGGCGCACATCGAACGTGGATCCGCGGCGCATCTGCTGCGCGCGGCTCTGCTCTAGTCTGCGATCTGGTGTGGCACGATCCCGTCGCAGGTTCCATCCGTCGCCAAGAGCAGAGCAGAGCAGAGCGGCAGCAGTACCAGTAGCAAACAACGCAGCAACAGAGGTAGCCGCGTCAGCGACAGCGACAGCAACGGCGGCAACACACAGCGGCAGCACGGACAAGGTCGACTGCAGCACATGCCTGCAGGATATCGCTCGCTCGAGCAATGCAATCGATCGATCGAGCGGTATGACGGCTCTCGTTCTCTCTCTGACTGCGCGCACCTACGGGTTCATACTCCTCACACGCATCGATCATGAACGCCAGTCTCTAGCAGTCTCCAGTCTCAGCAATGGCTCGGGCAATCTCGAGTGCTTGCTCTCGCGCACTTGCTCTCGCCGTGCTTGCTCTCGTCTCTCATTCCCAGTTTTGCCAAGCCTCGAGCAAGTCAAGCAAGCCTCCGCCTCCGTCCAGCCGACTCCCAGCACCACTAGCCGCCATGAAGTTCCAAGCCGCCATCGCCGCCACCCTCGCCATCGCCTTCGGTGCTGTCGCCGCGTACGACGAAGTGACCGAGTGCCCGTTCAGCGAGTACTTCAAGCTCGCGCCGCTTGCCAACGACCCGAACCTCCCGATCTGCCAGGACGCCTCGGGCTGGCAGATGCTTCCGCCTGTGGGCTACCCCACCCCCGCGCAGCGCGCGATCATGTGCGCCACGCCGGCGTGCTTTGCACTCATCGACGCGGTCAAGGCGACCAACCCGAGCGACTGCGTCCTCGTCTTCGGCGACGTGCGCATGAACGTCAAGAAGCTCGCCGAAGAGTTTGAACCGAGCTGCTTCTAAGTGCGCGCGCTCGGACGTCCGTCTGAGTCTACTTGGCACGGCTTGGCGCGGGATGGCATTGCTGGCGCATCACATCGGAGCGAGGATCTTGTTCGTGAGTCCGACAGTGTCAACGCCAGCTCCGCTCAGTCTCGCTTAGCGCCATTCACGTACCAGCACTCATTCCAGTCCAAGCTCGCGCTCGCGCTCCAGCTCGTCTCGTGCTTGACGCGCTCGTCGCCTCTTTTGTGTCTCTTTGTCTTCCTCTCAAGCGTCTCTCTCTCGCCGTTGCAGCTCATGTGCGTGGTCGCGCATGTGCACGCGTCGAGCGCGAGAACGCAAGAGCACCTTCCATCGCGCGGCACTTTTGTAGTTGGGGAGCTAGTAGCCTACGGCTACTGACTGTTTTACTATCTGCTAATAGCGTAACACGGTGGTTGGTGGTTACGTTCTGTTCGGGCGCTGGTGGGTGTTCAGTGGTCTCACCTCGCCGCGCTACTGCTACTGCTACTGCTGCTGCTGCTGCTGCTGCTACTCTTTCTGCGCCGCCCACTCCTCTTCCACACAACGCTGCACTGCCTTTCGCCCGCTCGACCAAGAACGAGGAGCGAAGCAAGCAAGTGAGCAGCTCCATTGCTCCGACGCTCCTGCGCTGGACGCCGACAAGCACCGCACACTACGCACTATACACTGCGCACAGCAAGTCAACCCGTGTCTCGTGACAGACGACCTCCGACTCTTGCTCGCCATGCCCTTGAAGACAACAGCGCTCGCGAATATCAGCTACTTGCAGAGCCCAACGCTCCGCTTCGCTCACGAACTCGCAAGCGAGCGAGCCGATGAATGAGTGAGTGACGCTTGTCACATTCTCACGACCAAGAGAAGGCGAGTGTGATCGAATGCAGCAACGTCTGCTTCGTCCAAGGCGAGCGTCGACTCGTACTCCAGGTCGCTCAAAGACAAAGGGAAGGGCGCAGCACAACATCAGCCATCGCAACGGACGCTCAGCACTCGCTCACTCGCTCGCTCCTTCATTCGTCTGATAGCGTGTGGAGTCCAGCAGCGCCAGCGGAGGCTCAGATGCCAGCAGAGGCGCAGATACAGGGCTAGTCTCAACGTCTATACGTACTGGCGGCGCGTTGCCGCACTCGATGACCAAGACACACGAGTCGAGCGAACGAGCTGTGCCGAGGACGCCGGACGTCAGTGATGCTGCTGGGTCTCGTTCAGATCGGGCGGTCGAGAGCGAGACAGAGGCGCCACCCGACAAGCGCAACAGTACCAACGCTC
The DNA here is from genome assembly GCA_003730235.1 of Pythium guiyangense. Classification (NCBI taxonomy): domain Eukaryota; phylum Oomycota; class Peronosporomycetes; order Pythiales; family Pythiaceae; genus Pythium; species Pythium guiyangense. The sequence goes on along the minus strand of QXDM01000077.1, from coordinate 191,817 downwards.
TCACTCATGCTCTTAGCGAAGCGAGTATGCCTGCTGCGAAGCGCTTCATACAGACAATCAACAGTCGACACCATGGTGGCAACGACCCAGCAAGAGCAACAACGACACGGTCTTGACAGCAACAGCGTGGAGTGGATTACGGAGAACGACTTGGGCTCCTAAGCTCGATTCGGTGCGATCGACTCCCGCGAACGGCTGTGACGTACGCAGACACACTCAGACACGTACATACGCGCGCGCTTAGAAGCAGCTTGGCTCGAACTCCTCCACGAGCTTCTTCACGTTGAGCTTGACGTCGCCGAAGACGAGCATGCAGTCGCTCGGGTTGGTCGCCTTGACCGCGTCGATGAGCGCAAAGCACGCTGGCGTGACGCACATGATCGCGCGCTGCTCTGGCGTCGGGTACCCCGCCGGTGGGATCATGTTCCAGCCCGAGGCGTCCTGGCAGATCGGGAGGTTCGGGTCGTTGGCAAGCGGCGCGAGCTTGAGGAACTCGCTCGGCGGGCACTCGGTCACTTCGTCGTACGCGGCGACGGCGCCGAAGGCGATGGCGAAGGTGGCGACGATGGCGGCTTGGAACTTCATGGCGGACTTGGCTTGCTCGAGACGAGGTGAAATCGGGAATGAGCAAGTGCGACCGCAGGAGAGCAAGAACGCAAGGAAGCGCGAGCGCGAGCGCAAGTGGGCAAGCAGGCGAGCAGACAAGCGAGGCGAGCGGAGCTGCGTCAACTTGCACTGGCTGAGCTGGGTGACGGCAACCAGGACTTCGGCGATCCGTCTCGCTCACGCTCACGCAAGGCTCGGATTTGATTCGGGACTCAAGTGCTGACTGCTCGTGCTCGCGCTTGCGCTCAGTGCGCACATACAGAGGCTCGCTCGAACGGCGGAGTCACCAAGACGGCGCAAGATGGCGGCATCGACATCAGCAGCACCAGAGTCCTCGACTCGAGCCATCACGAGAGGTGGTATGATTAGCGCAATGCGTGTCTGTCTGTCGCACGAGTCCTCTTCAGTCGTTTGATGCGCGCTTCGATTTTCAAGCGAGCAAGCACACGAACGGTTCCGCCTCTCGACTCTCGACGTTTGCCATGGAGTCTCGAGACTTGAGTCTTGTGTCTCGAACCTGGCGTCTTGAGTCTTGCATCTCGAGCCTGGCGTCTTGTGTCTTGAGTCTTGCATCTCGAGTCTGAAGGCATGAGTCTCGAACCTGGCTCGAACCTGGAGCCGAGTGCCGTGTTCACCTGACGCGCACAACCTAGCTTGGATGGGTTTGTCCACTCAGTGCGCACGCGCGCTCTCGCTCGAAAAGCTCTCAGCAGCTCGCGTGGATCGCTCCAGTAGCTGAAGAGGTTCAGGAAAGGCGCGAATACTGCGTCCCCATGTCCCAGCAGCAGCAGCAATGCAGATGCTGACGATCGCAATGATCGCGATGATCACGACGACCTCGTGACGCCGCTGCGCCGCAACCGAGCCAACGAACAGGACGCGTCGAGACTATCACCTCGCTCTTTGATCGCACTGAATCGTAGCATCGGGCGATCTTTCTGTCTTGCTAGCTAGCTCGCTCGCTTGCTTGATCGACCTGCATACTGTTGGCAGTACATACGTTCCTTTATGCCAATGTCTCTCTCAGTCGATTGCTGGCTGTTGATCGCCGGATGGTCATGCGCGTTGACACCAGTGCTCGCATCTCGGTGCGCGCCCGTTCGAGGTCTGCAAGCATCTCAATGAAGTTGGCTCAGTCAGTCTCTTACTTTCGCTCTCTCTCTCATACACACACGCACGCTTTGCGCGCTGCTCGATTGCGAGACTTTAGTCCTCAGCTCCAACGCGCGTGCCGGATACAGGATGCTGGATGCTGCTTGCTGCATGATCGATCACGTTGTGCTGCTTGGTCGTCGCAGCTCGAGTTTGCACGAGCGGACTCGGCTTTGAGTCTGCCTTCGACGTTAGTTGAGCGCGACCAGGAGTGGATAGAGCAGAGCTGCTTTGCAAGCATCAGCGACTCGTACGCCACGCACACACGCACACGCACACGCACACGTGTTTAGCAGCACAAATACACATGAAGCCGCGTTCTCTTCAACAACAGCGTCAAACAGAACTGCGAGTCTGCGATTCGTGCCTCCTCTTCGACAATAGTCAGAGTTGTCACTAGATTTGAGTAGTATAGTACTCGCAGGAGTTGGGCTACTTGGTACTTGTCGACTCACTCTCACTCACTCTCACGGAGCTAGCTATGCGCTCGACTCGACTCGACTCGACACGCTCCAACCGCTCGAATCGCGTCAAGCTCGTGCGCACTGACGCACTCACTCAGAGTGAACGGACATACTACCGCGCATCGTACATACCTACAAACGAAGAGACACGGCGGTCAACGCGCCGCAGACTCGTTCGTATTCGTATTCACATCACTCGAGACTTGAATCACGACTTGAAACTCGAAACTCAAGTGGACGCGGAACCAACGAACCAAAGGACCGAGAGCCCACCAGTCAGCTAGCCAGTCAGTTCTCTAACTCAAACCTGACCGACCGACCGACTGGCTTGTTTGCTTGTGTGCGAGTTCACTCTGCTCTGCTCTGAGACGCGCGCTCCGCTTTCTTCATTCGTGTGGGATCCGCGAGCAACCTGGCTGTGATCTGGATCTGCGCTCTGTAGTCTACTAGTACAGCAGAGAAGCTCTCGCCTGTCGCACACTCGACACTCGACATCCGCATCAGCTAGCGAGCTCAGGCTTTCGCTAACACGACCACAGCAGTCCAGTCCTGGTCAGTCACGCAATGCTGCTGGCGACGACGACGACGACGTCCTGTGCATACTATCACACCCTATACCATCGACCGCGAGCTTGTTGTCCTGTGTCCGAGCGATCTGTGTCCGAGCGATCGGTTCAGTCCAGCGAACGGGAATGGAGGCGAGCTGCCGCTCTCGCTCACTCTCTCGCTATCGGTCTCTCTCTCTCGATGTCTCGGTGGAGCAAGCTCCGGGTGCTGCTCCTGCGTCCACGTCGTGTCGTCCGTGTTTACACTGCGTCGAGAGACTGAGATGTCAACCTGCTGCGTGGATGTAGCCATCCATCCAGTCATGCACGTACGTATCCCTCTAGTCAGCGGTCAGCGGTCAGCGATCGATCGATCTTGTCGGTGCTGTTTGCCAAACGCAATGGATGGCCTTGGGATGTACCGAGCTAGTTTGCTACTCTGAGTAGCCGTCTCGAGACACTCACCGCTACATACTAGTGCTGCTACCCTTGCTGTGGCTTGGACTTGGTTTGCTTGGGAAGACGAGAGACTTCACATCGCCACGTGCCACTCGTTGCGCTTCCAGTGCAATGACTCCAGTATGGACACGACGCAGCAACGGCTCGCTCACGCCACAGCTTGTCGAGTACGAGTGACAACGTGCACACCAAAGCATTCACAGCAATGTCAGGACAAGGACGCCATGGCGATGCGCTTACCAGCATGTTCGTATCTGCCTTCCTTCACTAGCTTTGCATCCTCTCTGTGCGGTGGCTGCGTCTTCGACGTACTCGTCATATGCCCTTGCCGTCCAGCTCGTTCAGCACGCAAACCAGCTCACGCAGTCGAGACGAACGCAGACGCACAGAGAAGACGTTGATTGATTGATAGTTACAATTCGAGTGTGTGTGCGTGTGAGCGCGTGCGTGCAGTGAGCGAGTGCGCGACGAGTGCGGAGATCGAAAGAGCGACCGCGACCGCGACGCTCTGGTGTTCCACCAACGAGTTGGTCACCGGCACTCAAGCGGCGTCGCGTACAACCTCGATCGCTCGTTGAACGTGCATACAGCACTGCAGCACTGCCCAGCTAGCCGCAACACAGCAACGCGAGGCGAGTGCGCGAGCGCTTACGCAAAGCACTTCGGCTCGAACTCCTCGACGAGCTGCTTCACGTTGAGGCGCACGTCGCCGAAGACGAGGTCGCAGTCGCCCGGCTGGGTCGCGTTCACGGCGCCAATGAGCGTGAAGCACTCCGGCGTGACGCACATGATCGCGCGCTGCTCGGCCGTCGGCTCGCCGGCAGGCGGAATCATGAGCCAGCCCGAGGCGTCCTGGCACACCTGGAGCTCGTCGAGGCCGGCGACCGGCGCGAGCTTGGCGTACTCGGAGAAGTCGCAGTCGGTGTGCGAGTAGGCAGCGACGGCGGTGGCAGCGACGGCGGCGAGAGCGACGAGGAACTTCATGGTGCTTGGCGCGGCGTGTGGTGTGTGTGGGAGGTGTGGAGTGTGGTGGAGACGGCGAAATGCGGAGTGAGGAGTGGAGCGGCACGGTCGCAGTCGCAGTCGCACCGACGATAGTAGTCTACGTCGAGCTACTGCTCGCCGACCGCTGTAGCTCACTCACTACCTCTGCGCTTCTGCCTGCTTGTCGGCCAGCACACTGTCACCAGCGCCAGCTCGGTGCAGAGACGCTTCGTCTGAGCGCACCGACGACGACGACGACGACTACGGCAACCTGTACTGTTGCACTCCGCTCGCTTGCTCCTCCCATCTCTTCGACTCGGATCTGTTCGACTCGACTCGAGGATCGAGACACTCGCTCGATCAAGCGAGCAAAGAGCAAAGAGCAAAGAGCAAAGAGCAAAGAGCAAAGAGCAAAGAGCAAAGAGCAAAGAGCAAAGAGCAAAGAGCAAAGAGCAAAGAGCAAAGAGCAAAGAGCAAAGAGCAAAGAGCAAAGAGCAAAGAGCAAAGAGCAAAGAGCGAGCAACCCACACCTCCTTTCATCATCGCGACTCCTGCCGTCATCCATCGCTGCAAGCGCGCCGCAGCGCAATGGCCGCATTGACCGCGTTGTTGTCGTATGAGTGCCTGCATGTCACACACTCACATACAGAGAGACGCTAGCTCGGCTCACTCGAGCTCACTCGATCGAGTGCGTGTGCTCGAGTGATCAAGCGATCCAGCCAGCACACACACATGTGTGCTTTGTTTGTGCTCGTGCTTGTGTGAAAACGGTCGGCGTGGCTACAGATCTGTTCGAGTCTCTCGCGAGCGCTTGGAAGCTCGAAAACCGAACGCAGTTTGAGGACTCGAGGCTCCGAGTTCCGAGTTCCGAGTCAGTCGGCCACTCGCCTCCCACTCTTCAGCCTTCAGACCAGACCAGATGGACGCGCGATTCAAGCGCTTGCACTCGCTCATTCGCTCGCTACTGCTTGAGCTGCTGGATGCTGCGTTCGATCGGCCGATCTTTTGAGGATTCATTTCCGATACAGAACGCGTGCCTCGCAAGGTGCAGCGCGCGCTGGACTCGTCACGATGTCGCTGATGTTGACGACACCCTTGCGCGAGCGTGTGTGTTGCTGCCGTGCAAAAGAGATGACAAAGTAAAGCAAGGCAAAGCAAAGCAAAGCTCAAAGAAGCGAGACGCAAGGGAGCAGCAGCACACACAATGCTGTAGCATTGCTGCTGCAGGTGTTCGAGCCGAGCGCTCCGGTCCTTTGTCGTCGTCGTTGGTTGCATCTGACTCGCTCGCTCACATAATACTCGTGTGCAAGACGTGCCTCTTTGTCAGCTTGCACACGAAATGGATTGATGATTATCTGCGACGTGTGCGCGCCACGTACGAGTGCCACTCTTGTCAGTGTGGGATGTTTACTTGTTCCGCCGACTGAGCGGTCCTGTCTGACAATCTGTCTGGTCGACATTGCCTATTCAGCTTGGTGTTTCACTATCGAATTGTCCGCGTCTAAGAGTCTCGATACACTCAAACACGACTCTATCAGTCGACAGATCACCTTGAGGCTGTATCGATCAATCGAAATGTCCGCGTCAAAGGCATACATTCACTCCTCAAACAGACATTTCACTCGATGATCGCTCACTCAATCGCTCTTGCCACGCACAAGCACCAGCGATTAGCAGCAGCAAACGGCAAGCAAGCACCAGCGGCAACAAGCAGCACAAGGTCTGGCGATCGATCTCAACCAAGTGCTTTCGTGCGCTCTAATGCGCTTGGTTGTGCTCCGATGCACCGATGTGCGTTCGTGTGTTCTTCTACGTGGTGTGGTCGATCGGCTTGGCGAGGACCACGTCGTGGCTGGTTCAGGGACGCAAGCCCCGACAAGTGCCTCGCTATTGATCGCCGACCTGCGTGACTTGGTTGCTTGCGATTGGTGTCTGCTTTACCAGGCGCTACTTGACTCGACTCGAATCCGCTCGAGTTGACTTGGTTGAGATATTCAAGCGCACATGTGTACGAGTACTTGCACGAGCTTGACAATCTTGCTCGGAGCGTGCTGGAGCACACATGCGAGCTCCGACACCAGTCACTGCTCGCCCCGAGTCAGTCAATCGATCATGAAGCGAGCAAGAAGCGATGCAAAGCGTGGCGTTCTACAAGGTAGCGTTCTAATCAAGTGAACATCAAACAATTGTAGAGTGTAGTCACGACAGTCACGACAGAGTCAAGAAATCATGACACCTCTGATTGCAGAACGGTACAATTCGCTTGCTTTGCAGGAACTCAATAAGCAATGTCTACTCTTCATCATAGAGAAATTGTTACTCAAATGTGTATCTGTTTCAAACAGCAACGAAAGGAATTGAAGCAAACAAACATACTCCATTCAAACTAACGCCTCAACAAACACGTCGACATTGTCCAGAACTCATTCACAAACCAAATGTAGTCCATCAAAAAGCAATCCACGCAGCGCATTTTCCTCCTATTCATGACAATGTGATTTTGCCCACTTCTGACAGAACAGAAGACACTACGACACTTTTGAACCCGTCTCAACCTCCAATTCATTCTCAACATCGATCAATCTCATTCTGTATGTATCTCTCTCATCTTCTGCTCAATTCCAACTCTTGGCAACAAAGAGCAAGAAGAAGCAGGCGACCCAAGCAACTCCACACAAGCAGCGCTCTGCGCTCGCGACTCGCAACTGCACAAATCAAGCCGACTGCGCACGAGTACATCGTGTTAGACGTTAGCATCTCTACGTTGACGCGAGCGTCAAGCACGTCTTGCGCTTTCACCGCATCAATCCATGATCATGCGATGAGATCGCACTGCTGCAGTACGAGTAGCGCCACGTTCGTTGGTAAACTGCGGTTGGCAGACCGCACTGTATCTTCAGTACCTCAACTGGGCTCGCGCTCGTGCATACATGGACGTGTGAGCGTGTGAGTGAGTGAGCTGTGAGTGAGCTGCCATAGAGTTGTCGTATGTCTCCGACCTGTCGGTTGTTGTTGTCGATGCCGCTGCTACAACTGCTCCTAGCACATGTCCAAACGCACTCGGATTCGGTATGAGCACTGCAGCGGATCTGAACAACGATGTAAACAAGCAGCTCGACAGAGCGAACATGCACTGAAGCAAGCAAGCAGAGAGCTAACGTACGTAGCGTGCACTCACTCACTCAGGTCAGTCCCTCACGCAGTCACACACCTTCTCATACCCGCTGCTCGAGTCTCGACGACGACGACGAACAACGTCTCGGTCGCGCGCCGCTCGTCTGGACCTACAGTGTTGTGTGCTTGCTGTCTGCATGAGTGCGAGAGTGTGTGCATGTGCGTGACGTGTTGTTGTTAACCAGTGAGGCTGGTCTAGCTGACACCAGCACCAGGCAGACACGAGCGCTGTTGCAGCCGGTGGTTGTCAGTGGCACGGGTCATTCGGCGAGTCACGTTGTCGAGCTCATACCGACTCGACCCACTTCGTCACTCACTCGCACTCTTGCACTCTTGCACTCTTGCACTCTTGCACTCTTGCACTCTTGCACTCTTGCACTCTTGCACTCTTGCCGTTCAGTCTCCTCCGCTCCGGTTCGCATTCGAGCCACACACACGCCTCACACCTCACACCACACAGTGAAGACCCAGCACCTCATCGTCCTCGCTCTCGGCGCCGCGCTTGCCAGCGCTGTTGCTGTCGTCCTCGCCCCGTACGACGAGATTACTGCGTGTCCGTCCACTGAGCTGACCGAGCTAGCACCTCTCGCGCTCGACGAGAACGTCGCCAAGTGCCGGACCGAGTCGACGTGGGAGATGTCCCCGCCTGCAGGCTACCCGACGGACGCCCAGCGCGTACTCATGAGCGACCCGTACGCGTGCTTCAACGTCATTGCTGCAGCCAAGCCCTCAAACGTGAGCGACTGCTTGCTCGTCGTCGGCGACGTTCAGCTCAACGCCAAGAAGCTCACGGACGAGTTCGAGCCGAGTTGCTACCACTAGATAGCTGTGAGCGAGTGAGCGAGTGAGTGAGTGAGTGGGTGAGTAAGTGTGGTGTTGTCTGTGTGCGGCGGCAATGTCTTGAGATGCACGTCGTAGCGACTTTAGCTCACAGCACAACAGCACACGAGACGGCATGACTCAACCCAGGACACTCGATACAGGACACACACGCGCACTGCCACGGACGCATCGAGTCGATGAGCAGCAGAAGAACGCGCGGCTTGTCAATGAGAGCAGTCAGAGCAGTTCGTTGTAGCAGCAGGAGCGATACGAACCGAATTATGATACGTGCGTCAAGTCTCGCACTTGTGGGCACAGAGGACATCGAGGACCGCCGCAGCAACTCGGAGCTCGTAGTTGAGCGTACAAGTCTCGACGCTTGAACGAGACCAAGAGTGAGCGAGCGAGTGTTGACAGTCAGACACTTGTGGTGGTTCATTCAGCTGTTCATGAGCGACTACTGCTGCTGTACAGAACGAACGACTGCGAGCTCAAGGCGCCAAAGAGCGCGCGGCCACTGCGCCACGAGCCGTTGGCAACTGCGTGTTGGAGATCGATCACCGCTTCACCGCGAGGGAACGCGGTCAGGCGATGGCGCACTGCGTTCGTCTGGGCGTCCCAGAGCAGCACGCTCTTGCTTTCGTCGTCGCCAGCGGCGACAACAGTCGAGCCGTCGCGCGCGTCCCAGACTGCCGTGCGCGAGAGCACTGGCGGCGTTCGGTGGCCTGTGACGGTTGCAAACGGCGCGAGCGCTGCTGTCGTCGCTGTCGACAGGTCAAACACCGCGTGCTTTGCCGGCGCGTGCGGGAGCGTCCGCGACGACGCAACGAGTGTCGCCGGACGCGTCTGGGCTGCGCTGAGCGAGCAAACAAAGTGTCGGAACTTATGTGACTTACACACTAAAAAGTCGGACATTCGTTGTGTTACCACCTCAACTATCGTGATTGCATCATTGTCGGCCACGTGACTTGCCGTTTGTAGCGCAAATACATTGTAATAGTGCGGAAAACAAGGGAATGCAACATCAGCTCTTCCCGAGCCCTCCCCTTCCCATAGAGTATCTTCACGGTTTCGCTTCCCGAGCCCTTGTGGGACGCTGTGGCTTAGTCTGTGGGATGGTGCTCGTGACGTATTGCGAACCGTCGTCGTACTTACCAGCGCGCTCACAGTGCAATGACGCTCGGTTTTGTCACTACCACAATTGCTGTTATTTTTCGACCTACAAAAACCAAGTCACGACGGCCACCGATGACGCGATCACACAGTATGATGACGTGGTTGACACTATCTATCTCGCCGACCACCCAAGACAATGTGGTACACGTCGAAACGCTTCAAACAGTGAATGGCTCAAAAGAACCCCTCTCCGAGCCATTTACTGTTTGAAGCAGGCTTTAAACAGCGTTTGGCTCAAAAGAACCCCCATTCCGAGCCATTTGCTGTTTGAAAAAGGATTTTTAATTTTCGTCTTGAGTGGGAATCTCCCCCAAAACATGTCCGAGTCGGACATGTATCCTTTTGATCAAGCTCGAGAGAGATCACGTTAACCTGTGATTAGATAGCTCCATTACACGTCCGAATTGCTATTCGAATTATGTGTTGTAACTACTGCGTACGATTCGAATTTTTCGTTTTTTCCTTGTTTTCTCATACACTTGTGGATCAAACATGCTTGACAAGCAGCACACTCAGTCGCGAAGTCGCTTTGAACTTGCTGTCTGGATGATGCGGTGGAACAGAGCACTCGATGTCGTGTTCGTTTCGCTCTGTGTGTTTGTGTGAATACAACTCGTCATACTAAACATTCAAGTCATTGTCAAAAAAATTGTGTGTGTGTTTGCAATAGTGATATAGTCAAGGCGTTAGTGCTTTTGTGAAATTGGTAGTGAATAAAACAAGAAAGAGTTGATTCGCAGTATCATCAAACATGTCGAGTTTGGAATAGATAAAACCGCTGTGTGTACGATTGATTTATTAAGTGCAGAGTGTTGGACACATTCTTCACTGTTGTGTGTTACGGTACTGTCGTTGTTGTGTGGTACACGTAAAATTGAAATGGAAGACAAAAGTGTTATTTTTTCACTATAGGTTTTCAAACAACGCCTAACGGGTGGAATATACTCTCAGCTTTTCACTGTTTAATTATAATTGTCCACACCTACGTTTGTATCAAAATCAAACCGCGCTTAAGGGTCGGCACATATCAATTTTTTGTATACTTGATTGGAAATGTCCACGCCAACGTAAATCGGAGGTTATTCGTTTTGCTATGGCTCGCTATTTGAAGCGATAAAGTTACAAAATTCTTCGCTTTGTACGACAAAGCTACTCGTATTAGAGTATTTCAGACGTACGAGGTTACAGCTGGCCCACTATACAAAATCAAAGACAATCCAAAAGGGGGGGCGCAGAAGAGCAGAAGACCCAAAGCAAGTCGCCAAGAGAACGACCGACCACCCGCTATCGGCGTGTGCTCACTCGCGCGCGCGCTCTTGCTCTCTCGACCTCGCTACCCTCGACTTCTCTAGCTCTCGACCTCATTGCCGCTCGTCTCGCTGTCTGTGCGAGCGCCGTTGCAAGCGAACGCTCGACCGCTCGTCTGCGCGCGCGTTCTTTCTCAGTCGCTTGTTCACACTCTCTTGAAGTGTCAGAGCACAGCGCGCTCGCGCCATCCATCAGCAACAGCAGCAGCAGTATCCTCCGCGCGCCGTGCCATCACAGCAGCAGGAGGTCACGTCCATCCATCCACCCATCCATCGCATCTACTGACCAGCGCCTCTTCCATCTCCTCTTCGTACGCGTGGCGACATGAGCAGCTCGTCGTCTGCCGTCTCGGGCAGCAGCAGTAGCAAAGCGGCACAAAAGCATCTGTGGTCGCCGTCCGAAGTCGCTGAGCTCACAGCTGCAGCAGTCGCAGCGATGCCGACGTCGCTCTCACAGGCCGCGAACCTCTCGCTCACGACAGCAGCCGCAGTCGCGGGCGTCGGGAACAAGAAGCTCTCGACGACGCACCGCACGGAGAACGGCGACATTGTGCACCACCAGCAGTCGACGCACCGCGGGAACAACGCGACGCTCGTGACGTCGACGACGACGACGATCCACCACCACCTGAGCGGTGCGCTCAAGCCCACGACGACGACGACCACGACGACGTCGGTGCAGCAGCAGCAGTTCTCGATCCACGCGCACACGTCGTCGACGCACAACAGCGGCCACGGCCACCACCACCACCACCACCACTTGCCGCCGCCGTCGCTCGTGAACAGCAACCTCTTGCTCGCGAACGGGAGCGCGCTCGTGCCGTCGTCTGCAGCGGCAGCGGCGCTCGACCCGGCGCTCGTCGCGGCGAACCACGCGACTCTTGTGGCGTCACCGAGCTTCCAGGGCGATCTGAACAAGATCGACCTCGGTCTCAACTCGGACGACGCAGACGTGCAGCTCGAAGCCGCGAAGAAGCTCCGCGGTCTGCTCTCGTCCGAGCGCGACTTGCTCATTCGCCAGGTACGACTCATCGCTAGCGCGTATGCGCGTGCGAGCGAACTGACTCAGTGCCTCTTGTGGTGCGCAGATGCTCGACAAGAACTGGACGCCGCGGCTGATCAAGTGGCTGCGGCTGCGCGATCGCCCGACGCTGCAAGTCGAAGCGCTCTGGGCGCTCACGAACATTGCGGCCGGCGCGACCGACAACACGTCGGTGCTGCTGCAGAACGGCGTGATCCCGACGCTCGTGTCGCTCTTGGACTCGTCGAACGAAGAGGTACAGACGCATGCTCTTTGCACACTTGGTCACAGCCGAACAAACGGACGAACCGACGCGCAGTCGCTCACTGCTCGCCGCGCATCCATCCATCGTCCATCCATCGCTAGGTGCTCGAGCAATCGGTCTGGGTGCTGGGGAACCTCGCAGGCGAAGGCTCTGCGACGCGCGACCTCGTGCTCAGCGCTGGTGCCCTCGCGCCGCTCGTGAACAACCTCAAGAAGACGCCGTCTGACCGCTCGTCGCTCCTCCGCATCCTCACGTGGACGCTCAGTAACCTGTGCGACGGCCAGCCGCGGCCCGTGTTTGACATCTCGATCATCCTCCCGTCGCTTGCAAAGGTACGTACGTGCGTCTGTGCGTCCCGAGGCGACTGCTACTGGTGTCGGACGACTCATTCACGGGCAATCGCTCGCGTGACGTGATGCGCAGATGCTCACGAGCGCCGACACGGAGATCCTGAGCCACGTGTGCTGGGCGTTCTCGCACCTCTGCGACGGCCCGAGCACGCACATCCAGGCCGTTGTCGACTCTGACGTGTGCTTCCGGCTTGTGGAGCTCCTGAGCCACTCGTCGTGGCGCGTGACAAAGCCAGCGCTGCGCGCGATTGGGAACATCGTGTGCGCCGAGGACGACCACGACTACACGCAGCACATCATCGAGTGCGGCGCAGTGCCGTCGCTGCGTCGGCTCATTGCGCACTCGAATCGCGAGATCCAGAAAGAGGCGTGCTGGACGCTGTCGAACATCGCCGCCGGTACGGTCGACCAGATCCAGTGCGTGCTCGACTCGGGCTGCATCCCGTCGCTCATGGGCCTGGCGTCGTCGGACGCGACGGACGCCGAGGTGAAGAGCGAGGCGTGCTGGGTCGTGCTCAACGCGACGTCGTGCGGCTCGGACAGTCAGATCGAGTACCTCGTGAACGAAGGGTGCATCCAGATCTTAGGGAACTTGCTCGAGGAGACGAGCATGGTCATGATGGCGCTCGAAGGGCTCGAGCGGATCTTACAGGTAGGCGAGCTCGAGGCGAAGCGCACGGACGCGCCGAACCCGTACGCGAGCTTGATGGCGTCTGCGAATATAGAGACGCTCGTGTCGCACAAGTCGGCGACGGTCGCGAAGCGCGCGTCGCGGATCTGGCAGACGCACTTTGTCACGTGCGCGATCTGCATGGGTCCGTTCTCGAAGCACTCGAGCGACACGTTCTTCTGCGACGAGTGCAAGTGCAACGTGTGCAAGAACTGCGACTGCACGGTGTTCCACCTCAAGTACCAAGAGAGTCTGTGGCAAGAGGAGACGGCGAAGGAGACGAGCGAGAAGCAAGCGAAGCAAGCGTCGAAGCGCAACAAGCGGCAGAAGAAGCGGCAGCGCACCAAGGAGCGGAAAGCTGCGCTCGCACGCAGTGGCTCGACGGGCTTGCAAGCGCACAAGGCGCTGCCAACGCCGAGCGGCAGCTCGAGTCGCCGCAAGAAGAAGACTGCCGCGGTGCACGCCGCGAGCAAGCAGAGCGACCACGTGAGCTCGTCGTCGGACGGCGACGAGTCGCATTCGCGCACAGGCAGCAGTCGACGCACTGGCGGCGACTCGGACTCGGACGAGCACGACGACGACGGCGAGTACGAAGAAGAGGACGACGACGAGGACGACGAGGACGAGGACGAGCGCGAGGCGGCGACTGCTGCTGCGACGCGCGCTGCGGCCGATGCGTCGTCGTACTTGGCGCTCGACGAGATGATGAGCGTGAATGACAAGTGGGTGTCGTACCTCCAGAAGACGGGCTCGATCATGGCGCTGGCCGAGCGCCTCGACCTCGAGGACGACAGTCTCTGGACCGTGGCCGAGAAGGACAGAACAGCGATCCACGCGTAGAGCCTGCGTGGCCACCGAGTCTGTGCGTCGTCGTCGTCACCACGCGTGCGTTGGAGTAGCGATTGTCCAAGTCACAGTTGCCGTCGCGATGTGAAGCCGACGAGAAGCGACGCGACGTTTGCGGTGCTGATACGTATGTGAATGGCCAAGACGCACGCGTGCGTGCAGATCCGAAGCGTCCGTGGCGTCGTTCGAGTCCTCTTGGGACGGACGTGTCTCAATGAACAAACACACTTGCGTCACGCTTCTCTCTCTCGCTCGCTTCGTACATCGCTAGCTCAGCTCTCTCTCTTATGGACGGATGACTGAAGTCTCCATGCACGAAGTGGCTCGTGAAGAGCTCAAGGTCGTTCCTCCAGAGGGTCCTTCGAGAGCAACTCGACAGTCAACAACGTCCTCATTCGATCACTCGCACGAGTCAACTCTGTCGTGACCAAGTCGTCACTCGACCTCATAGAGGCCGAGTAACCCACTTGCGACTCGACCGCGTGAAGACGCAAGCACGAAGCGGCAGCCATGGAGACACCAAAGGGAGGACGACTCATGCGCAGGAGGACGACGCACGCAAAATAGTCCACTCGACTTCCTTCGATTCATTATCAGAGAGCACGAGGCAGGCGAAGCCAGCGACCTCGCGCCGCAGCGCGTGCGACGTCACGAGTTCATCGCCACTACCGCCGCCATCGCTACTACGCTCTCTGTCGCTGGGGCAGTCACCAGAGCGAACGCAAGAGGTCGTTGTCGGTGTCGTCGTCGATGTCGTGGAGAAGAACGGGGGCGTCGCGCCACTCGCTACTCGCGCGCCGGAGCGCCGCGCGCTTATTCCGTCTTCTTGCGGTACTGGCAGCCGTCCGTGAGGCGAGCCTTGCCGCCCGTCGGCTGGCAGAGCATCACCGAGCACGAGCCGCAGAGCACGACCGTCTGCGCGTGCGAGAACACCGTCGTGCTGAAGAGAGAGAGAGAGGAGCGAGTGGGAGAGGCACAATAAGTCAGTCCGCTGGTCATGAACAAGAGGACGACTGGCGCGTAGTGACAAGAGCGGCACGAGGAGACTCACATGTTGAAGCAGCCCGGGCACTTCACGTCCATGAAGTACGAGTTCGGGCTCTGTACCAGACGGCGGAGCTTGTGCTTGGAGGCTTCCTCCGAGGCAGATGGGTGGAGAAGGTCACGTGGCTAGAGGCACAGCAATGGCACGAATGTCAGCGAACACTGCAGATGCGATCGGGCAACTTGGTGAGTGTGCTGCGGCATGGTAATGGCATGGCGATGGTGATCACGAGCTGAAGGCTGAGCGTCGAACTGGAGTTGCTGCTGACGGTGATAAGCGCACGGATGCGACTGTGGCTGCGCTGTGTCGAGACCACGTCAAGTGGGTTGATGTGCTGCCTGCATCAATGGCGCTGTTTGCCGGTCTGTTGAGTTGCTGTGCGCTGCTGTCTTGCCAAGTCGACTGCATTCGTGTCGAGGTGTGCGCGTTGGCTACAGCGCGTCGAGAGAGAGAGTCCTCATTGTCGTGTTGCTTTTGCTGTTCGCCAACGCATTGTTGTTGTTGCTGTTGGTTGGTTGTCTGCGTGAAGCAGCGCATGTGCTGCTCGTGTTTGTCGTGATGTTACTGTTGTTTCTGCTGCTGTTCGCTCGCGTCTGCTCCGAGTTGCTCGCGCGGATCGCCATGCCATGCCATTGCGCACGCAGGCACACATACGCATCGACGTGCGTTGCTCGAGAGAGGCGTCGATGCACGCACCATATTGTCCGAGCTGTTCTAGATCCGCAGGAAGAAGACGAGTGGTTTTCTCTACATTCGCGAGTGGGTTTCGAGCGCGAGCGGCCAAATGAATGGGCAGCAGCACGACAGCATACAAACGCCGAGTCAACCATACAATTCCCAAGTCAGCGGTCCCGAATCCCTCACTTTGACCAGTGTCAGTCGCTCGCACCACTTTTGTATACAAAAACAAGTCACGATTCCCTAGGTGCATTACTGAAATTCATTCGAAGTCTTGATTCGCTTCTTTGATACAATTCACAAGATGTTACGATGAATGCATTATTCGACTTGTTTTTGCTCATAGAGTGCCAAGATGCTCGCGCCTCGATGCTTGCTTTTCAAAACGCCCAGCACTTGCACGCGTACGACGGCGCTGGACACGTCGTCGTCATGAAGTTCCGCTTTCGCGACGACGACAGCAACGTCCGTGCAGTCCTTGACGCGCGTGCTGCGTCGACGTCACAGCTCCAGCGCGCGGTGCACTGCGAGAGCAGCTCACACACGCTGTCGCCGCGCTGTAATCGCTTTCGCGCGCCAAGCCTCAACGAGTCGGCGACCGAGTCGAGCGACGATGACGATGACGACGACGATAGCGACGACAGCGAGACGCTCGCGCTCGGCTCCGCGCTCTCTTCGCTGCATGTTGCGCTCCTCAATAGCAAGTCACGTCAAGGTACATTCACACGCACAGCTCATTGCGTGTCGAACAGCAGCAACTGCTGGCTCATGCTCTCACTCACTATTGTATCAAACTCTCACTCTCTTACACACGCGATACAACACACGCAGAGCTTCTGCACCACGTCGAGCGCACGTGCGAGATCAAAGCCGTGCACGCAGTCAACTCGAGTCGCGCATACCAACTGCTGTGCGAGACGCTCCAGCGCGCGCGCGCCGACGCTGAAGCGAACCTCAAGCGCGTCGACGCGACGCAGCACGACGACGCTGCATTTCAAGCACTGCTCCGCAAAGTAGGCGCTTGTACCTGTCCACTCAGTCGCATTACTACAGCTCTAACACCTCACGGACCTGCTGCTACTCGTCGTGCTGTCGCCTGTAGAACATCGAGCTCGTGTCGCAATCCGCTCGAGCACTCAGTCAGGTCCGTTCTTACGAATACGCGGCTACGTGTCGTCATAGAGACGCCGTATGATCGCTCAAGCAACGCACTGACACCTCTCTGACTGTGTCTCGACTGTGCAGCGCCGCGGACGCGACCGGTCCGTGCTCCAGGCCGTCGAGCAAGAGCTGATCGCGTACCAGCGCGCACTCGCAGAAGAGTCAAAAGCGCAAGCTGAAGCCCGCGCGCGTGAAGAAGCTGCGCGGCAGCGCGAAGCAGACGCGCGCGCGAAAGCGCAGCAGGACGCAGAGGACCGCGCCGCAGCGCTCGAAGCGAAAGAAGCTGCTGCGCGCGCCGCCGAGACGCGCCGTCAAGCAGACGCTGCGCAAGCAAAAGCCGACGCAGAGGCGAAGCAGCAAGCGCTCGAAGCAGAGCAAGAGGAAGCTGCGCGTGCAGCGAAGCAAGCGGCGCTCGCCAAGAAACAAGCAGAGGCGGCAGCAAAGCAGTTTGTCGTCGACGCAAAGGCGCGCGTGGCGCGTCTGGACGCGATCCACGAGCTGTCGCAGCAGATCTTGGCGAATCCGGACCCTGCGATCAAGAAGATCCGCGTCGACATCAAGCTCCAGGTGCGTCGAGTGGCTCTCACTCTCTTCTCCTTGTCGCTCGAGGTCTTGCTCTGGCCTCAACCTCTTTAGACAGTAAGGCGCTCACGCGACTGCGGCGGTGTGCGAGCGTAGGCAGGAGCGTGCAACCAGATCTCCGCTGCGCCGTCTGCGATCAAGAACGTCGTCGACAAGATCCACGCGCTGCTGCAGGTACAAACGCACTCGCTCTGACGTCTCTATCCATGTCGAAGCTCTTGTCCTCACGCTCGCTCTGGTGCGTCTGTAGACGGCAAAGGCGTCGGGCGAGAACTACTTCCGCTACGCCATGGACCTCGTCGCGACGAACCTCGCCAAGCAAGCGCGCGTCGTTCTCGACTACAAGTGCGTCCTTGTCTTGTCTGTGTCTGGTGGTTGAGTATGCGAAGACTGACGCACCACGTGTGCGACGCAGGTCGTGCTACCCCGTCGCGCACGTGATCACAATGTCGTGCGTCCGGACGCCAGAGCTCACGGACGTGATGCTCGCGTACTTCCACAAGCTGTGCGTGTTCACGATTCCCGAGAGCCCGACGAAGACTGCGAGTCAGAGCGTCGCAGACTACAAGCGCGCGTTGGGGTTCGAGCCCGCAGTTGGCGACACATCCGACCCCGACGGTCTCGAGCACATTACGGTCTACACGAAGCGCATGACGATGGTCGTCGCCGTCCTCGCAGCGGTGATGCAGACTGCTCCGTACGACAATAGTCCGCAGCCTGCGGGTCTGGGCATCGGCGACTGCTGGGTCTGGATGGCGCGGCTCGTGAACGAGCCGCCGCACCTGATGACTGGCTCGCTCTTGCTCACGCTCCTCGAAGTCGCGGGCTTTGAGCTCCTGCGGCAGTACAAGTCGCAGTTCCACAAGCTCCTCGTGCTCATTGCGCGCGACGTGTGTCCGCACTTGAGCAAAGACGCCAAGACTGGCGCTGCGAACGCCGCGGGGCAGCTCGAGATCCTCATCAGTCAGTACCAAGCGAACGGCTGTCGCTTGACCGAGCCAGACGGCCGCAAGCTCGAAGAGACCAAGCTCACGGCCGCAGACGAAGAGAAGACGGACCACGACAGCGGCGGCGGCGGATACGGCGGCGGTGGACGCGGCTACGGCGGTCGCAGTGGCGGTCGTGGCGGCCGAGGAGGAGGGCGCGGCGGTGGCCGAGGTCGCTGGTGAGAGAGAATGTGATGGACGGACGACCACTTACCTCATCGCATCCTTTCGTCCATCGAGGGACGACGTCAAGAGGAGCAGCCGTCGCATCCGGAAGACGCGCGCAATACACTAGACCCACGCGCTCATGCACAACGTCGTTCGTCCCATTGATGGCGTCGGGACGTCTACACACGACCGACTGACCGACTGACTGTGACTGCGAGGGCGGCACTGTTCGCTTGTGGGATGCAGTCCCTGCCTCGCATCATCGCCACTGTCAACTTCACTGTCTCCTCGTACTCACGCTCACTTGCTCCCGAGCGTCGGCATGACCGTGCCGTACTGCGTCTTCTCGTTGTACTCCCACTGCGCCGTCACGGTCTTGATCTGCGTGTAGAAGTTGATGCCCGACTTGCCGTAGAAGTTGATGTCGCCGCGGATCGACGCGCGCGAGCCCGTGAACGAGAACATCGGGAGCGGCACGGGGATCGGGACGTTGATCCCGACCTGCCCGACGTCGATCTCGTGCTGGAACTTGCGCGCCGCGGCGCCCGACGACGTGAAGATCGACGTGCCGTTGCCGTACGGGTTGTTGTT
Organism: Pythium guiyangense; assembly: GCA_003730235.1. Taxonomy (NCBI): domain Eukaryota; phylum Oomycota; class Peronosporomycetes; order Pythiales; family Pythiaceae; genus Pythium; species Pythium guiyangense. The sequence goes on along the minus strand of QXDM01000077.1, from coordinate 172,765 downwards.
GATGAGCTCGATCGCCTCTTCGAGCGTGTCGACCGACGTGCACACGAGCACGGGGCCGAAGATCTCCTCCGTGTACGCAATGTTGTCCGTGCTCACGTTGTTGAGCACCGTCGGGCCGACAAAGTTGCCGTTCGGGTACTTGGCCACCTGCACGTTGCGGCCGTCGAGGAGGCACTCGGCGCCCTGGTCAATGCCCGACTGGATCAGGCGCTCGACGCGCTCCTTGGCGTCGACCGTGATGAGCGGACCGACGTCCGTGCCGGCCTCGAGACCGCCGTTCACCTTGAACTCCTTCGCCTTGGCGACAATGTCGTGGACCCTAAAGACGCATCGTCAACACCACCAGAGGCTTAGCAAGAGCGCTCAGAGAGGGACCTGTATGGCGAGCAACAGCGGACGTACCACTCCTTGGTCTTGCCGACAAACACGACGACCGAGAGCGCCATGCAGCGCTGACCGGCAGCGCCGAACGCCGCACCAGCGAGCGCGCCGATCGCCTGCTCCTTGTCGCAGTCCGGCAGGATCACGGCGTGGTTCTTCGCGCCGAGGTTCGCCTGCACGCGCTTGCCGTTCGCACTACCGCGCGCGTGGATGTACTCGCCCGCCTGGTTGCCACCGACGAACGAGATCGCCTTGACCTCTGGCGCGTCGCAGATGAAGTTGACCGCGTCCTGCAGCGAGTCAAAGCGCACGAGATGCAGTGAGTGCGCGTGCTCGCGGCTTGCATCAAGCTATCGCATGATGAGCTAGTGGGACGTACGTGAGCGCCGTGGATGATGTTGAGGACGCCGTCTGGGAGACCCGCCTCCTGTGCCAAGCGCGCGAGGATCTATCGACACACACACGAGCAAGAGTTGGTGAGTCTCGTGGTGTCTCTGTCTGTGTGCAAGTCATAGGAGAGCAACAGGACGCACCATCGCAGCGCCAGGGTCCTTCTCCGACGGCTTGAGGATGTACGTGTTGCCCGTGACGATGCCGACTGGGAACATCCAGAGCGGGATCATCGCTGGGAAGTTGAACGGGCAGATGCCTGCGCACACGCCGAGCGGCTGCTTGTACGAGTACGTGTCGAGCGAGTTCGCGAGGTTCTCGGACGTCTCGCCCATCATGAGCGTCGCAGCGCCGCACGTGTGCTCCACGACCTCTGTCAAGCAGCATCACGCAGTGACAACAGAGTGTGAGTGCGCGTACAGGGGCGAGCTCAAGAGGCAGCGATCGTGCACCAGTGGACGCACCGAGGCCGCGGAAGATGTCACCGCGCGCGTCCGCGAGCGTCTTGCCCTGCTCGTTCGTGATCGAGTGCGCGAGCTCCTCCGTGTGCTCGCGGATCAAGTGCTGGAACTTGAGCATCACGCGCTGGCGGTGCTGCACGCCGACGTTGCGCCACGTCTTGTACGCCTCGGCCGCAGCGTCCGCAGCTTGCTGCATCTCCTCCTTCGTCGCCTGCGGGACCTTGCAGATCACTTCGTTCGTCGCCGGGTTGCGCAAGTCGATCCACTTGTCCGTCTTCGACTGCACGAACTTGCCATTGATGAACAGCGGCACCTTCTCCTGTCGGTAGCAAGCAGCACATAGGCAATTGCACCAGCATCCGTTGTTAGCCATTGCTCTAAGTACCTACTGCGTCATGCTCATAGTGAGCACACGCTCAGGTGTGCTTTCACAGATCGACAGCGACGCTTGGCACAAAAGATCCTATTGATCGATCACTCGGTAGCACGTACCACCGAAGCCGAGGAGAACGCACGCGCGGCCACGAAGCGCTGCTGGTGCTGGAGGCGCGCGGCGTGGAGCGAGGCGCGGCGGAGCATCGTTGTTGTTGGTGGTGGTGTCGTGGGAGGTAGGAGCGGGCGAGCGAGGAGGTGGTGGCAGGCGCGGACGCGAGCAGGCGGATTTGGGAGTGACGCTGCTTCGAGGCCTCAAACTCGAAGCCTGCTCCTTCAGCCGAACGTGTTTGGACGAAAAGCACACTGCGCAACTTCAAGTACGAATCGAGTGTACTACGACGACACGCCTAAGTGCGAGCGCTCTACGCTCCCTCGTGTTAAGCCTCTCGCAAATAGGAGACACCTGCACGCGCATCTTGCGTGTCAGAGTGATTTGAATTGCTATCGTCGAGTAAGTCCGAGACGTCACGCTCCTTGAATGACACTAAGTGCAGGTGAAACGCAAGTCACAATGAAATCGCAAACCGAAGTACAGTGCTTTGATCCGAAAAGTACGACTTGTACAAGAAAGTAGCGGACTATATGAGCCCTACAAACCATGGTACAATGTTGCGAGTTTGATCAAACTGTACATTGATAATTGGATTTATGCGAATCATGCTGTAGACTGCAAATTGTACGCTTGTCACCGAAGTACTTGGAAGTGCTTCGTGCTCTTCACAACCGACGGCATGCAGAGTCGTAAGTGCTGCATGCGTAGTGCAGTGGTGCATTGCAATGTCCAACATGTGGCTACACTAGGACTACTGCTTTACTCAGCGCTTCTGACTCTCGGACGACGTACAACCGGACGGCTACGTCGCACCGGCGATGGTCGAGTTCCACGTCTGCTGCTCCAACACGGCGCAGGACGTGGTCACGAAGCGCGGCTTTGCGGTGCACGCGTTCCACTCGGGCATGGACGACGCGAAGCTCACGACACTGCAGCGCAAGATGAAGAAGAAGACGTCGGTCGTGACGGAGGAGAACAGTCTGTTCATCCTCGAGTTTGACGCCTCGTGTCTTGCAGACGACGCCGCAGCGCTGAATGACAACAACAGCGACGGTGATGGCGATGCCACAGCAGTGCTCGGCGAGCGCATAGTCGGCGAGATGACTGCGCGCGTGCTCGCTGCGCAGGAGGCAGGCGTGCTCGCAGTCCTCATCGTGCTCGACCTGTTCAACGTCGAGCCGTTCGAGCTCGAGTTTGCCGACGACTCGGGCGTCTACATCCCCGTGTTCATGGTCAACAAGTACGCGCTCGCGACGTACGACCACAGCTACGACGCCAGTGCTAGCAGCATTTGTACAGCTCCGAGCAAGATGGCGCTCCACGAACTCCTTGAGCGCATGCTCGCAACGCCACTCTCCGACACCTCCGATGTATCTGGTGCGCATGGCCACCGCGCCACGCGCTTTGTGTCACGGCCAATGTGGACTGCGCGATGCTTTCGCCGCGTCGACACGCTCAGTGCGCGCGTGCGCTGCGCGCTTGCGAATGGCGCAGCAGGTGTGATCGTGATCCAGGACGCCGAGTCGACTGAGATGGACGGCGAGACGCGTGGTGCGCCAGTCTTCCACCGCGCGCTCTCGCCCGAGTCGTGGCAAGTCGGAGACGAACCACTGGCGCCGCAGCCACAGACGCGTCTCGACGACCGCCTCGTGGCGATAATCTCGTACGCAGACGGCGAGCGCCTTCGCGCATCGAGCCACCTGTCGCGCTGTCAAAAGTACATGCCGCTGCTCAGTCGCGACGGCGCGAGCTACGAGCTCCTCGCGCAAGTCTCGCTCGAGATCCGACCCGGCGGGACGACGTACGCGTGGGGCAACGCAGAGAACGGTCGCCTCGGCGTTGGTCCGAGCTGGAGCGACGTCTTCCACGACGGCTACGAAGCGCTCACGGACACAGCGTACCGCTTCGTGGACCGACCAACGCCAGTCGTCTCGCTCGCGGGACGCGAGATGCAGCAGCTTGCGTGCGGCAGTGCGCACTCGCTCGCGCTCACTACCGACGGCCGAGTCTTTGCGTGGGGACGCGGCTCACGAGGTGCGCTCGCACAGACCAGCAAGCGCACGGAGCGTAGTGCGACTGAACACAGCCGCACCGATGCGTGGACGCCAGCGCAAGTGCACGCGCTGCAGTTCGAACACATCGCGCAGGTGGCAGCGAATGACGCGTGCTCGCTCTTTGTGAACGAGACCGTGGCGCCAGCGCTGTACCGCGAGCGGCGGCGCGAGGTCGCGCAGCTCAAGGCAGCCGCTCGCAAGAGCGTCGTGGAGAGTAGCAAGACGCAGCAGTGCGCTTAGCACCGAGTCGCGAGGCCGTTTGGTAGCGAGAGCGCATGCATATGCGGTGGTCTGTATCAAGACCAGTGTCATGCTTGGTGGCGACTCGTGTGCAGCACGTGCCTGAGCCGACTCACGAGCGTGAGGCACTGCGCTGCGCTGTCCTGGACGTCCTTTGCCTCGACGCACGCCATGAGCGCGAGCCGCGACGGACGCTTCGTGAGCTTGTCGTCTCCTTGCGTTGTGCTGTTTGACTGCAGTGAGAGCTGCGCTCGGTTGCTCGGACTCGTTGTTCGCGGCGCGAGTGGGAGTCCGTCGCTCGCACTTCCTGCTCGTGACAGCGACGCACTAGACGCTGCAGTCGAGGTGCTGCCCGATCCAGAGCTCGCGCGCGCTTGGTAGAGCTTGAGGCTCTGCAGCTCCCACTTGTCCCACAGCGGCGATGGCTGGAAGAGGTACACGCAGAGGCTCTCGAACGTGCTCATGTCAATCGGGACCTGTGCGTATATGAGCAGTCGATCAAAGTGACACTATCAGCTCCTTTGCTCGATGTAAAGCGATCTGCTACAAGTAGCAACACAACAACTGCAGCGCATGCGCAGTGTCGCTGTCTCCTACAACTGCGACTCGTGCACCTTGTCGAGCGGCAGCACGTGCCAGTTCTGCGCGTCGTCCTCGTAGTGAATGTGCTGCATGAGCGGGTGTTCCTCGAGCAACACGACAGACGTGCCGTCACGATTCACTTGCACGAGACGCAGCGACGCCGTGTAGAAGTTGCGGAACACGAGGTGCGAGAGCGAAGCAGCAGGCGCTTTTGCTCCAGCCGATTGCGATGTTGCGGACTGGAGATGCACACTGAAGACGCAGCCGCGCACGCCGTCAAAGAGCGCTTTTGTCGCGAGTCCATGCGGCGTCGCGACCTGGAAGTGCTCGTGCAGGCTCTGGACGCGGCCAATGCGCACAGGAACCTCCATCACGATGTGTGCTTCAAGTGTCAATGTGCCAATGTGGTTCAAGCACTCGCTAGACTGGTGCTACCAAACACAACGACTAGTGCTAGCAAACACTTGCGTGAAAGCTACTTGGATCGCGAGTTTAGCGTCGTTTCGCGTGCACATTTTAGCCGCGACCGTACGTACTTTCTCGTGATACAAACCAGTGCAGCCAATCACAAGCGAGTATTTGTTGAACGTTCTCACTGTAAATTGCATTAGCTGCGATATTTGCTTCAAAATGAAAGTGACTCATTTCAGCTTGCATGGTTGTTAGTACTTTGGTTGCAGTGGCTCGCGAGTTCATACAAGTGGTGGTGTGAGTGCAACCTCAATCATGTGCACGCTCGCTCGTCCTGGATCGATCAAACGCGTGCTTGTCTGCAGTGCTCGCATGTGTGTGTGTGTGTGTGTGTACTGGTGCTCCGATAGCAAACGCACACTTCAGTGTTCGCTGTGCGCTTTTGCTAACTCCTTTTCTAGGGTAGTTCGTCCTCGACTTTGTGGCGCGCACTGCTGTTAGAGCTAGAGCTTGCGATGTGTTTGAACTGCAGGTACACAAACGACAAGGCGAGGGTCGTGAGCGTCGCGGGTGCATGTGCACTTGTAGCAGTCGTCGCCTTGCCGATTGGCTGCAGCAGCAGCAACTGACCGACCAACCAGCCAGCCAGCCACGCATCGGTCCATCGAGTCCGTCCGTCCGACAGCAGGAGTCGACAGTGCCGATCGCCATACAATCTTGTAGTGTCTGGGCAGTGATGATGGCTCGCGTTTCGCGCACAACCAACCGACCGACGCCAGACACGAGACGCTCGACGTCAGCTCAAGGCGCAGCATCTTTTCGAGATCTGGCGGAAAAGACGAGCGAATGAATGAATGAATGAATGAATGGATCTGTGGTCGCGAGCGCCTCGAAGTGGCGACGCAAGTGCGCAGCAGCGAGCGTGAGTGATGACGCCATGAACCATGAAGCGGCGGTGACGACGGCAGCGAGAGAACACACACGCACACGCACACGTGCGTACGAAGGCGTACGAAGAAGAAGATGAAGCGAGCGATACTTTTCACACTTGTGAAGCTCTGATTCGTGATATTTGAGGAAACACAGGCTGGCTACCGACGACAATCGATCGATCGATCTTGAGATCAAGCTTGCATGCGTCTTCAGTTGCTACAACGAGCGCACGGAGTGCAGTGTGCATGTGTCGCCTCGCGTTGGACCAAGGATGCTAACAACGCTCGCGGTGCCTTATCCACCATGACAGCGCGGCATCACACCGGAGGTTGCATCGCTTCAGCGATCTTGGTGCGAGATGTCACGGCTATCTTTGTGTGAGTGGATAAACTAGAGCGCTACGCTCGCGGTTGCGCAGCGAGGCGTTGACAGAGACAGCGGTCGTTAGCGAGTCGCGGCGCAGATCGTAGCACCGCCACTACGAGCGATCGCTCTGTCCGCACAGGACTTCACGAAGCTACCTGCACACTCTCTCTCTCTCTAGTTGTTGCGTGATGCGCGTCTCGCGTCGCCGACACTACGATCTGCTCGAAGCTGTGGTCTACCACACGCTACGTGGTCATCCTCCACTGCGCTTGCCCAGACGCACAGTGGAATGCCAGCGAGATGCCACTTGGGTCGGCCAGCCTCGCCTCGCCAAGACGTTGTAGTGATCGTTTTCCTGAAAAACATGAAACGAGCGAAAGCTTTCATGTTGGCGGTAAACTACATTACGAGATTGAGATTGAGATCACACGCTTCATTATCTATTCGCGTCGAGAGAGCGAAGAGCAGAGCGTGAGCACGAACTCGTGCGTCCAAGTGCTCGCGCGTCCGTCCGTCCGTCTCTGTGTCTCGCACTGCCGCCAATCTCTCCACGAAGTGGATATCATTTGATTTTCGCACATAATAATAATCATGAACGAAATCAGGATCGGTGTGGACCACGACGTTCTCGCGATTCCCCCGGCACGGTTGATGATCCAGTTGGGAGACGTTTGAGTAGGGTTATCCTGTCGATGATACACATCTTGTGGTGCATCAGACCAGAGGCAGTACGGCCGGCGAACGTGCCGACAGGAATCTTAGCTGCTCGTAGTGCCGCGATTGCGTCCATCGACTGCCGACTGTTGCTGCTGCTGTGCTCGTGTGCGTCGACGGTGACACGCACTCACACGCTGCTGCTGTGCTCGCGTGCGTCGACGGTGACACGCACTCACACTCTTTGCATACATCCAGTTGCTACACTCACTAGCTTCGCTGTCATACGAGTGCTAGTCAACGTGTACATCACAACTACGATCTCTTATTCTGCTCCATCTATCATCGACAGGATCTGCAGTTCGGACATGGCACTCTCGATCCGAGAGCTGCTGAACCACAGAGTCCAAGAGGTGCGGCAGCTGTGATCGTGGTCTTGGGCTAGATGATCGTCGTCTGGTGCTTGTGTCGCTTGCGTGGTGAAAGTGCCTTGCATGTATGCAACTGGAGCAGGAGTACGTGCTTGTTGCAGACCAAGGCGATGTAACGCCGCGACATGTGCCTGAAGCACTGCAATCATCCCGTGGTGGTTGCTTCATGCGTCATGCTCTTGATTCCCCCCCAAAAAAACGAAGTCAACATGCACGTTGTAACGGGCCTACATTGGCCGTTACATGGGAACAGTTGTGTGGACCACACCAACTGGGTGCCTCAGGAATGTTGGTGAGGAACCAACATTCAGGCACATGATGATGTCATGGATGACATCATCTCCATTCCGGCATGGACCTGCGGGTGTAATCACTCAAAGGAGTAATCATGCGGAATGATGGTTCCTGCTCTTGGGGAACTGGATCGGTGACGCGTGGCGACGCGACACCGAGTCTCAGTGAACCGGACCTGTGACGCGTGTCGACGCGACACCAAGGTTCAAGTGAGAGGCGTGAGCCAATCGCGGGTTCGAGAGTGTTTGAGAATGTTCTCTCCGGACTTCAAGCTCAAGGTCCGTGGGTTGAACCTCGGATGCATCCAAGGCTTTGTATATGAAAGTAGGTGCATGTCAGTAGGAGTGACGTTTTGATAATAAAACCTCTAGGCGCCCTTGGGGTGTTTTAGGACAGCAAGACAGCGCGGCTGCCGACAGCGGCAGGAACCATCAGTGCATTCTAAGTCAGTTGCAAATTTACCTTCTTCCAAGCAAGTCGCCTTCCTCTCTTCTCTCCGGCCGTCCTCTCGGCACCAAGACATCCTCCACGCACAGGCGATCGGCTCACATGGTGTGAGTCCCTTCGCGCTGGAGTCCAAGCTTCCACAAGACCCCGTATTGGGACTCAGTGCTGTCCAACTGCTCGGCAGTTCGGTCGTCTGAGGTCCCGTTACACACGTTTTTAGCCGCGACTGTACGTACTTTCTCTTGGCACGAACCCGTGCAGCCAATCACAAGAAAGTATCTGTCACTGTACATTGCAACGGCTACGATATTTGCTTCAAAATGAAAGTGACTCATTTCCAGTTCTGTTCCTTCTTGGACGTACGTCGCGAGTTGATGCGAGTACAACCTCGATGACATACTCACTTGCGTGTCGTGTCTCGAGGCAAAAGTAGCCTGACGGGAATTTCATGAAGTCATTTTGCTATTGTTTGCGAATACAAACTTGTATCGGAAAAGTGACAAAAGGAGGGTTGGTGTGCGAGTACTTGCATTATTGATCGTGTGGAAGGACGAAAGTGCTGATGAGTTTGACGCTCATCGCGCAACGATTGAGAACACGATCCAAAAGTGTGTCGCCGAGGAGCCGGAGGCACACACACAGCACGCTATATATGTATGTGGTCGAGAAGAGTGACGCCGAAAAGGTCCATGATGTTGACGAGAACTAGGCGCAGCAGATGATTGCGTATGATCGCTGCGAAATTGCGCACGTTGAGTTGCGTTAGTGTCGTAACGTAAAGCGGGACTTCGAGGTTGGTGAACTCGTATAATTTAAGCCAAGCCTTATAACTCTCTACCACAGTGCAGTGCTGGTGTACTTTGTGCCATAACTCAAATTTGTGCGACGATAAGTTGTAGAGCATATAACTTTGGTCACAGCGAGGAAAGGGTTGCCGCTCGCCGCTGAACTCTGCGGCGACGCGGTGGAGAGTATGCTGTACACACACACAGAAAAACTTGAAATAAACAACATCGACATCTTGGTTGGATCATTTTCTTGTCTGTCTTTTGTCAGGCACACAGCGATGTTGACGCTGTCCACTGGCTGACTCACATATCGTGCATATGTTACTAAGATGTGACCTCTCGCGCTCGAGTAGGTGTCAATTCTGCCAAACAATGCGCGAAGTCCATGCACATCAACGCTGGAGCATTGGTTGTTTTTGTTGTTGCGCACAGTCTTCTGCTGCACGCTAATGCGTGTGCTGCTCGTTGACGTGGACTGTGGCATTGCAACTTGCTGACGTAGTTGCAGCAGCTCACGCAAGAGGTCTGCGGCTGTATATATCGTCGACACTATTTTCCCAAGTTATGTGCGCGATATGCAGAAATGTGTTCGGCGCCTGAAGGCCGAATCCTACACAATCTGAGCGACTAGCCTTCGTGTTATCCGTTTCCACAGCAGCAAGACTGATAAAGCGCGACTAGCGACTCGTGGCAACACATGGCATCCTACAGTCTCATCAACGAACTTACAACGTTTGGGAGTTGAGCAAGGGTATCCAATTCAAGTACATCAAGAGTCTGCCACTCAGATATCATATCTGTTTCCCAATCTGTTCAAATCATCAACAGTACAAATCCAATAGCACCTTGAAGCAAATTTGTATAAGGTGTATCAACCAATCAAGTAGAAGTTTGCCAGTGGCAATGTGAGCAAGAATAGCAGACGCTTTTTCGCCGACTACTAGTATATATCACGCACGCGCACCTGGCAACCACTGACGAACAGCGAGAGTGAACAGTGTGCATGAAGCCTACAAACTACAAACTAGACCGAACTGATTCAAAGTGATCGACACAAAGTTCTACGAATTAACCGCTTATCATGTCCAGGCACGCAGGTTTTATCGCCTCTGTCTCGTTCACGCAGCTCGGCAAGCTTTTAGCCTCGATCGAAGGATATGGGGAGGGGTTACTCTCAGACGTTATTTAGTGTTGGGAGTTTGAGAAGACCTAGTATCCGAACCCTCGAATATACACCGAGTACCCACCATAGTTTAGGTAAAGGACTTGAACCTCTTCGACAAAGTTCAAGATGATTCAAAAATCTTCACGTTTAGAAGTAAAGAAACTGATCATATATATTAGACGAAATAGTAGCCACATTTAAGGGACTATTATGCTTTTGCTATAATCAATACTGCACTGTCACAGTCAAACATCAGGTAACAGTGAAAAGTCGAGTTTGAGATGGCCAATTTGACCCCACTTATGTGCACCGAGTGTACTGTGTGTTATCGAGTGTTGCTAGAGCCAGCCGAATATCATACAAAGAAGTAGAACGTTATCGACATACTTCAAGTTGGCACTATTCAAGTCTTTTTCACATTTAGAAGTAAAAAATAGAAAATGTATACTTAGACAAAATATTGGATAAATTATCGGATGATATTGCAACTTTGATTACTGGACCAGTTACAATATATTTGGCAATATCACCCATCCGTTCTCGTCCTCGAACATCCACTCGACGAAGCCGAACGCACTTATGCATAGCGCACGATTGCTTCGCGCAGTCGGTTGGTTCAGTTGTAAAATCATTAGGGGCAAGTCATTTTTTGTGTTTTGCAAATGAGTGAAACCACTGGTCTAACCAATTCCAGGTCCATCCATTTGAATGCCCAGTGTCGAGCAAGCAGCAGCAAGATCAATGATTTCGCCGACTTGAAAATTGTATTGGTTACCGAGTGCAAATAACTGTACTACCTCTGTCACTGAAAAGTTGTCATGTGCAACTCTGGCAGGTTGGCACAAAATAGTTGTCAAGTTCGCAGCATAGTGAAAACAAGTATATTACATCGCAATTGAGCCACTTGCGTAGCTTATCGCAGCAGCGACCTCGGCGGACACGTCGATGCTCAGTGGAAGTCGTCCTTGCCGCTCTAGCTGCCGCTTCGAGATGTGAGGAATCGGGAAGTTGTTGCCACCCCCGCGTCGGATGATCTCATCCATCACTGTTTGTAGAGTAAGAAAAACGTCATTGAGCGCTTGCCGAGTCGTGTTGCGAAACGCTGTGGGAACCGCACGCACATGCTCGTCGATGGTGCGCTGTTGGATGCGCTGCTGCAGTGCTTGGATGCTGGTAAAGAACCCGAGGTCGAGCACATTTAGCTCGGGCAAGTTGGCGGGCTGGTTGCGGAGGCGGATGTCGAGTCCTGTGCGCGCGACAGCAGCAGCAAATTCTGCGTCACCGGCGCTGATGTGTGGCCGCGCGTTGTCTTGCTGAATGTATATTGGGCGCGAGCGGTGCGTGCTCGGCCAGCAGCTTTCGAGTGCTGGAAGGAGACGGTCGACGAGAAACGAGCGGTACACGCTAGCTGTGACGCTGGCGATTGGTGTCGTTACAAGCGTGCCGCGTGGCCTGTTGCGGCTCGCTCGTGCTGCCGGGGCTTGCGCCGTGAGCGGCCAACATCCGACCTTGCCGTCGAACCACTCGCGCCTGCTTGAGTCGTAACGCGGGCGCGCGACGGCAACCAAGAACATCACCTTCGTCACGAATCTTTTGTTCTTGGCGAGCCGGAGTGGCTCTGGCTCATCTAGGAGGAGGTAGTAGCGTCGCGTCGGTGCGGAGACGAAGAACCATTTTTCGTCGACGTGGACGCAGTCGAGCATGTCGCTGTACCGCAGCTGCTCGCGGTCGACGAAGCTTGCGCAGAACTCTACGCGCGCTGCTCTCGCGCGCTCGTCAAGCAGTGGTTTCGTTGTGCTTGTGTGTGGCCGCAGCTCGCCACTCTTGACCATGCGCCAAACGTGCGTGTGCGAGACGTCCACTGCCTGCGCCGCTGCTCGGAGTGTCGTTCGATTCTCGCGTGGCACAGCTCGCAGTCGTTCTGCTACGGTGCAGGTGTCGCTCTTTCGCCGCCCGGAGCGTCCCTTGTGCGTCTTCACGACCATCGGCTTGCCTGGTTGTTTTGACGCAAGTGCGCGTCGCCACAAACGAGACACAGTACGCGGGTGCACACCGTGATGCGCAGCGCAGTTGCTGAGCGCACCATGCGGGAGCTTGTCGTTCGTTGCACAGCGCAGTAGTTCTTGCAGCATCTCGTCTCTCTCGTCGTTCGACATGTCCTTGCGATCGCGCATTGTCGTCTTGCCCATGATGTATACAAACGCCAAATGAGTGCACAGTTTGCCAGCGAAGGCAGCACAAGACTCCAACCAAAATCTCACAGCTTAATCGTGAGCTGTACACCATTCGATTTGGCAGAGCAAGACGAGTAATAAACAGAGACGTTTAGACTCTTTCGCGCAAAATTCGAATAGGTATGAGGCAAATAGCGCAAATCTGACAACTTTTCGATGACAGAGGTAGTAGTTGTTTATTTATTTTGTTTGTACGATATCTGAAACTAAACTGCACAGAATCTGTGCAGCCGTTAATATCTGTTACTGTGACATAATTTGTATCGTCTGAATTACATCACTATAGATTATTGAACCGATCCACGTGCATACTAAAATCCAGTTGTTTTTTGTTTGCCAGTCAAAACATTGGCGCAGAGACATCGACAGCATTATCGACGCCATGCTTCAGCGCGTCCCATCGTCTGCGGCGCCGTCCGCGTCGCTGCTTCTGCGGCAGCTCGCTCGTCCACGACGCGTGTCGGTTAGCGCTACACGTGCACTGACGCAGCGCCACCTCAGCGCTCCAGCTATCGTCGCGTCTCAGTCGACTGCCGCTGTGCTCTTGCGTCACCAGCACCACCACCAACCGCAGCACCAGCACCAGCAGCTCTCGCTGTCGCGTGCGTTCTGCTCTACGAGCGCCAGCAGCAGCAGCAACAGTGCTAGCATCGTACCCAAGTCACCGAAAGACGAGCTCTTCTTGCGCGCGCTCCAGACGTACTACCAGCGCGAAGGCCACTTCTCCGTCCCGAATGAGTTCATTGTCCCAACACCGAGCAGTGGCGATGACGACAAGCCGCAGTGGCCGCGTGACACGTGGGGCATGGACCTCGGCAGGCGCTTGCGGCTGTTCACGCGCGGTCGCTGCGGCGAGTACAAGCGCGCAGTGCTCAAAGGCATTGGCTTTCCGTACGAAGACTGGCGTACGTACGTCTGGGAGCAGCAGATCCTTCCGGCGCTCGACACGTTCAAGGCGCTGGAAGGACACTTGTTTGTGCGCCAGGCGTTCGAGGTGCCGCACGGCGACGCGCGCTGGCCTCGCTCGACGTGGGGCTTCAAGCTCGGGAGCCACTGCCAGCTCCTGCGGCGTGAGAAGGAGCGGACGCTGCTGCCAGAACAGATCGTTGCGCTCGACGCGATTGGGTTCATGTGGAGCGAGGTCGAGTGGAAGCGCCAGGTGTACTTGCTCCCGTCGCTCTCGACGTTCCGCGCGCTCTACGGCCACAGCGACGTCCCCGAGAAGTTTGTCGTCCCGACGGACGACGCGCGCTGGCCCAAGAAGACGTGGGGCTACCGTCTCGGCCGCATGGTCGCGCTCATTCGCGAAGGCGAAGAAGACGGCGAAGAGCTCTCGCCAGCGCACCGCCGCGACCTCGACGCACTCGAGTTCTTTGACGCAGACCTTCCAGCGCGTGTGTGGCGCGCGCGCGTGTTCCCTGCGCTCGAGACGTTCGTGCAAGTGCACGGCGACGCGGCGATCAGTCTCGACTTTGTCGTCCCAAGCGAAGCGCCGTGGCCAACTGAGACGTGGGGCATGCCGCTCGGCGACATTGTCGAGCGCATCAACACCGACGGACTCTTTGCAGACGCGCTCGAGAGCGACAAAGCAGCGCTCAAGACGCTCGGGTTCCGCTGGGACGCGCTCTTTGGTCGCTGGTCGAAGCAGCTCTTGCCGGCGCTCGAGCGCTTCTTTGAGCTCCACGACCACTGCGACGTGCCGCAGATGTTCATTGTCCCTATGAACGACCCGACGTGGCCGCGCGAGACGTGGGGCTACCGTCTCGGGAAGCAAGTGTCGCTCTTGCGGCGCGGCGGCCGCAACACGCGCGACGTCGTCGAGGTCCTGCCGCAGCTCGACGCCATGGGCTTTTCGTTCAACGTGATCGAGAGCGCGTTCGTGGAGAAGGTGCTCCCAGCCCTCGAGGTCTACGCGCAGCAGTACGGCGACTGCAACGTCCCGCAGGGCTTTGTCGTGCCGTCGGACGACGCGTGGCCAAAGCGGTCGTGGGGCATCAAGCTCGGCCACATCATCCGCAACATCCGCGGCCGGAAGCAGCACGCGGAGCAAGTGAACGAGCACCGCGACCGACTGCTCGAGCTCGGCTTTGTGTGGCGCCTCAACCAGTCGGTCGAGACGACGAACCGCGAAGTCGTCAAGCCGTACCTCGACATCTTTGCCGACATCTACGGCGCGCGCCAAGTGCCGCGCGACTACGTCATCCCGAGCGACGACGTGCGCTGGCCTGAGGCCGCGCACGGGTTCAAGCTCGGCGACTGGCTCCACCGGTACCACCAGCGCGACGCCGGCTTGCTGCCGTTCCAGACTAAGGAAGGACGCGTGGCGAACCAGAAGCGCCAGCGCGTGCCCAAGGCGACGCAAGGTCTCTCGCCGTTCCAGGACGCGTACTGGCGCGACGTCCTGCTTGCGTCGTTTGAAGTGTACGCATCGGTGCATGGCTCGTGCGCTGACATGGACAGCGGCTTCCTCGTGCCGAGCGAACCGCCGTTCCCGCAGTCTGCGTGGGGACTCAACCTCGGCTTGCGTCTGCGCCACATTCGCCACGGCGATCGGTACGCGGAGGAGATCGACAAGTACCGCGCGGATCTCGAGCGTCTTGGTGTGCTCTCGTCGCAGAATGAAGACAACAGCGACAACTCGGACGAGACGGAGAACAGCGACGATGCACATTCGGCTAACGACGCACGACTGTGAACGACTATGTGAGCGTCTTGTAGACCGCAACGTACGCACTAGAGAGAGATAGCGAGCGCAAATGGATAGGATCAAGTAGACGACCGCACTCAATCAATCACTACTGGCACATGCACCAAGTGCGCTCGAGAGCGACCAAGTCCTCAACGTCTTCAAAGTCCAAAGTCCTGGAGCTCTTGGTATCACTAGCACTAGCAGCATGAGCAAGACGACGACCAGCGTTTTCGTATGTCCCGACACCGAGTGCCAGCATGTTGTGGAAGAGCACGTTCAACAGGAAGTGGAGTAAGCAGTCAGCCAAGCAGCTGGGAGGCAAACGATGATGCTGGTCTTGTAGGACGCTCAGTTATCTCACTATCTCTTTGCTCACTGCGCTCTCGTCGCTGCACACAAACAGCGCACTCTCACACACACACCAGGTGACTGAGAGTCTCTCGCGCCGTAAACTTGACCGACTCGATCGCCACCTGCTTGGAGCGACTGCTATCACTCCGGTTGTAAGCTGAAAGCAGCAGTCGCTGGTACACTCATACTCACACTCTCACCTCTTGTACTCGATTGTCTCTGGTTGCTCTCGCTCGTTTGCTCTTGCTGCGCAACGCACTCGATCGGCTGCTACTGGCACATGCATACAGAGCACTCATCAAACCAACGAGAGCATCTACAGTGCTCCGTCCAAGTCCTGAAGCAAAGTCTGAGCTCTTAGTATCACTCTCTCTCACTTGACCACTTGCCTATCAAATAAAAGAAGAAGAGTGCTGGTCACAAACGAAGAGTGTACGTCGTCATTTGTGCGATTCAAGGCGCAACAACAACAACAGAGTCCACACGCTGCTGTTTGCTTGGAGCTTGCCAACTGAACAAGTTGGAATACATTCTTGTTCCTCGCATGCTCACGACGCTGTCTACGACCTCTTGTCTTGGCATGCGCCACTGTCGTCGTCTACGTGCTGTTGACGCGAATGCGCTGCGTGAGGTCCGCGTCGCTGCACGTCTTGAGCTGCAGCACCTTGTCGTTCATGTTGCTGTACGCGAGGCAGTAGCCCGTGTGCTTGAGGTGCTCGACCGCGAACTTGCTCGCGTCGTAGCGCCACATCTGGTTGCGCTCGCCGTCGATGCACGCGTACGTGTGCACGCGGCCGCCGTCCCAGCCCTCGTACGCGTCCAGGCACTCGTTGCGCCACTTGGAGACGAAGCGCTTCGCCGCGGCGTCCCAGAACCACTGCTGGTCGTCCTTGTTGCTCACGCGCGCGCCGACGACCGTGTCCTGATCCGTGGGCGTGAGCACGGCGTCGCCGAGGCGCTCGTTGTGGATGCGCACGCCCGTGGCGACGCTCGCGACCTTGCGCCAGACCTGGTTGTTGTTCGCGAGGTGGCACCAGTAGAGCGATACCTTGCCGCTCGCCTGGTCCGCGTCCAAGCAGAAGCCCTCGTGCGTGAGGTGCTTGAGCTGCCCAGTGCTCGCGTCCAGGCGCCACTGCTGGTTCGGCTCGTGCTGGTTGCACGCCCACACGTGCACGCGGCCGCCGTCCCAGCGCTCGTACGCGTCCAGGCACAGGTTCGAGTCCTTGGACTGCACGAGGTTGTTCCCAGGGTTGTACCACCACTCGGAGTTCGCCGCGCCGCGCGCGCCGTAGCCAATGCCGACGTCGCCGCCCATGCGCACGAGCTGCGCGTAGTGCGTCGCGCGCGACTCCTTCGTGAAGAACCGCACCGAGCCGTCCCAGACCGGCGCCGGCGCCTCGGTCGTTGGCGCAGGCGTCGGCGCCACCGTCGGGCTCGGACCCGCGCCCGCCGTCTCGAGCGTCCACTGCTGGTTCTTGTTGTCCGGCGAGCAGCCGTAGACCTGGAGCTTGTTGCCCGCCGCCACGTCCGTGTCGAGGCACAGCCACGCGTACGTGCCGTGGCGCATGCGGCGCGTGCTCGGCTCGTAGACCCACTTCTGGTTCGGCTCGTTGTCGATGCACGCGTAGAGCCGGACGCTGCCGCCGTCGTACGCCTGGTACGTGTCGAGGCACCGGTCGTTGCCCTTGGACCGGAGCGTGCGCGTGCTCTCGTCGTAGTACCACGTCTGCTGCTCCGCAAGCAGCCACGCGTCCTTGCTCGCGTCCGCCGTCATGCCCAAGGCCTTGTCGTCCTGCGTGAGCAGGAGCTGCGAGCCGACGCTGCGCACGACCTTGGCGTCGCGCGTGCCAACCCAGAGGTTGGCAAAGTTGGGCTTCATCGCGTACTGCTCCGTGTACACGCCAAAGTAGCCCTCGATCTCGTGGTCGCCGTTCTGGACGCGCCAGAGCGAGTCGAACGCCACGAACCAGTAGTACGCAAAGCCGTGGGCCGTCGCCATTTGGTAAAAGTCTTGGAAGAACCGCGCCTGGTTCGCCGGCGACGCCACGCTCGCCTTCTTCTCGTCCACGCCCTGCGAGCTCCAGCCCGTCTCGCCGATCACGATCGCCTTGCCCTTGTCCGCGGCGATCAAGCGCAGCGGCTTGATGCGGTCGAGCATCGTCGGCACGCCCTCCGAGATGTCGGCGCGCTCCCAGAACGAGAACTGGTTGATCGAGATGTAGTCCACGGCGTCCACGAGCTCCGGGTACTGCGTGTACGTGTCCACGACGTCGGCGATCGTGAGCGGGAGGTCGACGCTGCGGCTCCGGAGGTACTCGCGCACGCGGCGGAGGTAGCTCAGCGCCGCGGACGCCGTCACGTCCTTGCGGTAGATCGCTTCGCTGCCGACGTGGAAGCCCGAGATGAAGTCCTTCGTGACGAGCCCGGCGTCAATGAGCTGCCCGAGCTTCACGATCTCCTTCTCGAGGTCGTTCGGGTCCGCGGTCGTCCAGACCCCGAGCGCGAGCTTGAGCCCGACGCTCTTGGCCGCCTTGGCCACCGGCAGGCCCTGCTCGCAGTCCACGAGGCTGTAGATGCGCACGCTGTCGCTGAATTGCTTGATCGTCTCCATGTCCTTCTGGATGTCGGCCGCCGACTTGCAGCGCTTGTTAAAGTCGCCCTCCCAGTCCGGACCGCGGCGCGAGTTGTAGTTGATGCCGTGGAGACGCACGTTGAGCGCGTCGACGGCGCTCAGCGCGCTCGCGAGCGCGAGCATCGCGACCGTGAACACGCGAGGCGCAAAGATCTGCATTGTGTGCGCTAGAGCAAAAGATGTCGGGGAGGACGAGCTGTGCGTTCCGGGTGGAGCTGTAGCTGGTTGGTATTCGTCGCACGAGCAGCAAGTGGCGGAGCGAGAGCAGTCGTCGACACAGCAGCGGAGTGCGTGCAGCTGACTGGGCGATCGATCCGACGAGGAGTTGCTCGAGAGGCGAATTGGCGAATGGAGCTCTTGAACATGCGGAAGGAGGAGCGCATCGTCGTCCAGACAGCAAACAGACGACAGCAGCAACGAGAGCAACGAGAGCGCGACCACCTGCGAGGGACTCGCATCTGTTGCACACGCTGTTGCCGTGCGTCAGAACAGACTTTTAAATACAATTAACAAGTACGAATTCGAATCTGTCGTATGTTTGAGGCAACACGAACTCGACGTGACGAAATCGAGTCGGAACCTCAAGAAAGGAGTCAGAACAATTTGGGGCAGTTCTAGCGGATTCGTCAATACAAATACCAAGTGCGGATTCGCACATCAAAAAATCCAAAAAGTAGATTAACACCGCAAATATGTTGAGCAGATGCTCAAATTGTTGTTGTTCGTGCTGGTGTCTTGGTGCCTTGTTGTCCACGTTGTCCTCGTCCAGCGTGTGCTCGCGATCGAAGCTGTCGAGCTCGAGTGTCGCGCACACGCACGACAATCCTGCCAGGACTCCGTTGCAATGCGCTTGATCTCGATACATCGAGCGCCAGCAGAAGCGCTGAACGTTTGAGAGACACTGGCGCACGCACACACACATATACGCGCATGCTCTCTATCTCTCGGTGCAAAGAACACTCGCACACAGCACGACTGAACGTCTATCCGCGTGCGCCACCACCTCGGACTCAACGAGTCGCCCTTTCAACGCTAGACCAAAGCAAGTGCTGACGTCGATCCGAAGGGCCATCCATGCTCGCTTCCTGGGACCTCCCTCATGCTGGTCATCGCAATTGTGGGTACATCGTGAATTGGATACAGCTTCGTGGTCTCGAACAACGAGCTCACTCGTGAAGCAACCGCATCGAGCGCACTACAAGCGAGAGAGCCACGCTTCACAGACCACAGCACTAGCACATTAGAGCTCGAAGATCATGGGCAGCGGATCGTCGCACCAACTCCCCGACATTGCGATCGTGCCGTTCACGAGTCCAGTCGTTGCGATCAGCGAGCGCTTTTGCCACGACGAACTCTTCACGCTCCAGCAGCACGCGAGAACGCTTAGCAGCACACTCACGTTCCGCAACATACGCACCGGTGTCGAGAGCTTCACAGTCAGGCACATGGAGGCTCTCTCGAGTCGATTGACGCTCTTCGACAGCAACGGCATGGCGATCATCAACGCGAAGCGCAGGACGTTCTCGTCCGAGCCGATCTACTACGTCCATCTCGGCAGTGAGTATGGCGCTGATCCGGTGCTCGAGATCTACGCGCGATATCACAGCGGACTCAAGACCGATGCGTGCGTGTCGTTCATCGACCTCCGGACGCGCGAGCTGTGCGCGCTCGAGTTTGAAGGACACTGGCGAAAGCGCATGGGGTACTTTTGGCTCGACCGCGGTGGCCACGACAAGCACGTGCCCGTGGCAAAAGTGTATCGCCCTGAAGGCGCTTCGCTGTGGGAGTACCACGTCGCGATTGCTCCAAACATGGACACTGCGCTGATCGCAATGCTGTGTGCGATCTTAGTTCGGCTCGAGAGGCAAAGCGAGTAGCCGCACAGCAGCCTGGACTCAATACGAACAAAGTCGTGGATCCGAGGACGTCGTCACTCGTGTGACTCGGTCGTGACGATCCGCACTGCCAGAGTCGGCGCCAGCGCTTCGGTCGGCGATACTGACGCCAGCGCGGACGTCGAGAGCAAGCCGCGAGTGCGGAGCTACTGCACGTAAGCATTCGAGCGATCACGGACGCTCCGATGCGCTCCAGTAAGCAATCGGTTCGTCCTCGCTGAGTCGGCGCGCAGACTCGGGAAGTGAATCGAATCGCTCGCACCGATTCAAGCGACATCAGCGCGGTCTCATTGACTGGTCGAGACGCGCGAGCGTGTCAGTGCGCCTCTTCTTTGCGGACCCATGTGGCTCTGCGCTCGATCTGATTCGCACTCGGTGACTCGGTGCTTGTCAGTGGCGATCGCTTCGTTCACACAGACGCGGTCGAACGGTGCACTCGCTGCGTCAGATTCATCCACACGCTCCAATGTGCACCGCTCTCGACTGTATCCGCTCGCTCGCTCCGGTTCTGGCCGCTCGCCTGTGCTCGCTCATTTGCACATCTGCCTGCCTCTGCTCCGAACGACGCGTAAGTGCAAGTGCTCGGTCAATCATGCGCTCTTTTGGATCTCAGCTCAGGTTGCTGTTGCGGCTCTCCTCCTCCTCCTTGTTCACGACTACGAGGCGCTTACTTATCAGCCGCATTGATCGCACTTGCACCGCGACCGAGAGCGGCGCGCAGCAGCTCTCTATGCCAGCTCCGCGATGCTCACTACCTCCACCGCTCCCTCGCTCACTTCTCAATCTCCAGACACGAGCGCACTGCTCGACGCTCCGCACGATGCACCTCCACTCGGCCATGCGCGCCGCGCTGCTCGCAAGTCTCGTCCTTGCCACTGCCAGCCCTGCACATGCCCGCTTCTTGCGTCAAGACACCACAACGTCGACGGACTGCGTGCCATCGAACGGCAACGCTACCGCTTGGGACGCTGTGACCAAGTGCAACGACTACTACGCCGGGTTCGTCAACTCGGACGCACGCATCGCAGAGGGCTCGACGTCTGTGAAGCTCGCGATCGCGTCGGACTCGGTCGCGTCGTTCGACGCCTGCGCTGCGAACTGCTTCCTCAAGAAGAAGTGCCAGTGGTTCAAAGTCACGAGCGCCGCGGACGGAAGCAGCAAGACGTGCTCGTACTATCAGCACCTCGCGCTCTCACAAGCAACCACGACGTCAACGAGCGCCGCAGGGACGGTCAGCCAGTTTGGCTTTGTCCTGAGCAGCGACGGCGACTTCCTCAACGCCAACATCCAGAGCACGGCCGGTATCTCACAGCTCGGCGGCTACAGCTTCTACAAGACTGTCGACTCGGTGAACAAGGCCATCTCGATGTACATTGCGAGTCCGGACGCAGTGTGCGCCGCTGTGCCGCTCACGCTCTACCGCGCGTTCGCGATCACGTACCAGACTGCCGACATGATCAAGAAGGTTGCGGCTGGCACGATCATCAACTCCATGGACGCCAAGTTCACGCTCGATGCGTTCCTCACGTCGCTCAAGCAGGGCACGGACTTTGCTGTGAGTGTCCCAACGGACGACGTCCAAGTGAACGCGAAAGGCGACGTCGTGCGCACGGGCAAGGCCGGCACGACGTTCGAGTACCGCCTCGACACGAGTGGCCGCGTCACGGTCGTCAAAGGGCGGTACACCTCGAGCAACCTCTTGCGCAAAGCGAGCGACCCGAGCGCAAACGCCGCAGGCACGACGGTGCGGAACCAGTACTGCGTCGCGTCGTACCAGCAGCGCTACAACGTCATTCAGCAGCTCTCGGACGCGACGTCTGCTGGCATTCCGTTCCAAGCGGGACACATGATGGGGTGCCAGTTCTCGAACCCGAACGGCTTCTTCAACTTCGTCCCGCAAGCTGCGAACTCGAACGCGCTCAACGGCTGCTGGTACAACACGGAGCTCTCAACCGCGCGGCTTCTCAAGATGGGCTGCCAAGGCGACATGCAAGTGCGCAACACGTACTTCCGCAAGCAGGGCGACATTTCAGAGATCAGCGCGCTCACGGGCCCGCTCCTTTCGCCTGCAGCTGCAGCGGCGTTCTACACCACCGCTGGCAGCAGCGCGTCGCTCGCGGTCCAAAAGCCGTGTGGCTTCTTCTACCGCCCGGTGAAGATGTCGCTCGACTTTACGATCAGCGGTGCTGACGCCTCGAGCCGCTGCGCTCTGCCGCTCGACACGATCCTCGCCCAGAGTGGCAAGTTCTTTACCGTCAACGCCGCGTCGGCTTCGATGTCCATCACGCGCACATTTGCGCAGTGGGCGTACGAGACACCGCAGTTCAACCGTTTGCGCGGCATGGCGACTGCCGATCTGCGCACGAACCAGTGCTACGCCGAGACGGGCACGCTTCTGAGCGCAATGACGTTCACGAGTGACTTCAACCGCGTCTTCCTCAAGATCAAGTCCAGTGCTGTGACGTCTGCCGCCACAGCGACGTGCGTGTCGACAACTTTGCTGGGCGAACTCCAGGTCGGCGCATGCAGCACGACGTCGCCAGCGCACCGCTGGACTGCAACAGGATCGTCAACGGCGCTGACAAATGGCGCTGCGACCTGCATTCGCACTAGCACAGACGCAGCGTGTCTCACGCCTCAGTTCCGGTACACGAAGGCATCGGTCACGTTCAGCGGGACATCGGCGGACGTGACAAGCGGCGACGAGCTCGTGGACGGGCAGGTCGTTGTCGGCGCGAAGTGTCTGGTCCAAGACGGCACGACGCTGTCGTTCAAGACCGTGACGAGTGCGAGCAGCTGTCTGACGCTCCAAGCGACGTACACACTCGACACGAGCGCGATCGACGGCGACGACGACTAAGTGTAGCATGCTGGTGTTTGCCGAATTGACGTGCTTGTCTGAAATGTAGCCATGTGGCTTTTTGATTTGCACATCAATCGTACTTTGTGTGAGTGTTTCAGTACGAACTTCAACCCATTGTATCTTGTTGTTTGTATGCATTATGACATGCGACATTTCAATACAAACAATAAGTGAATTCATAGTATACAGTGCCGAATCGCAAAAGTGCGATACATAATCACGATGTTGCGAAAGAGCTATACGACCAGCGACGACGGAAGAAGATTTTCGAACACGTCGCCCCCTCACATACAAACACACAGACGCTCGCAGACGCTCCCTCGACGTCGCCATGGCTGCTGCTGCTGCTCCGTCGATCTACCGCGTGCGCACTGAGCTGCTCGGCCACGAAGGCGCAGTACGTACTCAGCGCCTGCGCGCTCTACCACTCTCGTGCAGCCGCTTGCTGCTGTAATTGCGCACTTACTGACTGACTGACACGTGCGCACATGTGCAGGTGCGCTCGGTCAGTGTCC
Source organism: Pythium guiyangense (assembly GCA_003730235.1). NCBI lineage: Eukaryota > Oomycota > Peronosporomycetes > Pythiales > Pythiaceae > Pythium > Pythium guiyangense. The sequence continues at coordinate 149,502 of QXDM01000077.1, read as the reverse complement.
TTGCACATGACGTCGTTGTCACTGGCGCAATGGACTCGACGGCAAAGTGCTGGCTCCCAGACAACGACAGCGCCTCGGCGTACGTTGCGCTCGAGGCTGCGACGCTGTACGACCACGAGCACTGGGTCACGGCGTCGACGCCGCTGCCTGCTGGCGCCGTCGCGGCGTGTCCAGCTGGCGGCTTTGCCACTGGGAGCATGGACAAGAAGATCCGCATCTACAGCGCCGACGGCACGCGCGTGGCAGTGCTCACGGGCCACGACGGCGGCATCACGTCGCTCGCGCTCTCGAGCTGCCGCGCGTATTTGCTCTCGGGCAGTTGGGACGGCACCGCGCGCGTCTGGGACCTCGCGACGCAGCAGTGCGTCCACGTCTTGGGCGAGCACGAGAACGGCGTGTGCGTGCTCGGGCTCCCGAACGGCGTCATCGTGACGGGATCGACCGGTCGGCAGGTCGGGAACGCGGTCGTGGACTTCCAGCTGCGCTTCTGGACGAACTTTGCGCTCTCGAAGACGCTCGCGGACCACAGCGGACCGATCCGACAGCTCGCGCTCGTGCCGGATATCGGCTTTGTCTCGTGCTCGAACGACGGGTGCGTCCCACGCGCTCTATGGACAGACAGACGAGCGACTAATCACTGTGTCGATGTGTTCGTAGGTCGATCAAGGTCCGGACGCTCGACGGCGACGTCGTCACGTCCATGGCGCATCCGCTCAACGCCGAGGGCAAGCCTGGCTTTGTCTTGGGCGTCGCCGTGCTCCCGAACGGCGCGATCGTGTCTGCGAGCGAGGACTGCACCGCGCGCGTGTGGTCGCCCGACGGCGCGCTGCAGCAGACGATCGAGCACCCGAGCGGCCTCTGGTGCGTCGCGAGTCTCGCGAACGGCGACTTTGTCACTGGCTGCGACGACAAAGTCGCGCGGATCTTCACTGCAGACGCTGCGCGCGTGTCGCCAGACGCGGTCGCAGCGTTTGAGCACGCGGTGCACGACGCAAAGCTCGTGCGCGAGCGCGGACCGAGCGGCGTCGAGATCGAGAAGCTGCCGGACTACGACCGCCGGAGCCACGTCGTGGGCAAGTCGGACGGGCAGATCCAGATGTTCAAGCGTGGCGCGCGCGCGTGGGCGTGTCAGTGGAGCGATCCGTCCAAGACGTGGCTTGACGTACGTCGCGCGCTTGTGTCGCTCTCATCGCAATGGGAGCAGTCGATGACTCACGAGTGTGTCTGTGGCTCTGGATGACCGACAGATTGGCGAAGTGACTGGCACGGGCGGCAGCGGCGGCGTCGTTGACGGCACGGCGTACGACATGGTGATCCCGGTCGAGATTGAGCTCCCGAGCGGCGTCAAGAAGCTCGAAATCGGGTACAACCAGGGCGAGAACCCGTTCTCCGTGGCGCAGCAGTTCATCGACAAGCACATGCTCGAGCAGGGCTACTTGCGCGAGATCGCTGACTACATCACGCAGCGCGCAGGGGACTACCGCGCACCAGTGATCGGCACTAGCGACGCGCTCGCAGGCGCTCCGAGCGCCGCAGCGTCTCCGCCGAGTCCGTCGTACAAGTACTTTCCAGTCGTACGTGCCGCGCACTCTGATGAAGACTTGCGATGTGCGAACTAGCAGTCTCACTCTGCTGCTGCGGCGGTCTGTCTCTAGGCGGGCTACAACACGTTCGAGGCGACGAAGATCGGGAAGCTCATGACGACGCTGCGCCAGTTCAACGACAAGCTCCAGACGAACGAGGTGCGTCGCCACTGCTGCAACGACCGAGTCAACTCTGTGCTAATGACGGACACTTTTGCTGCTGCTCACTGTCTTACGCAGAGCGCGCGTGGGTCGGCAGTGTCGGCCGTCGACCTGATTGCGCTCGAGCAGGTCGTGCGCGTGGTGCAGGAGACGGCGTTCTACCACTCGAGCACGTTCGCGGCCGCCGAGATGCGCGTGCTCACGTCGCTCGTGCTCTCGTGGCCAGCGGACGTCGTGTTCCCAGCGCTCGACCTCTTGCGCCTCGTGCTCGTGCACCCGCAAGGACCGAGCGCACTCGGCGGCGCGGCGCTCGTGAACATTGTTGGCCGCATGCTCCAGCTCGGGCTCCAAGAGGCGACTGCGAGCGGCGACGATGCGCCTGCAGCGACGCGGATGCTCGCGTTGCGCGTGCTCGCCAACATGTTTCTCCAAGACGCCGGTCGCAAGGCGCTGCTCGCGCGCAAGACCGAGGTGCGTGCTTGGCCATAGCGCCTTGCGCGCGCTCTCTCTCTGTCATTCGCTCACTCACGTGTCTCGCTCTTCTGTCTGCAGGTGCTGACGAAGCTCCAGGAGTTCGTGATCTTCCGCCAGAAGACGATCGCACTCAGTCTCTCGACCGTCTTGCTCAAGTACGTACTCTCTCGCTGTCTCTTGACTATGGAGACGCTCAGTCGACTGACGACGGACAATCGCGTGGCAACAGCTTTGCGCGTCTGCACATTGAGAACCCGCGCGCGCTGACGCAGGACGACGTCGTTGCGATCGGCGCAGTCGCCGCTGTGCTGCTCAACGGCGCGTTCAGCGTCGAAGAACTCGGCGACGACACGATCCTCCGCGCGCTCGTGACGATTGGGACACTGGTGCGTGTCTTGCAAAGCCCAAAGACATCATCGCCACGTGACTGACGGACGCTTGCTCGTTGTGACTGCAGGCGCTGGGGATGTACCCAGAGGCGAAGCAGCTCCAGGCCGTGCACTTGACGATCTTCCTCGGCATGAAAGCGGCGTCCGTGACGTCGCCTGCTGTGCGCGAGTGCCTCGACGAGCTCCAGCTCGTGCTCTCGAGTCCGTGAGCCATCATCGCGCTCGCTCTCTCTATGTGTGTGTACTAAAGACCCTCAAGACGTAACAACGACGACGACTGATACGACCGAGTGCGGGGAGCGGCATCGCCGCGTGTCTGTGTTTGTGATGGTGGGATACGAGGACGACGCGCGTCCTGACGAGAGGCGACGGATCGCATCGTGCGTCTGCTCTGAGTCTGTAGGTCGCGCGTGGCGCGTGTTTTGGTCTTTCGTGGCGGCGATCGCATCTGCGAGCGATCTGTCTTCGTGGGTCGTGGGCGGCTGCGACGGCGCGGCTCATGGGACGGGAGCGCGCAGTCGACTGCTGAGTGGGTCGCGCAGGCGGAAGATGAAGGTGGAGGATGCAGCGATCAGGATACGCAGAGAGTGCAGACATAGAGAGCGTGCGGGCAGTCGGCTGGCGTCGCTCGCGTTGCGCAGCGGATGTGTTTGTGGCGAGAGGATGCGGCGAGGCGCGCGGATAGATAGAGCAATGGATGGTGGTGGACGACTGGACAGAGGAAGCGGCGCACTGGCATCACGGACCCGTGTAGCTCGTCGCGCGGCCGACGGAGCCGACCATGAGGTCGCGAAAGCGCAGACGCAGCGGCGACGACACGTCGAGGCTCCGGCGGCAAAAGTACTCGAGCGACGACGCCGGCGCGTTCCACGACGGCGACGACGAGTGCGAGTGCGCAAGGCTCGTGTCGTTCGCACCAGACGAGCTCGAGCGTCCACGCGCGCGGCTGCTGAGCGCACTGCGGAGCGCCACGGACCGCGGGATCGTGATCGAGTCGCTGCGGCTCGCAGTTGCGCTGAACATTGTCGCGTAGTCCTTCGTGAGTGCACTCGCGTCGCGGCCAAACGCAAACGACTTGGCGCGCTTTGCGAGCGGCCGAATGCGGCACGTCATGCCCACGACCGTGTCGTCCATGCACTTGCGCTTGCGGCGGTCTGGCACGTCGCAGACATCAGCACGGCTGCACGCGTACAGGAGCGTGTCGGACGCTGGCGGCGGCGTGCGGCCGCACTCGTTGCGCGGCGGCGGCGCAGACACGCTCCGCAGCGGCTTGGGGCAGTACTCGCGCAGCTCTTCATCGTCCTCATCGTCGTCGTCGTCCGTGTCACTATGGAGCAGTCCTGCCACGGGGTTTGGCGGCCGGCGCTCAAACACAGCGCCACCAAACGTGATGTGGCGCGGGTTGTCGCTCTCGAGCGTCTCGAGCGACGCGAGCGACGTGAAGCCGTCAGTCTGCTCGTCGAACGCAAAGATCAGGTCCTCGGACGCGTCGTCGACACGTGGCGTCGCATGCTTGAGGCTCGAGGCGTCGTCGCTCATGAGCTGCGATGAGTGAGAGGGCGACCGGACAACGGATCTTGTGGGCGGCGTCCGAGGGCTCAAGGAGTGCGAGAGTCGGACGTGCGCTCTCGTGTCAAATGCGTCTGTGCGGTCGAGAGCCACAGACGCGTCTGTTAGCGACGTCACGTCATTTGGACGCCCGCGTACAGACGCACACGTACAGACAGAGACATCAGCAACGAGAGACTTGCACAGGAAGCGATCGTACCTGCAGATGTCGCTCTGACTACGTGCGGATGGAGAGCGTGTGGACAGCAAGCGCTGTGCGTGTGTCTAGAGGATCCTGCCGGCGTGTGCGCTTGGTAGGAGCCGGCGCTTGGTGCAGCCGCCGTGAATCGTAGCAGCTGGAGGAGGTGGCGGAGAGATGGCGGCAGTGCGAGACACAGAGACGGACGGACGGACGCGCGAGCACTCGGACGCACGAGTTCGTGCTCACGCTCTGCTCTTCGCTCTCTCGACGCGAATAGATAATGAAGCGTGTGATCTCAATCTCAATCTCGTAATGTAGTTTACCGCCAACATGAAAGCTTTCGCTCGTTTCATGTTTTTCAGGAAAACGATCACTACAACGTCTTGGCGAGGCGAGGCTGGCCGACCCAAGTGGCATCTCGCTGGCATTCCACTGTGCGTCTGGGCAAGCGCAGTGGAGGATGACCACGTAGCGTGTGGTAGACCACAGCTTCGAGCAGATCGTAGTGTCGGCGACGCGAGACGCGCATCACGCAACAACTAGAGAGAGAGAGAGTGTGCAGGTAGCTTCGTGAAGTCCTGTGCGGACAGAGCGATCGCTCGTAGTGGCGGTGCTACGATCTGCGCCGCGACTCGCTAACGACCGCTGTCTCTGTCAACGCCTCGCTGCGCAACCGCGAGCGTAGCGCTCTAGTTTATCCACTCACACAAAGATAGCCGTGACATCTCGCACCAAGATCGCTGAAGCGATGCAACCTCCGGTGTGATGCCGCGCTGTCATGGTGGATAAGGCACCGCGAGCGTTGTTAGCATCCTTGGTCCAACGCGAGGCGACACATGCACACTGCACTCCGTGCGCTCGTTGTAGCAACTGAAGACGCATGCAAGCTTGATCTCAAGATCGATCGATCGATTGTCGTCGGTAGCCAGCCTGTGTTTCCTCAAATATCACGAATCAGAGCTTCACAAGTGTGAAAAGTATCGCTCGCTTCATCTTCTTCTTCGTACGCCTTCGTACGCACGTGTGCGTGTGCGTGTGTGTTCTCTCGCTGCCGTCGTCACCGCCGCTTCATGGTTCATGGCGTCATCACTCACGCTCGCTGCTGCGCACTTGCGTCGCCACTTCGAGGCGCTCGCGACCACAGATCCATTCATTCATTCATTCATTCATTCGCTCGTCTTTTCCGCCAGATCTCGAAAAGATGCTGCGCCTTGAGCTGACGTCGAGCGTCTCGTGTCTGGCGTCGGTCGGTTGGTTGTGCGCGAAACGCGAGCCATCATCACTGCCCAGACACTACAAGATTGTATGGCGATCGGCACTGTCGACTCCTGCTGTCGGACGGACGGACTCGATGGACCGATGCGTGGCTGGCTGGCTGGTTGGTCGGTCAGTTGCTGCTGCTGCAGCCAATCGGCAAGGCGACGACTGCTACAAGTGCACATGCACCCGCGACGCTCACGACCCTCGCCTTGTCGTTTGTGTACCTGCAGTTCAAACACATCGCAAGCTCTAGCTCTAACAGCAGTGCGCGCCACAAAGTCGAGGACGAACTACCCTAGAAAAGGAGTTAGCAAAAGCGCACAGCGAACACTGAAGTGTGCGTTTGCTATCGGAGCACCAGTACACACACACACACACACATGCGAGCACTGCAGACAAGCACGCGTTTGATCGATCCAGGACGAGCGAGCGTGCACATGATTGAGGTTGCACTCACACCACCACTTGTATGAACTCGCGAGCCACTGCAACCAAAGTACTAACAACCATGCAAGCTGAAATGAGTCACTTTCATTTTGAAGCAAATATCGCAGCTAATGCAATTTACAGTGAGAACGTTCAACAAATACTCGCTTGTGATTGGCTGCACTGGTTTGTATCACGAGAAAGTACGTACGGTCGCGGCTAAAATGTGCACGCGAAACGACGCTAAACTCGCGATCCAAGTAGCTTTCACGCAAGTGTTTGCTAGCACTAGTCGTTGTGTTTGGTAGCACCAGTCTAGCGAGTGCTTGAACCACATTGGCACATTGACACTTGAAGCACACATCGTGATGGAGGTTCCTGTGCGCATTGGCCGCGTCCAGAGCCTGCACGAGCACTTCCAGGTCGCGACGCCGCATGGACTCGCGACAAAAGCGCTCTTTGACGGCGTGCGCGGCTGCGTCTTCAGTGTGCATCTCCAGTCCGCAACATCGCAATCGGCTGGAGCAAAAGCGCCTGCTGCTTCGCTCTCGCACCTCGTGTTCCGCAACTTCTACACGGCGTCGCTGCGTCTCGTGCAAGTGAATCGTGACGGCACGTCTGTCGTGTTGCTCGAGGAACACCCGCTCATGCAGCACATTCACTACGAGGACGACGCGCAGAACTGGCACGTGCTGCCGCTCGACAAGGTGCACGAGTCGCAGTTGTAGGAGACAGCGACACTGCGCATGCGCTGCAGTTGTTGTGTTGCTACTTGTAGCAGATCGCTTTACATCGAGCAAAGGAGCTGATAGTGTCACTTTGATCGACTGCTCATATACGCACAGGTCCCGATTGACATGAGCACGTTCGAGAGCCTCTGCGTGTACCTCTTCCAGCCATCGCCGCTGTGGGACAAGTGGGAGCTGCAGAGCCTCAAGCTCTACCAAGCGCGCGCGAGCTCTGGATCGGGCAGCACCTCGACTGCAGCGTCTAGTGCGTCGCTGTCACGAGCAGGAAGTGCGAGCGACGGACTCCCACTCGCGCCGCGAACAATGAGTCCGAGCAACCGAGCGCAGCTCTCACTGCAGTCAAACAGCACAACGCAAGGAGACGACAAGCTCACGAAGCGTCCGTCGCGGCTCGCGCTCATGGCGTGCGTCGAGGCAAAGGACGTCCAGGACAGCGCAGCGCAGTGCCTCACGCTCGTGAGTCGGCTCAGGCACGTGCTGCACACGAGTCGCCACCAAGCATGACACTGGTCTTGATACAGACCACCGCATATGCATGCGCTCTCGCTACCAAACGGCCTCGCGACTCGGTGCTAAGCGCACTGCTGCGTCTTGCTACTCTCCACGACGCTCTTGCGAGCGGCTGCCTTGAGCTGCGCGACCTCGCGCCGCCGCTCGCGGTACAGCGCTGGCGCCACGGTCTCGTTCACAAAGAGCGAGCACGCGTCATTCGCTGCCACCTGCGCGATGTGTTCGAACTGCAGCGCGTGCACTTGCGCTGGCGTCCACGCATCGGTGCGGCTGTGTTCAGTCGCACTACGCTCCGTGCGCTTGCTGGTCTGTGCGAGCGCACCTCGTGAGCCGCGTCCCCACGCAAAGACTCGGCCGTCGGTAGTGAGCGCGAGCGAGTGCGCACTGCCGCACGCAAGCTGCTGCATCTCGCGTCCCGCGAGCAAGACGACTGGCGTTGGTCGGTCCACGAAGCGGTACGCTGTGTCCGTGAGCGCTTCGTAGCCGTCGTGGAAGACGTCGCTCCAGCTCGGACCAACGCCGAGGCGACCGTTCTCTGCGTTGCCCCACGCGTACGTCGTCCCGCCGGGTCGGATCTCGAGCGAGACTTGCGCGAGGAGCTCGTAGCTCGCGCCGTCGCGACTGAGCAGCGGCATGTACTTTTGACAGCGCGACAGGTGGCTCGATGCGCGAAGGCGCTCGCCGTCTGCGTACGAGATTATCGCCACGAGGCGGTCGTCGAGACGCGTCTGTGGCTGCGGCGCCAGTGGTTCGTCTCCGACTTGCCACGACTCGGGCGAGAGCGCGCGGTGGAAGACTGGCGCACCACGCGTCTCGCCGTCCATCTCAGTCGACTCGGCGTCCTGGATCACGATCACACCTGCTGCGCCATTCGCAAGCGCGCAGCGCACGCGCGCACTGAGCGTGTCGACGCGGCGAAAGCATCGCGCAGTCCACATTGGCCGTGACACAAAGCGCGTGGCGCGGTGGCCATGCGCACCAGATACATCGGAGGTGTCGGAGAGTGGCGTTGCGAGCATGCGCTCAAGGAGTTCGTGGAGCGCCATCTTGCTCGGAGCTGTACAAATGCTGCTAGCACTGGCGTCGTAGCTGTGGTCGTACGTCGCGAGCGCGTACTTGTTGACCATGAACACGGGGATGTAGACGCCCGAGTCGTCGGCAAACTCGAGCTCGAACGGCTCGACGTTGAACAGGTCGAGCACGATGAGGACTGCGAGCACGCCTGCCTCCTGCGCAGCGAGCACGCGCGCAGTCATCTCGCCGACTATGCGCTCGCCGAGCACTGCTGTGGCATCGCCATCACCGTCGCTGTTGTTGTCATTCAGCGCTGCGGCGTCGTCTGCAAGACACGAGGCGTCAAACTCGAGGATGAACAGACTGTTCTCCTCCGTCACGACCGACGTCTTCTTCTTCATCTTGCGCTGCAGTGTCGTGAGCTTCGCGTCGTCCATGCCCGAGTGGAACGCGTGCACCGCAAAGCCGCGCTTCGTGACCACGTCCTGCGCCGTGTTGGAGCCGCAGACGTGGAACTCGACCATCGCCGGCGCGACGTAGCCGTCCGCTTGCTCGCTCTCGACGCGCTGCTCGACTTCGTCCGGCAAGATTGCTTCGTACGGAATGAGGAACTGCACGTACAGCCCTGCTGGCTTGCCGCGTGGGAACACGACCAAGCGGTCGTCGACGTGGCCGAGCAGCCACGTCGCGAGGAGCTTCTCGTAGCTGTAGCCGTAGTTCTGGCGGTACGAGAGCGGCTGGAGCTGGTGCGCACGGGCGTCAAAGCGGCCGATCTGCTCGACCGAGAGCGCGTACTGCTGCGCGCGCTTTCGCCAGAGCGAGCGGACACTCAACATGTCGTCTCGATGAGCGTCTGGGACGCTGGCGAGTGCTGGGCTCTCAGGAGCGACAGCATCGTCACCGACGTCTTCGAGGTCGTCAATGTCCAAGTCGACAAACGTGCACGTCCACACGCGCTCATTTGGAGTCGTTGATGCGTCGCCACTGCCGCTTTTGCCGACGAAGAACTGCTCGATCGCGGCGAACGAGCACGAGTACGCTGCGCACGCCAGGTAGAAGCCGCGCTTGGTCACGCCAAACGCGTCTGCTGTTGGTGCTGCCAGAGCAGTGCGGTCACTGTCAACGTCGTCAGATGTCTCGGGCTCTGCAGCTCCAGCACTAGCGTCTCTGTCATGGCTGCTCGTGTCGTCTTGCGACGCTGGCATCCCCACCAAGTTCATCCAGACACTGCTGCCTTCAGCGATGATGTGGTGGTCGCCGACACTGAGCTGCCGCAGCCGGAGCTCCTCGGTGTCTTCGATCGCCACGGGCACGAACGCATGCTCCGTGTCGCAGCCGCGGCGCTTGCCCCAGCTGCCCCACTCAAAGACGCGACCGTCGCGCGCAAGCGCCACCGAATGGTTCTTGCCGCACGCGATGTGCGCAATCGCGTCGGTGCTGAGCGCGAGCACGGGCTCTGGCTCGGCGAGGAACGTGTACGCCGAGTTGAGCATGTGCATGTCGACGAACGCCACTTGGAACGCCGCGTGTACGTCGCCGTGGCCGAGCTGGCCGTCGGACGCTTCGCCCCACGTGAACACGTCGCCGTCACAACTGAGCGCCATGCAGTAGTAGTCGCCACAGGACACTTCCTGAACCGGGATCGGATCCGCGCGCTGCGCCGCCGAGCCTTGAAAGTACACGAGCGGCGTCGGCGTGGCGAGGTACTCGGATGCGCGGCCGTCTCGCTCGCTAAAGTACGAGGCGTACGTCACTTGGCCGCCCGTGCGCGCTTCGAGCGTCTCGGAGGACCCGTGTCCGAGCTGCCCGTGGTCATTGAAGCCCCACGAGTAGATCAAGCCGTCGGCAGTGAGTGCGAGCGCATGGCGCAGTCCACACGCGAGCTGCGTGACGGCAGTGCCTGCCGCTGGTTCAAACGTGTACGAAAGGCGCGCTGGCGTAGGCTGGTACAGCCGTACATCGCCGCTTCCATCGCTGTCTTGACTGTTGCCGCTCGCGTACGCGCACGGGAGGCACGTGCCCCAGGCAAAGAGTGTCCGCCGATCGTCTGCGAGCGCAACTGCGCACGTCTGCGATGAGGCAACGCTGCGGATGCACACGCTGAGCAGCTTGAACGACTCGACGAGCGTGAGTGGCGACGCAGACGCAGCAACGAGTCCAGGGTGGTTGCGCGTCGCGCTCGCATCCTCTGTCGCCACTTTGCGCGGCACGCACGGTCCAGAGCCAGCGACGAAGACGCCGCCGTTGAACGCCTCGCGCTCAGCATCTGCGCGGCGCTCGAGCTCCTTTGCGAGCTGGAGCTGCCGCATGTACCGCTGGAGCGTTGTGGCCGAGGCTTGGCACTCTCGCACACGCGCTTCTCGATGGTGCTCAAGCAGCGAGCGCGATCGGCGACGGCGCCACGTGCTTTGGATCAACATCACTGCACTCAGGCGGCGCACTGTGTCGCGACCGTTGAACGTGACGTAGTGCTGCAGCAGCGAGTGGTAGAGCTCCGTTTGCTTTGCGAGCGCTGGTCGGTAGCGCGGCGACAGCGCAGCGCCGGTGCTCGGAGAGCTCAGCGGTGAGAACGTGAACGGATTCCGGAGCTCTTCAGCTGCAAAGAGCGCGAGGAAGCGCCGAACCGCTGGCTTGCGAACGACGAACCGACGGAACTCGTGCTCTGATATGCCGCCGTCGACTGCGCTGTCGACGCACTCGTGCTCATGCTGCGCGCAGCAGTCGGTACGTCGCCGCGTGGGGCTCGTCGCTGCTTTCGATCGCTTGGAAGGCGACACAGCCCCAGCCTCAGGTGTTTGCTGGGGCTGGCAGCACGGACACTCCTGCTGCTGCTCTTTGCGCGCCGCCATGGCTTCGCGCATGCACGAGGCAGCGAAGACTCGAGCGAACGCCGCGACTGAGAGACCGTGCGCGTCCCACACTGCGCCGACGCCGATTGTCATCTTGGCGACGCCGCGCATCAGACAGAGAACGAGCTGTGCCACGTCGGCCTCCTTGAAGCACCGAATGTGCGCTTTGCTGCTATGGACCGAGCGATGTGGTGCGCCGCAGCGCGCAGCGTGCCGCGCACTCAGCGGCGAATCGTGAAAGAGCTCGATCAGCACGCGCACTTTGTCGTCCACGCTCCAGATCGCGCGCGACACGAGCACGAGCGCCGCGAGCACCTCCATCGCATACACTTTGGTGGCACGCGCGCCTTTGAGCGAGTGGAAGACGTGCTCGAGGTACATCTCGAGCATCGACGTCATCTTGGGGTCCTCTGCGTTGTTCTTGCTGCTGCTCGCCTTCGCGCTCGCGAGCGCCGTCAAGCTCTGGAGCGGCGGTGGCGTGAGGATGTCGTGGCGCACGGGCATCGATGGCTGGTGCAGCGCCAGCAGCGCGCGTCCGTTCTGGAGCCACGCGACGAACTCGTCAAAGTCGAACATGCTTGTTGTCGTGCGCTGCCGCAGCTTTGCTCGGAGCGCAAGCGCGTCTTGCGCCGTGAACCACTGCGCGAGCGGCGACAGATGCGGCCACACGGCGACGTCCGAGCGCGCATAGTGGATGCCGCACTGCAGCGTCTGGAACGACACGGGCGGGTGCGCCACGATGTGCGAGTGCTCAGCTCCCATCCCACGAGCGTGCAGGACTTCGAGGCGTGTGAAGATGGCAAGTGGCGACTCGACGCCCGTGAAGATCGCGATCCTCAACAGACACTCGCAACTGTCGGGAGCGAGTCGATAGCGTTCATGCACCAGCGCGAAGACTCGACAAGCGTCTCAGATAGTCGACTCACGCACGCAGCGATCGAGGCGCGATGGCGGACGCGAGCCGATCGAAAGCTGAGGTCGCAGCGACGAACAACTTGCGCAAACTCTACGACGCGCTCCTGTCGGATGCGAGCGACAGTGGCGCGTGCGCAGCGGCAGCAGCGTCGCCACAGCGAGTGCGGCCGCAGTCTGCTCGCTCTCCTGCGTCGCACGCACTTCGCTCTAGTAGCAATCATCACTTCCACTTGGGGCGAGGAAGCAGTGGAACAGCGAGTAGCGCCAACATCGCAGTCGACGCTGTTCGCTCGCTCCGTCGGCAGCGGCAGCAGCAGCTCGTGCATGAGCAAGCTGTGAGCCCTTACACCGCGAGCAAGAGTCCACGCAAGCTCAACTGCACGCGCCAAGGCGACGCCTCTCTAGCATCAGACACCTCAGCGTTTGCGCACTGGGTCAGCCTCGCGGCAACGATCGCTGCGCTCGAGTCGGATCTCACAGACCTCGAGCGCGAGGTTCGCGCGAACAAGCTCCGGTGCACTGAGCTCCAGCAGCAGCACGCTCGCTTGCGCACTGACGCGAGCGACTTGGATCCGAAGCTCCAGTGCTTAGAGGACGTCCTTGGGACGCGTGACTTTCGGCGGTACCTCCACGATCTCTACTGCGAGACAGCGGCGTTCCGGCGCCACTTTGCGCTCTACGGTCGCCGCTTCCAGCGCTTCCAGCAGCGCGTGTGGGAGACGCACGACAAGCGCGTGACGAAGCAGACGTGCCTCGACATCCTCAATCGCGCGGTTGCGTCGACGTCAACGAGTGAGCAGCGCACTCACACGGATGGAGACGCGGTGGTGCTGCTCTCGCAGTACCCTGTGCTGTTCCAGCACTGCTTGGACACGCACGACTCGGACCGGATCGTCCTCACAGAGCAGCTCGCACTGCTCTCGGCGCTGCCAGCAGGTCGCGAGACGCTCTTGCGGCACCTCTTTGAGCAGATCGCCGATGCGCGACGCGGGGAAGGCGCCAAGCCGCCGCCGGACGTTGTGCGGCCACACAAGCTCATGGCGCTCGCAAAGCAGAGCCTGGCGCAGCATCTGTGCTCGAGCGCCGAGTTTGACGAAGTCGTGGCGTGGCTCGCATCGCCTCAAAGCGACAGCAGCAACGTCGCGGGCGTCTCGCTCCAGAGCTTCCTCGAGTTCCACATCGCCAAGAGCGACGCGTTTGGCGCAGAGGACGCCGAGTTCGTCACGTATCTCATGCGCATGTGGCGCTTCCAAGCGAGTCCTGCGCACATCGCCGACGGCAGTCGAAGCGACGTCGCTGCTGCAAACACGGTCGTTGTCACCGACCTCGCAGTCGCATCCGTGCTCCAGAGCTACGAGACGCGCTGTCAACTCGCAGCGTCGAGCGAGCGGAAGCGTGAACTGATCGCCAAGATCCAGCACGCGCTTGCGCACCACGTGAGCAAGGTCGAGGCACTCCGTGCGCGCGTTGCAGCGCTGCAGGTGCTCCAGCTCAACAGCCCACCTGTGTGGCAGTGCATCCAGCGCAGCGATCGCTTGACTGCGCAGTGTGCGACCTCGCTTGCGCTCTTGAGAGTCCTCGTGCTCTCGGGCCAGAGCCTCGAGGCGATCCCGCGCTTTGTCGTCAGTCTGCAGCAGCTCGAAGTGCTCGACCTGAGCGACAACCTTATCGCAGCGATCCCGCCGGAGGTCGCGCAGCTCGAGCGCCTCGAGCGCCTCGCACTCACGGCGAATCGACTCACAGACAAGAGCTTCCACGGCATCGACGCTCACTTTGCTCGCCTCACAGCGCTATGCGAGCTCCAGCTCGGCAGCAACCGAGTCGCAGCGCTCCCGCGCGCGATCACAGCACTCCCGAGCCTCACGACGCTCAACCTATCAGACAACCAGCTGCGGTCGCTCCCGAGCGCAGTCGTCGCCAAGTGGAGCGACCGGTGCCGCCTTGTAGCGCTCGACCTACACAACAACGCGCTCGCGAGTCTCCCAGACGAGATCGCCGTGATGGCCTCGACGCTGCGGCACCTCCTGCTCCACGATAACAAGCTCACTGCGCTGCCTGCTGCAGTCGCACACATGGCGCTGCTCGAGCAGCTCACGCTCTCGCACAATGCGCTTGGCGGCGCCTTCCACGAGTACCCCGTGACGGCTGCGCAGCGCCACGTCCTTCTGGACCACAACCAGCTCCGGACGTTCCCAGCACTGGCGCACGGCGTGAAGATGTACTTGGAGGGCACGCCAAGTCTGCTCGCGAGCATCTGCGCCGGCTGGAACAGCCTCCGGTCGGTACCAGCGAGCGTCTTTGCCTCGCTGCTGCTGCCAGCGTGCGAAGAGCTAGACCTCCAGCACAACAGTCTCCAGGACCTCCCAGCAGAGCTCTTCACCGCGCTCCCAGCACTGCGCGTCTGCCGACTCAGCGCCAACGCGCTCACTGCACTGCCGCTCACGATCACCACCTGCCGGCACTTGCGCGTGCTCGACGTGCAGCAGAACCGCATCGCGGCGCTCCCGCCAGAGCTCGCGCACCTTGAGCACCTCACGGCGCTGTATGCGAGTGAGAACCACCTCACGACCGTACCGAGCGAGTGGCACGCGTTTGCGTCGTACTGGAGCGACGACAGCGCGAGTCCGCACCGCACGCTCCAGACGCTCTCGCTCAAGAGGAACCCGATCGCGAACAAGGTGCTCAAGACGCTCGTGGACGGCGGGAGCGTCGAGCTCTCGACGGCGGCGCTCGCGACCACAAAGCCGAGCGATGAGAGCGTGTGTGAGTGCGCGATCAAGAAGATCATCGACGCGCTGCTCCAAACCGTCGACGTGCTCGCGCTCGAGGCCGAAGGCGTCGAGAGCGACACTGACAGCGAGGCTCGGACATCGACGACGCGGTGGAAGGGCGTGACGCGCAACGTGAACAAGTACCTCGAGCTCAAGCTCCAGGCGACGCAAGCGCGCGAGCGCCGTCGCGGAGTCCACGAGTCTTATGACGCGCTGTCGAGTCTGAGCGTGAGCGAGCGTGCGTTCCGGCACTTGATCAAGTCGCTGCCGTCGACGTGCTCAGAGCAGGAGCTCGCGAGTCTCGTGGCGCAGTTCCGAGCTCCTGCTACCAGCCTAAGTGGCGATGCAGCGTCGCTGCCGAAAGACTTGGCAACGCGCATGTCCGGCCACGCGTTCCTCCTTGCAATCGACCAGTTTGGGCAGCGCCGATCGCTCTCGGGCGCACCGGCGCGCACGAACTCGTCGTTTGCGATGGCCAAGCCCGGCGACCCCGTTGCCAACATCCTGCACTACCTCGCAATCGTGCACAGTCAAGCGCAGCAGCAGCGAGCGTCGGCAGTGAAGCGAGACGCAACGACAGCGCGCGACTTTGTCAAGAAGAACCGCGACGCCATCGAGAAGCAGTCGACTGTGCGCACAGCACGCTCCGCAGCGACGCCCAAGCGCTCTACAACGCGTGAGAAGCAGCAGCAGGTCGATGAGCGCGAGGCGCGTGCGACGCAGCAGTTCGTACAGCGCCACCTCGATCCAGAGCACGAAGTGCTCGTGAAGCGGCAGCAGCAGCGCATTGCGATCCTCGAGCAGCAGCTCCTCGACCAGAAGCTGCTCCAGCTGAGCCAGCAACAACGGACATCATCGTCAGCAGCAGCAGTCGCACCAGCGCTCAGTGTCTTGGACGACGACGACGCGAGTGATGACAGCAATGGCGGCGACACTGCAAGCGCAAGGCGTCGATCGAAAGCGCAGGTCGGCGAGAGCTCTGTGGTCGTGTGCGTCAAGTGCGTGAAAGGACAGGAGCACGTGCCAGCGATGGAGCGATGGCAGCGCCACGGCGCATTGACCTTCGCAGTGAGCATGGACGCGCGCATCAGCGACGTGAAGCAGCGCATTGAGCGCGAGACGCACATCCCAGTCGCTCATCAAGTGCTCATTGCGCCGAGAAGCAGCAGAAGCAGTCACAGCAGCGCGTCGTCCGTGCGTGTCCGCAACGACGCGGCCGTGCGCGAGTACCTCGAGGTGCTCTCGAGCGCTGGCACGATGCGCTGGAGCATTGCGCTGCTCGTGAGTGAGACGCTAGAGGGTGCAGCAGTGTGACCCTGCGCCGCACGATGCTGTGATCGACAGGATAGCGCGTCGTTGAACAGCTTTGCTCCGTCGCACCATGCGCTCGCTCGCTCGCTTGCTGTGTTGTGCCTCGCAGCAGCCGCAGTGCGTTCGTGTGCATCGCACATGGTCGAGCGGAGACTGCGACGCGAGTGCTGCGTGCAGGAACAGGCCGCCGATCGCATAGGTGAGCAGCAGCTGCCTCGCGAAGCGCTGCGAGCTGGCGCCGTCGCTGCCGCACATGCGATGGAGAGGAGGGCGGACGGCTGTCCTCGTCGTGTGGGACACTGCGCGCACCGTCCTCTCTGCGTGGCATTTGGCGCGCGTGTCAAGGAGGTGCACCGCCCAGCTCAGTGGCGATCATGACGCTCGCATCGTCGGGCGGCAATGGCGCTCTCGGTCATGTCGGTGGCGATAATGGCGACCATGGCGATCATTCTCGAGTGATTGGCGTGACGCAGGTCGCCAGAACTCGCCGGAGCCGAGCATCTGTTCATCTGTTCATCTGGCGCGCTCGCTCGAAGAGCCATCTCGGCGCGCGGCACCGACAGTCGGAGGCTCCGAGACGCCGCGCGGCGATCGCGAGCCCATTGGTTCCGTCTGTACGGTTCCGCCATGCGGCGCCAGCGGTGCACAAGTCATCTGCCACATGGTGACGCCGCCGTAGCCAAGCGCGCTCTTCCTCAAGCGAGCGATCGAGCAACACAGACAGACAGACAGACAGACAGACACTCGAGGTGGTCATCAAGGCGATCGTCCAGCGAGACTCTCGCACACACACACACACACACACAAGCGCATAAGCGCACGCTGCACTGCAGAATCGGTGTCGCCGACAACGCCACAGTCCGACTGCCTCGACCTGCTACGCCAGGTACACTCCCCACTGCTCGCCTGCACATACGCTCGTTCACTCGCGGAAGGCGCGGACAGTAGCAGCATCAACACAGACATGGCACAGCGACAGCAGCAGCAGCAGCGCCGACCGCGCGGGCTCTCGGCCCACTACGCGAACGAAGCCGAGTGGCTCCAGGAGATCCTCCACGACAAGTCCATGCTCGCGCTCCCGCTCGTGAGCAAGGACAACTGGATCAAGAACGACGAGCGGCCACACTGTTACTACTGCCAGCGCACGTTCCGGCCGCCGTTCGTGCGCAAGCACCACTGCCGCGGCTGCGGCGAAGTCGTGTGCCGGAGCTGCAATCGCCATCGCAAAGTGCGCATCCCGTTGCGCGTGCTCAACGTCCGCCTCTGCTTCGACTGCATCGACAAGGCCATGATCGGCGCCGACAAGACGCGCGACGCGAGCTTTGGCGCAGCGCGGGACGACGAAGCGCCGACACCCGACTGCAACTTCATGAGTACGAGCAGCGCCGATACCATGAGCTCCGCGTCCTCTGCGGTCTCGATGCGGCGCGACGGCATGCGCTTCGACAGCAGTGGCAGCAGCGCGTCGTCGGACGCAGACAGCGACTGCAGCGACCGGAGCCGCGGCTCAGCGCGCGCCTCGAGCGCAAGTGCGCGCCGATCCAGTCGCGTGCAGCGATCGCCATCTGAATTGAGCGCGTGCGAGCCGATCGAGTTCCTCCCTAAGGCGATGCGGCACGAGATCTACGACGAGCGGCGCCAGGAGCTCCTCGCGCTCTACGGGATCCTCGACACGCGCGCCGAGCCCGAGTACGACGCGCTGTGCGAGCTCGCGAGCCGCGCGCTCGAGTGCACCGTCGCGGCGATCGGCTTCCTCGACGTGAATCGGCAGTGGTACAAAGCGCGCATCGGCATCGCGCAGTCCGAGTTGCCGCGCCACGTCGCGTTCTGTGCCGCGGTACTCGACAGCGCGCTGCCGACAGTCGTGATGGACGCGTCACTGGACCCGCGGTTCCGCGCGAACCCGCTCGTCTCGAGCAGCGCGCACATCCGGTTCTACGCCTCGGCGCCGATCTGTGACCCTGCGACTGGCATCGTCCTGGGCTCGGTCTTTGTCATGGACCGAGCGCCGAAGCAGACGTTGCCACCGCGCGCGATGGAGATCCTCGCGTACCTCTCGACCGCCGCTGAGAAGCTCTTACTCGGCGGACCATCGAGCTCCGAGCCGACACAACAGCGACTGAGCGGCAGCGGCGTGACGTTCGCAGCGCTCGAAGCCAAGCGCCAGCGCCGCGTGCACTCGGCGCCAGCGACTCCGAGCGAGCGACCAACGCTGCGACAGCGCAAGGAAGCCCGCGCGGCATCGCTCCAGTGCGTGCCAGAAGAGCTCGAGCCCAAGGATGACGGCGCGCGGAATGTGCCTGCGCTCTCTCGCAGCGCTCGAGAGCGCGAGCTGTACCGACTGATCGACCCGCACGTGCAGCTCCCGCCGCCACCGCGTCTCGGTCGCCGCAACTCGGAGGGCGTCATGACTACCGCGCCACGACCGTCGCCAGTGCGTCCGGCCGCGGTCCGCAAGAAGCGCGCGGAGACTGTCGACGCAGTGTCGCTCGTGCCGCTCGCGCCCGAGTGGAGCGAGCTCTCGCAACTGAGCTCAAGTGGGAGGCTCAGTTGCAGCGGCGAAGTCGACAGCATGTGCTTGGACCTGCTCTGCCGCATCACGTCGACGCAGGAGCTGCTCGCGCAGCAGCAGAGCGCGTTCTTCGAGACGCTCGCGCAGCACTCGTCGCGCATCGGCTCGATCGAGCAGTGCGTCGACCGCATCGAGAGCGCCATGCACGCGCTCGCGACCGAGTGCAGCCATAGCAATGGCGAAGTCGATGTGTGATCAGCATGTGACGTGTGAGCGTGTCCACAATAGATAGGAACATGAGTGTACAAATATAATAGCTGTGCCTAGACAGATTTGTTGCGCAGTCGATCGAGATCGGAGCCGCTCACACACTCCAGTTTGGTCGTATCTATCGAGGAGGACACCACGGTGATCAGCATGGAGCAGCAGACGCCGCTATGCGCGACTGCAGCGCACGACGAGGAGACGCACGAGTGGCGCAAGGTCGGCGCGACGCAGCAAGAGCTCGTCGCGAGTACCAGTTCACCGGCAACAGCCACGCACAGCACCACCAACAGCACGAGCAGTGATGCGAATGCCACGAATGCCAACGACGACGATGAGAACAACCCGTTCTCGCAGTACTACGGCATGCTCCTGCACCAGCAAAACATGCTGCAGGACCACGTGCGCACGAGCACGTACGAGCGCGCGATGCTCGAGAACAGCGCCGACTTTCGCGACAAGGTCGTGCTCGACGTCGGTACGGGCTCGGGCATCCTCGCGTTCTTTGCGCTCAAAGCAGGCGCCAAGCGCGTGTACGCAGTGGAGCTGAGCGACATGGCGCACTGCGCGCGCGAGATCATGGCGCACAACGGTCTGAGCGACCGCATCGTCGTGCTCAAGGGCAAGATGGAGGACGTCGAGCTCCCCGAGCCCGTGGATGTGGTCGTGTCCGAGCCCATGGGCTTCTTCCTCGTGCACGAGCGCATGTTGGAGACGTACGTGCTCGCGGCGAAGAAGTGGCGCCGAAGCGACGCGGCGCTCAAGATGTTCCCGTCCATCGGCACGATGTTCGTCTCGCCGTTCACGGACGACGCGCTGTTCCGCGAGCAGATGGCGAAAGTGGCGTTCTGGCAGCAGCGCGACTTCTACGGCCTCGACCTCTCGGCCATGCGCGCGCGCGCCGTGGCGAACCACTTCTCCCAACCTGTCGTCGGCTACTTCCCATCCGACATGCTCCTCGCCGCGACGCCTGTGACGCACGTGCTCGACTTCAAGGACATCTCGGCCGCGGAGCTCCATACGTTCACCATTCCGTTTGCGTTTGAGATCACAAAGACCGGTACGTCTCAGTAGCGACGAAGGTCATGAACACTTCGGTAGCAGCTGGCTGACGGGTGTGTGGCGTCTGTGCTAGCGATCCTCCACGGTCTCGGGTGCTGGTTCACTGTCGACTTCATTGGCTCAACGTCGCGCGTCGTGCTGAGCACGGCGCCGGACGAGCCTGGGACGCACTGGTACCAGTGCCGCCTGCTCCTCCCGACGCCGATCGCAGTGAACGCGTCGCAGACGATCAGCGGCGCGCTCCACTTTGTCGCGAACAAGAAGTTCAGCTACGACATCACGATGGAAGGTGCGTCCTCGCGCTTTGGCACATGCGATCGACTCGCGCCTCTCACGCTCTCGTGTCTGTCAACTAGTTCGGCTCGATGGCACGGCGATCGTCGCGCACAACGTCGTGCGGCTCCACGACCAGATGTACCACTACTTGTACCCTGGCAGCAGCAGCAGCAGTAGCCACAACTGAGCTCGTTGTCCACTGCTTGTAGCAAGACACACGAGAGAGAGAGAGAGAGAGCGAGAGGCGTCGTAGGCGAGGCATTCACACACACACACGAAGGCGCCAGTGGCCACCGGCGTCGTTGATAAATACGCGCGTCTTCACGCAGGACGCGCCAGAGAGAGTGAGAGAGCGTCACCCACACACACAGGCACGACTCGCAGGCGCCTCACACATTCATGATGTGCTCGAGCGCGCGCTTGATGCACGTGTCGACTTTGCTGCTGCTGTCTGCGAGTCCTGCACTGGGGACGTCGCGCGTCGGCGGGATCCCGACGCCCTCAAAGAGCTCGCCGTCGGCGCTGAAGCAGCGCTGGTGCGGGATCTCAACTGCCCAGCAGTTTGGCAGCCGCAGCGTGTGCGTCGACGAGAGGCTCCCGGCCGTGCGCGTGCCGACGCTGCACGTCTGCGGCCGGTTCCGCAGTGCGAGGCACAGGAGCTCGGAGGTCCTAGTGGCAAAGGCGACAGTGTGAGCTCAGTGGCGCTATGGCGATAGAGAGAGGCAAGGACGTACCCGCGCGTGTAGTGGCTCTGGAGCACGACAAGCGGGCCGCTGTACCGCACAGCGCGCGACGACGTCGGGATCGAGTACGTCTTGCGCTTGCCGAAGCGGTGGACGTCTGCGCCAGGCACGCGCTCGTCGATTGCAAACGCCGGCGAGCGCTTGGGACCGGCAAACGACGACGCCACGGCGAGCGCAGAGCGGAGCGAGCCGCCGCCCTGGTTGAAGCGCAGGTCCAGGATGAGGCCGTCGAGGTCACCGAGGCTCTTGAGGATCGCGTCGAGCGCCCAGCGCATTGACTCGAGGTCGTAGATCTCGGGCACTGTCACTTTGCTTGCAGCGCTGTTGAGCGCTGTGGCGGTGGCGAGGAGGTCAGTCGCGTCGGCGTCGGCGCTCGCGCCGCTCCAGTCTGGCACGAGCGCATCGACGCGCGGCATGGGGAAGTCGACAAAGCCGGTCATGGATGCGAGACTGAGGTAGCCGATGCGCCACCCGGGGCTCGTCTCGGCGTTCAGGATGCCGCAGACAAAGTGGTTCGCAATGCGCCGGCCGCCGTCTGTGAGGTGGCGCTGCTCGATCCGCGCGAGCGCCGCGTGCTGCGCTGCGCGCGCTGTTGCGTCCGAGAGCTTCTTGCCGCGCGCAGTGGCTGCGTCGGCGCTGGCGCTGCTCGGCGAGAGGCTCAGGGACGGGTCGTTGCAGAGCGAGAGACTCTCTTGGAGCGCGATCCAGAGGTCGTCGTCGCTCGTCGAGCTCTGCATGGCGTCGCCGTAGAGCTGGTGCACGAACGGCCAGTCGACGTGCCGCAGCGCGAGGAACGCGTAGCGATCGCGCATCGCGAGCCAGAACGTGCGGAAGTTGAGCACCGGGTCGCGCGAGTACGTCACGCGCGCAAAGATCGCGTGGACCATGTCGAGGAAGAGCCGCAAGAGGATGCCGTGGAGCGTCATGAGCACGACGAGCGTGCCGCCGAGCAGCGGCATGTGGCGCCGGAGGTAGCTCACTGGCAAGATCGCGAGCGACTCGTAGAGCTCGAGCGGCCAGAGCACGAGGCGCTCGAGCAGCGCGTATGGCGCAGCGCCGAGCAGCGAGACGTAGGCGGACAGCGGCAGCGCGGTCCAGAGCGCCATCCACCACGGCGTGCTGGCGGTTGGAGACGTCATTTGAGCGAATCGACTGCTGCTGTGCTTGCTGTGCATGCGCTCGAGCAAGCGCATGCAAGAGCACGTTGGTAGGCAGGTACAGGCGCGACTGGGCGTGACAAAAACAAGGGATCGGACGTTGTTGAGACAACGGTATTTTGACCGACGCACATCGCGTCAGGATTTGGATTCGAAAAGTGCCGCTCTCTTAAATTTGTATTACAAGGAAGTTGTGTCCGTCTTCAGGTCCTTCTAGTCTAGCCAAAATTGTTTGAATAATACAAGTAGTATTTGTAATTGAGAAATGCCGACAATTAGCACTACTCACTCAGCAGGTTACTGGGTCTAGCCAAAGTAGTTTGGCTAATTGCAAAAATTGCATTTGATTGTGAAACGCCGACAATTAGCACTAATCACTCAAGCGGGCTGACTGTCACTGGCCCCAATTTGGGGCCGACAGGCCCAGACGCTCCACTTTTTGCCGCCGCAATTAGTATACAGAATATTATGTTGGTTAGGCCGCTCTTGTATGCATGCCACCCCACAAACAAGAAAGCAAATGGTTCGCAGCAAAGCGCACGCGGTTGTGACAGCGGCGCTCTCGGCGCGCACGTTCCCTCCTCGCGTCGTCCTCCTCGAGGACACTGAGAGTCCTTTGCTCTCAGATCTCTGCGCCAATCCGTACGTTGCTTGGGTGCCTGAGTGCTTGAATTGCAATAGCGCTACTGTTTGCCTGTACGACGGCTGCATGTGCGCTCCAAAAGCGAACGAGTACATGCAACGCAAGAAGAAGAGATGCGGTCCTGATAGTCAGCTGCTGAACGCGTGCATCCGTCCGCCTGCCTTGCTGCATCTGTGCTTGCACCGCGCGCCATCTTATTATCGCATCTCGCACACCGCGCGCTGTTGTCACAGTCGTACGCAGCGTTTGCGTCTGCATCTCTTAGTGCGGTGCTACAGTCTTGCGCAGGGTTTGCGCCTGCAGCACGCACCGCTACATGTATAGCGCGCTCGTGTTGTTCAGCCATTTGCGTTCACTGCTTCGCCCGATCTTCATCGCGTTCACTGCTTCGTTAGACAGCGCGCGCCATGCACTCTTCACCTCTTGGTTCGAATTGCAGCTCGTTTGTGTGCGTTGTGGTAGCGCTGTACGCGACCTTGTGCGTGCTTGTACTGGTCGGTGCAGGTGTGTCGCGCGAGCATTGACGTCTCTGCGTTCAAGTTGTTCGCTTTGCGCCATCGCTCTTGGCCGTCGCGCACAGTCTACTATTGTATGGTTGATTGCACTGGTGCGGGGGGGGGCAGCCAGACAGATTGCGAGACACAAGTTGTTCAAACTTGTTCACAACGTTAGAGAACACAGTTTGAGGCAAGTAGACACCGAGGTGGTGTATAGACTACCCTTGAGCCTTGTTGATGGCCATCGCGAATGAAACTTGGACTGGGAACTGGCGCCGACGAAGCTGACACGGGAGTACTTTCTCTCTGGTATCCAACGGGATGCGCGGGATAGCGACGCGGTGGTTGGCGAAAGCGCTCAACATGATCTTTGCGATGATGCAGTTACGAAGAAGCTGGCGAACCTGCAGTCGCGTGTCGTTGCACAGTCCTCTGATCGCCATTGATGTTGCGTAACAGCATGATCGGAACGCCAACCTTGAGATTGAGCTTGTGCGGCGGGATCCCATACACAGTGATCGTGTTGAGGAACTCAACTGGGTAGAGATTGCGCTGGACCTCGTCGCATTCTTCGAAGCAATCGAGCGACGTGTGCTCGACGGGTCCCCCAGGAAGCGAGGCGATGACAGCATTGTTGATCGCGTGAACGTCCTCGCTGATCGGCGTGAGAATCGCCCTGCCGGAGTAGTAGCCGTGCTCCAAGTACCGCTCACACCTCGCCGTAGTTGTGGCCGATCAAACAGCTCGCTGGGTCTTGACCGTCCTGTACTTCCAAAACCATCGACTTCGGAATCCGCGCGTGGATTCGGCCATGAGTAATGCACTGATTGTGGCGCTCCTCGCCGATGCGCAGCAGGAAGTCGCTGAACTCGCGAATGTCCTCAGCGTCCCCGGTAGTCAAAACTTTCTGCACGCGCATGTTCGTCGAGATGCGAAGCGTCTTGAAGTGCGACCACAGGCAGGAGCTTTTCAAGCACGCTGACGTGATCTCACTGGCGGTCGTTCGGATAACGACGGGGTGGATTTGTCGGAAGTCGCTGGCGAGGAGAACCGTCATGACGCCGAACGGGAGCTGGCCGCAGTGGAGGGCCTTCAGCGTCCGGTCCAGAGCCTCGTACGCAAACATGTGTACCATCGGGGCTTCGTCCCAGACGATCAAAGAGCACTTGAGACTGAGCTCGGTCACCTGCGACTGGGCCGGAATCGAGCACGTGTTTGTGGACGTAAGATCGAGCTTGATATTGAACCCTGAATGTGCTGTACGCCCGCCTGGCAGGAGCAATGAGGCAATGCCACTGGAGGCCACCGCAAGCGCCACTCTACTGCCAATACAAACTGCCGCGAGGATCTTGCTCAATAGGAACGACTTGCCGGTCCCGCCTGGTCCGTCGTGAAAGAATTGCCACTGTTCAGCTGTGGGGTCGTTGACCGCGGCCATGATCTCTTCAAACACCGCGGGCTGGTCGTCGTTGAGGTCGCGAATGCCTTCAACGATACCCTGGAGCTCGGCCTGGTTGTACGAAGTCTCCGCACGAAGCAGCCGGAACACCGCAGGGGCGCGTTCTTCGAAATACGCGAACTGGAGCAGCTGCAAGAGGTCTGGGTACTCCGACAGAGACATGTTGCTCTGGAGGGACGCTCGACAGCCTTCAAAATCTTAAACATGACAACTGGAGCGAACGCGTCCAGGCTTCCCTCTCGCTGGACGTCTTCGGACATAGCGTGGATCGCTTCATTCCACAACCGCGCCGTCTCGCTCGGCTCGCAATAGACCAAAATCAATGCGACGAGCAGTCGGAGTTGGGGCGGCATACCCGGCGTCGCCTCTTTCAGGCAGAGATGCCACTCTGTGTCCTTCTCCATGTTCTCTGCGGTTCGCGCGGGGGCCTTGTACGTGTCGAAAGTGTCACTCTATCTGAATTAGTGATATTTACCCAAAATAATCTGAGATTATCAAATCCAAAATAGTCTAAAAAAGAACGTTTTGGAGTCCCCATTAACCCACTGTTCCGGAATCGAGTCCTATTCCCGATTCAGAAACCAGAAATGCAACAATGAACTTTGCACAATTAGTCAACAAAACTCTCAAAGTGTAACCTGTAGGCCATCCGTAGCGTGTTAAATTTTCTGTGACGTGTTGCTAAATGACTGCGTGTCGCCTATCGAAAGCGTGTAGGCTTCGTGTAGCGTGGTGTCAAAGTGTGACTAGCTCAACTGTGCCATCGCAACGTAATGTGTGCTTCTTGCGAACGCGTGCGTGGTCGTCCTCACTGGCGGCAAGGCGAGAGCGCTTGCGATGTAGTGGCGTGTCAGGACTGAATGGACGCGAGCGCTCAGCGCTGGCTTCCGCACCTCTGCGTTCGCTCTTGACATCGCGCTCGCTGCCAGGATCACCGTTATCGGGCGGCCACGTCGCTGCCGGTCTCCGACTGAGCTTGAGCTGTTTTTGAGCTGTTGTTGGATGCGAGTGACGTATGATCTATTCCAAGAAGACGACGCTGCTCTTTAGCGCTCTCAAACGCGAGCCGACGGGTCGTAGCAGCATCTTGACGTTGAATCTTCCATTAGCGAGCCGCCATAGAGAGCACGCTAGTTGTCAGTGGTCTCAATGATCGGTCACATAGCTCTTACCTGGACGCTGGTACCCGCCTCGAGAGCGCTAGAGAATCGCGCTGCCAGCGACACCTTCGTAACACATGAGAAGTACTTGTGCAAATACGGCTTGTGTGTGGGACACGCGACAATTTGGGCTGTTTTCTACAATTACTGTTGACTGTATTGCGAATGTACCCACAAAAGCGGCTGTTTTTTGACGAAATACTTACGCGCATTGAAAGGGCATGGAAATGAAATACATTAATCAAGTCAACAAAATCCGAGTATATAAAGCTAATATATATCTATACCCTGAACTCCTCTTGCTTTTTGTCTGTTCGTGCGTGCGCGCGTCTGTACGACCAAGGGACAGCCAGACTGTCACGCTTTTAGGACAAGAGGCAATTTATTAATGGCCTTTTGATGGGTGATATTCGAGACATGAAATCATTTTTTGAATCATCGACACTTGAAATAATATTCGGGAATGTCCCTAACTGTCCTGGCTTTCAGCCAATAGCACCTCGCACGGACCGAAGCAGTGCCATGCTGCTCGGGGCTCGCAATAGCGGAGCGGAGATCGGCAACACCGCTCTGCATGGTGTGACTGAGGTTTTGCGCAGTGGTGATGAGGCCCAAACAGCGATAAACATGAAACAAATTACTTCAACCAGGCATTGTTATTCCGCCTGCGCAGCGGGCGGCACTCGGCTCGTCAATATACATATTTTGGAGTTGGTGTCCGTCCCAAGAAAAACGTCACGCCCCATAACTGTAATTTTTTGAAAACATTGTCTGACTGGGTGGCTATATTTGAAACGCAAAAACTATTTGTGGTTATCAAATATATATCAATATTATCTGTCTATATAGCGATATCTGGCGAAAATTTAGCTGGATCACTGGGCGCGGCCTGAGGCCCACAAGCAGTAAGGAGATCGCCACCGGAGCGCAGTGAAGGTGACTCCGCCTGGTTGTGGATCAGCCGAAGGTTTGCACACAGGAGCACTTACGGGCTCGCTTGGCTGGCCCGTCGAAGACGGGCACAACGTCCTTGTGTCACAAATACAACTGCGACGTTTCAAAAAATTACTTGAGTTGCATTTCTAATTAACAAAATTGTATATATGTGTATTTAATGAAATGGTATCTCTTAGAAAATCGGAGGTTTGACGCGACCAATTCTTTTGTACAAAGCTACAATTTTTTAGATAGTTCAAGTTACACTCTGAGACAAAAGTATACGCATACACACACAATGTGGTGTAACTTTCCTTCTAGTGCGAGTTGTGCGATGCTATTTAGATAGTCTGAGCGTGAATCTAATAGGAATTGAGCGAATATGCTCGCAGCGCCCAATTCGAAACAAGTCACAAAACCACAGTCATATCAGTCGATTTGAGGCAAGACAACATTTACACATACTTGACTCAATACACATTTCTATATATGACCGTCGCACTTAATCAAGATCAATTGACTGTCTGTCTGCCATTCCTGGACTTGATGGGAACGGGGCGACCGCTGACGGACGTGGAGCGCGGACGCATCCGCGGGCTCGACGAAGCAGGCTTTAGCCTCCGCGCTAATGCTCGTCGAGTGAAGCGCTCTACTGACGCTGTGCGCCGCAAGCTCAGCGGCAGGCAGTCGACGTATGCGACAGGTCGTCCGCCTAGCTCTCTGACCGCTCGCCTCTGCAGCTCGTTCGCACTGCAGCAGGTGGCGAGCACTCTGTCGCTCAACTGAAGCAGGTTCTTGCGCTGCAGTGCTCGCCGCGGACGATCTGCAGAGTGCTCTCCAACGTCGATTGGATTGTCTATTTGAAGATGGAGAACACTCTGCCGTTGTCTAACTCGCACAAGGCAGCGCGGCTTGAATGGGCTCAAGCGATGGTCGGGCAGCGTGCGCTGTGGGGCCGCGTAATTGTTTCTGACGAAAAGAAGTGGAACTTGGCCGGCCCTGATGGGCTCCAGTTCTACTGGCGCGACCTGCGGCGCGAGGTGCTCTGTACCAATCGACTTCAAATGGGCGGTGGTAGTGTCATGGTGTGGGGTGGCATGATTGAGCATGGCAAGTCAATGTTAGCGATGCTCGACGGAAAACAAACAAGTGATCACTATTATCTTACTGTCTCTGAATACATGCTTCCTTTTGCCCACCTTCACTATGGCATTGACTACGTGTGCCAACAAGACAATGCGTCCATTCACACCTCTCGACGCACGCAGGAGTTCTTTGAGGAGGAGAGCGTGCCTGTGCTCAGTTGGCCTGCACGCTCTTCAGACCTCAATCCTATCGAAAACCTGTGGGCTGTCATGGCCAGGGACGTCAACAAGAATGACAGACAGTTCAACAACATCCAAGAGCTCAATGTCGCGCTACAAGAGTCGTGGGATCGCATTCCGCTCGAGACTTTGAAGACGCTCGTACGCTCGATGCCGGCTCGGTGCGTCGAGGTGATAAAGAAACGCGTAAGCAAGACGCATTACTAGCGGCTACCATCATTCCTACCCCCATTGAAAAATATAGGAATGTTTATGGTGTCAAGCGTGCGTAAATGTTGTCTTGCCTCAAATCGACTGATATGACTGTGGTTTTGTGACTCGTTTCGAATTGGGCGCTGCGAGCGTATTCGCTCAATTCCTATTAGATTCACGCTCAGACTATCTAAATAGCATCGCACAACTCGCACTAGAAGGAAAGTTACACCACATTTTGTGGGTGTGCGTATACTTTTGTCTCAGTGTATTCATCTGGTTTGAATAATGAAAACGCACATCGCGTCATGTTTTGAATTCGAAAAGTGCCATACTCTCTCCAATTTGTATTATTTACTCAAAAGCCCTCAGATATTCGACATTTGACTTGAATCTGCGATGAACATGCCACATTTTTAAGCTTTAGCAACTGATTCGATATACAACCTGAAAACGAACCTTTTCGCATTTTCGCAGTTCCAAGAGTTTTGTGCCGAGCGACATGACCAGATTGACGATGTCGCCTACGTTGTAGAGGGATAAGTCACGCCTGGATGTGTTGCTAAATGCATTATCAGCAGTCGTTTCTAAAATTTCCACAATTTCAAACTCGCCAATACAAATCGCGAGAAAACATACCGATATTTGCAAATAGGTGAATTTGACGTTCTTTAGTGTGAGCTAGCGTTCGACTCAAGAACCCGTGTCGTAAAGCGAATGTTTATTCGCTACGTGTTTGAAGAGTGTCGAGGACGCCTCATTTTCAAAATTTGGATGACTGGATGAAACTTGAGATTTTCGCTCCACACAAATTGCACTCCAACTAATCGTTTCGATTATGGGAGTTCGGTTGAGTCAGGGCATTCGGATGAGTCAATTTCCGGAGTAAATGTTGTGGGGACGACACCACAGAGCGTGTACTCACTGTGGTAGTTGCACTATGCAGGTCTTTCTTCGGTTGTGAAGTTGTTTGGATGTGAAGTAATATCAGCCACGACTGGGGCGGATTCGTCTTCGCGAAGCTCAGTTTGAATGCTCGCTTACTGCTCGGCAAGCTCAGCCTTAATGCTTTCACGTGCCGTGAGAATAAGTACGCGAGACATGTACTGGTGAGAGTGATAGAGAACAGATATTGTCGGGACGAACATGCCTTGCACAGGCATAAAAGAAACGATTCGTGAATGTCTGCTAGATGAGTGATCCTACCCAGTGAAGTATTGTATCTTCGACAAAGACCGAAATTTTCCTTGCGTTGTACAGAAACACACTTGGGATGACAAAGCCTGGTGTCCGGATGATGCGATTTCCCGTCTATATTCGTCTTGATCGCTCAGTGGTGTGACTCGACAGGATTTTGGTATGATACGAAACCGGAATGATTTTGCAATACCCTCAGAGTAGTTGTTCGGTGCGAATGCCACCTCGTGTTGGACGCCAAGGAAGTTCATTACGCGTTCACAAACGGTCTCGAGTATCGGTGTGTACACTTGGACGGATTCAGTTTGTACGAACATGTACACCCATATCGCGACGGAAGAACCATGTCAAACGAGGCGTGTGGTTTCGAGTCGATATGACTGAATGCTAAAACATCCAAACCCGATCGTCTCGTTCGTTCGTTCTGACTACGGCTCATTGAGCAGGAATGTCGATCAGTACAAACGTGAAGCTCAGCCCACGGCATGACTATAATTCACGCAATGTTTGATATCTTCCATTGCCTTGAGCCAACTACTTCAGTTACGCCTTGCGATTCGACATCATGCACACAAATAGCATTCTATCGAGCTTCGTTTTGTAATTCAAGTAAATTAGCACTAACAGAATCTGACCTTCACAACATCAATACCAAGCGCCAAAAGACCGTCTACCTCAGCCTTGATCAGCGGCAAAACCCCTTGACTCGTACGAGTTCCTGTAGTAACCCGCTGTATTCCGCACTCATGGAGCTCGTGTTTCTTGAGTATCGTGTTTCTTGGAGTATTGATGGTGTCGGAACTTGTAGCGATGTGTGCAGCTTACGTTTGCGCGACATGCGTCCACGCTAGCGCTAATATTGGCGGATGCGAGCGAGAGGTGGTAAGTTTAAAAGGAGCCACTCGCAATACTCGCGTTTCTGCCCGGGAGAAAATCATACACACTTGAGGGTTCTTTGGCGAGCTGGTAGATGTACATACTGCCACATCGCCAAAGTCAGTCTAGGCGTCGCTCGTACCAGCTGTCGCTCGAGTCCCCATACTGTATCTTGTGCTATAACCTTTCTACTCGAGATGCAACCGACTACAACTTTGTGAAGCAGTTAACTTGGATAAGATGACAAAGACAAACTGCACTCGTTCCTCATCCATTCCAACCATAATATCCATCCAGACAAACAATAACTAACATATCAACAATACTGCGCATGACAGTGTTGCGTAGTACTGCGACAAGACACACCCTGGAGTGCCTTGGCGAGGCCAAACTGGCTCTTTCTTAGGACTATTTATCCATCTGACTCCTTTAGTTTGGACTATTATGTAGTTATGTTTCCATACACGTTTTTAATAAGTGTTCTAAATGACCCAGCTATTTAAGTAATTATGGTACCTCTTGCCTGTGTGTCGACGTGCGATGATCCAAGGCAGCGTCGAGTTCTACGGCAACCCAAAAGCCTTGCGTGCCGTGGCAGCGGCATCAGCCGCATCGCCGCCGACTGACGGCAGTCGAGGCGCCAGCAAGCCATCGCTGCTCAAACGACTGTCGAGCGCACTGCTTGGTGACACGGCGCGCATTCGACCAGAACCTGTTATGGCGAAGTAGCGCTCTGCGAGTCGTCGAGCAGCTCCTGCGCGTTTGAAGGCTCCCAGCGAGCTCTCAACACTCAGTCGGAGCGACGACACCTTGCTAGTTAGTGCGATCCGATCGACGGAGTGTCCATGACCGAGGTAGCACACTGCCGAGAGGGTGACACTGCTGAAGACGAGTACAAGGAAGTGGTGTCGATGTTGATAGTAAATACGAGTGGCTCGAGAGCGAGCGCGAGTCTACTGCTGCGCTAGGTGCATGAGCATGTGCGTGTGGGTGTATGGGTGTGGCACTGAGGCTTGCACGCGCTGTTGCGACTGCACTGTCGCTGCCGCTTCACTCACAGCAGCGCGTTGCTCGCGCGGCATAGTGCATGGTGCTTTGTGCACACTGACACTGACACTGACACTGGTGCTTGCTGCTCGGTGCGATCGCGTGCATCAGCGCCGGGTCGGCGCATTCAGCATGGCAGGTAGCGACTGCGACAGCACGAGTTGCCGACACCAGACCTTCTTGCGCAGCACTGAGGCGCTGTTGGACTTGTCGTTGTCGCTGTCGTGCTCATTGTTGTTGTCCA
Source organism: Pythium guiyangense (assembly GCA_003730235.1). Classification (NCBI taxonomy): domain Eukaryota; phylum Oomycota; class Peronosporomycetes; order Pythiales; family Pythiaceae; genus Pythium; species Pythium guiyangense. The sequence continues at coordinate 117,749 of QXDM01000077.1, read as the reverse complement.
ACGCCACCGTCGCAACCGAGGTCGCAGTGCTGACAGCGGTGGCGCGGAGGTCCATCGAGACGCTGTCGTGTCGACGCGACTTGAAGAGCGAGAAGGAGCGCGAGCGACGCTTGCTTTCTGCGGTCGCTGGCGCAGTGCAGGCTGCGCTCTGGCTGTTGTGGTTGTTGTTGTTGGCAGTCGTCACAACGAAGCGAGCGTAGTCGGCAGACATGGGCTTGACGAACGTCTGGTGGTGCATCATCGTACTAGTGTAGCTGTCGTGCTTGGAGTGGATGTCAGTGTCGTAGTTGGCGGAGACGTGGAGAGTGCGTGCGACGTTGTCGTGGCGGTGCGTGCTTGTGTTTGTGCGAGTGTGTGAAGTGGCTCGAGGCTGTTTGGGCTCTGGGAGGCAGATTGCACAATGAGCGACCCAACCAGCCAGCTACTCCTCTGTCTGCACTAAGCTGTGTGTCCACGTCTCGTCTCGGATCGATTGTGTCAGTCTGACGCAAACAAAGCGCGTGCGCTCGAGCCTGGTGGCGAGTGGCTCCATGCAGCACGCACTCACACACTCGTCTCTTGCTTGCTCGCGCGCCTGCTTTCGCACAACACACTCACACTCATGCTCACAAGCACAGCAGCAGCAGCAGTCATCTCTTGTGGCGACAGCTGCAAATCCAGGCAGTCATCTCCATGGTCCCAGCGCGTTCAAGAGCCGCAACCGAGTCGCAGCAACAACAATACCTACGTACAGATGCTCTCTCGCTCTCGTCTCTTGTTGTGCGGTGTCACGTCAGCGTCGTCCGGATGCACATGCACATACACTCTGTCGCTCGCTCGACTCACTCGATTGACTTGCCTGCTCGATTCGGTGCTTGTACTAGTACATCTGGCTGGACTTGCACTCGACTCGCACTCACTCACTCACGCTCGCATTGCCTCGATCTGTCTGGCTTCTCTTGCGTCTCGCTTGTTGCGTGTCGTGCCTGTCGTGCGCCACCCACGAGCACTCACTCACTCGACACTCGCGACACTCGACACTCGACACTCAACACTCAACACTCAACTAGCAGCACCACCTCGACGCGAAACACTCACCAGCCGCAGCGCACTTGCACCGAAGAATCCGCCGGCGCCGAGACGAGGCAAAGAGGCAAAGAGGCAAGAGGCAGTGCAACAACGAGGTCGTGTCGCCAGGAATGCTGGTCACTCGCACGCACCAGTCAGAGTCAATCAGTCCATCCTGCTTGTCTGTCCATCTCACCGCGAAATGGCTTCCTCCGTCCTTGCATTGGCTTGTGTCTCGAAAGCGACGCGACTGCCGCAGCAAGCAGCAAAGCAAGCAACAAGCAACTCACACCAAGCATGGCGCGTGGTGCACGGCGCACAGTATGCGGCACTGTTGCCGCCACAACGTTGCCATCGCCAGTACCACCGGTGCTGCAGTGCCAGCGCAGGCAAGTGGCCACCAATCTCGTACATGTTCATGCCATGCCATGTTATGCCGTGCCTGAGCGAGTCAAGCAGCAAACGCGGTGCTCGAGTCCAAGCTTGTGCTCGTGAGTACTAGTACTGCTCCGTCAACAGACATCGACTCTCACGACGACGCTGTCTTCTTTCGCCCATCCGCTCTCTTTGCTTTCTCTCGCACTCTATCGCACACACACGCAGACACATGAGCTTGTGCACATGAGCTTGTTTGCTCTGGAATCCTAGCGCAGTCGATGCGATGCGGTGTGATGTGGTGGCATTCCGATGACTGGATACTCACTCACTCACTCACTCATGTGCGTGCTCGTCTCCGCTGAGCGAACCCAAACGCACAGACAGACAGCAGGAGACCGCAAGTACACCACGTACACATCGCCAATCAAGCACAGCACAGCACAGCACAGCACAGCACATCGCCAATCAAGCACAGCACAGCACAGCACAGCACAGCACAGCACAGCACAGCACAGCACAACAACTCATCAAATAGAGAGAGAGTTTGCACCAGCGAGTCGCCAAGCGCCAGCACACACTACACTAGCACACATTTGCCAATGCCAAGCCAGCAAGCAACCGCAAGCCGGTTCGTCATGAGGATGACTGGACTGGCATCGAGATCGAGACCGAGACCGAGATCGAGACTGAGTGCAAGTGTGCAATCGATGGCTCGATTCGGCTCGGCTGTGCGTTGCTTGCACCAACACTCTCTCGCTCTTGCACCGACATTCCAGTCACCCAAACCGCACAGAAAAAGCAAAGTGCAACTGAGAGCCCAATTGTTTGCAACACACCGCACAACAACAACAACAACAACGACGGTTGCTGCTGAAGGTGGCGACTTGGTCCTTGTGTCCTGCTGTCTTGGCGTCTTCGTGACTTGGACTGTACTAGTATGCTCTAAACCAAATGCTTCGCCACGCCTGTTCTCACGATCAATCGATCGCTGGCTCTCCTCGACACTGTGAGTGTATGTCTCTCTCACACCTGTCTGAATCTTGCCTTGACACGCACCACACATCCTGCGCGTCTGCGAAGACTGCACCGCGCACACATGCGTGCTTTCGATCGCCTACCGCATACCGCGTCCTACCGCATACCGCGTGCTCCGACAATGTGCTGTTTGCCACGTTTGCACACGCGCCACCTATTGACTGATCGCACCTCGAGCCTCGACTGGTGTTTCCAGCACCTCGGATCTCACTCTCACTTTCACATTTGCTCGACATCAAGCTCACAAGTACACAACTACACAAACACTACGATGAACCGATCGCTAGTCATGACACAATTCAAGCTCGCGAGTGCCGACCACGCGATCCTCGTAGCTCGCAACGCCGAGAAGCAAAACGCGCGCTCTTGCGTCTCGACCACCAACGACGATGCCAGCAAGAGCAAGCACGCCACCTTTGCGCACGGCAAGTCGAATGCGTTGAGCGCAGTCTGCGTCGACCTCGCTGCGTCGGCAGTAGCAACAACCACCAAGGCAGCATCAACACCAGCATCTGCATCTGCATCCACATCTACATCAGGATCGTCGTCACTGTCGTCTTCGTCCACTGACAGTGCCGAGCTCGCTGTGCAAGCCGAAGCACAAGACGAGCGCAAGAAGGTGTGGTGGCGTCAGTTGCTGAGCTCGCAAGCCGTGCTCAAGAGCAGCAGCAACGCACTTGGTCGTCGCGCTTGATTCAGTCGTAGTAGTTTGCAGCGCACAGAAATGAATGAGTGGACGGCTGAATGATGATATATGTTCCAGATCTGTCGGTCAATCTGCTTGTATCTGCTCGCACACAGACTGTAGGTCAAAATTGTGCGCATTCTTATCAAAGCTGCGTACTTTGTGTTTTGCTTGAATTGGTTTCTTCAAATGATGTGATGTTTTCTTACGTGGTAAACAATTGCAAAAGCCACAACTCTTTTGGTGCTCGTTTCTTTTTCTTTTATTGCGAAGTGGTTCGCAAATGAAAACAATCAAAGTGATGAACCACTGAAATGCCGTGGTTTGTTCGAGCTGCATGACATACCCACACACGTCGTCAACACTACTTCGTGTACTCGCTCACAAGTACAACACAAACGCTAAAGAGCGTGACAAGGCACTCGAGCGAGAGCACGCTCTGCCTTCAACACTGTACTTGGCGTGCTCTTCCAGTCAAGAGAGTCGAGATTGGTGTGGTGTTGGTGTTTGCACCTTGCAAGTGAAGGTCACCTGGTGTGATTGCCTCAGAACCGGCGATGTCGGTGCTGGTTGCGAAGGTACCGAAGCACGATATCCAAGTGGGGACTCGCTCGACAAGACGCACACACTTGTGTCGCGCTGAGTACTGGCACCGTCGTCGCTTGGGTCGCAGTTGTACGCCGCTTCTCGTTGTACGCAGCGACGTAGCCGTGCACGAGCGCTTCGAGTTCGTCAAGATCAGTGCTGCTATGCGGAGAAGTGCATAGCGTGCTGTGCGCGCTCACAGTTGTGCCAACAGTCTCGAGTGGGTCCAAGAGATCGTGCGCTCGAGCTCCGTTGCAAGCTTGCGCTGGCTGTAGCGACACAGAATGCGGCACACTCACGCGCAAGTGCATGGGTTCGCGGACGCCGAGGTCGTCGAGGTGGAGCATTTCGTCGCAGGACTGGCACGCAAAGACGCGGCACACCAAGCACCGCTTGGCAGCAGCAACGCTCTCGCTGCGGACAATGAAGCACAGCAGACACACTCGAGTGTCTCGTGCGACCTCGTGTGCGCTTCTTGTTGCAGTGTCATCGAGATTTCGAATGTCGCCACAGTCACTGGTGTGTGTCTCTAGAGGCTCAGCTGGAGGCAGGCTCTCATCGCCACTCGGCATCGTCGACAATGATTCAAACGCTGATGGCGCGTCCTGCTTGTCCGGCACTTCTTGAGACGGCGATGATGCGATTCGCTGCTCGCGTTGTTGTTGTTGCTGCAGCCGCTCGAGCTTTTGCAAACAATCTTGGAGCTGTTGCTGTGCGATGCGCTCTCGCTCGAGTGCTTCGTCGTGCTCTTTAGTAGCCGCGTTGTACTTGTGAGCGAGTACGCAGTGGAGTGCTGACGCGCCTGGTGTCGCGACTTGCGACGCAGCGGTCGTGGCGCTTGTCCAGTCAACTGCTTCAGCCAGCAACTCGTCAACGAGGTGTTCACACTCGAAACCGAGTTCGTCCTGCGCACCATTCGCCACCTCGAGCGCTTGAATCGATGCGTCGTCGACCAAACGAGGTTTGCTGCTGTCGCTTGCATTATCCAGACTCGCGGTCTCGTGATCGCGCTGAGCTTTCTGCTTTGCTTCGTCGTCGCTCCGGTCTTCGTCGTTCTGGACCCACGTGGCCGAGTCGTCGATCGTGAGCGAGAGTAGCGCCTTTGCACCAAGCACGACGTGTTCGATCGCGAGCAAGATCCAGAGCTTCTTGAGGTAGACTGCCGGGTAGTCGTCAGGTGTAGAAGCAGCAGCGGCAGCAGCAGTGGCAGTTGTCGTACTCCAGCGCGTGGATGCGAGCGCGAGCACACTCTCGAGGTCCTGCTGTGTCGTGAAAAACAGCACGGCGCAGTTCACTGCCACGGCCGCGAAGCTCATGAACTCGAGGATGCTCATGAACGTCGACACCTCGGTCTCGCTCTCGAATGGCGGCCGCTGCTTCGCTTGTGTGCAGCAGATCACGTCCAAGCGCGTGTTCACGACATTGCTCGCAAGCGCAAGGAGCGGCGCAGCTGGAAGGACGGAGACGAACATCGTGACGTAGCCAAACTGGAGCACGATCTCCATCTGCTTGCCCATGAGCAAGTCCGGCGGCAACATCATCTCTTGCACGAGCACGAGCGCAGGGACACTACTTGGTGACGCTGTGGCAGCTTGTGCCGCTGCGGCCGTCGTCGCATCAGTAGCACTGCTATCAAGCAGCTCGGCGCTGTACCACTCGCGCGTGAGTGCTCGCCACGATGTCGACTTGCCCGCGAGCGTCTGGAGCTGGAAGCCGTGCTGGCGCCACCGGTGCTGCACGAGCAGCAGCGGCCAGATGTTGCGAATGAGCATGTACCAGACCTGCCGCACGCCCATGACCGTCACGAGCTGCTTGCGCAGCGCTGCGGCGTCCTGGTCGACGAATGCGACCCAGAAGAGCGAGATGAAGGCGTTGAGGAACTTGAACCAAAAGAGCTTTGCAGCGAGCATCGACTCGTACTGCCACACGGTGCGGTGGTTCTCCCAGCGCGTGAGCGCGAGCGCCACTTCCGTGTACATCGTGTCGAGCACGAGCATCGAGACGGCGTTCAGGAACGGAATGATGTACGGCAATACTAGCGCAGGGAGCCACGCCGGTGCGCGCCGCGCGAGCTCGATTGACACGGTCGGGACCTTGACGCTAATGAAGAGTGCCACGACGAGCGACGCCATGGTCGCGAGGACGGGGATGCCGCAGTAGATGCGCAGGAGCTGGAGCGACTTGGGGAACTTTACATCCACGACCGAGCGCTCGATCGTCTCGACTTGGAAGTCACCGTAGAACTCGGGCGCTCGCTCGTGGCGATTGCGCTTGAAGTTGCCAAAGCAGCGCTGGATCTCGCTCTTCTTGCGCTTCCAGCGCTCGACCACGAGCGTCGCCCAGATCGACACGACGACTGCGAAGAGCGGCGCGGGGAACGAGAAGCCCGCGGCTGTGACGAGGAGCTGGCAGATTGCGCCTGGCACGGCGAGCAAGAGGAGCCAAACCGAGTAGAAGAGCACGAACGCGTAGTAGAACGCGTGCTTCTCGCCAAAGTACGTGAGCAACGGCCAGAGCATCTCGTACTGGTGCGTGCGGTCCTCGAACAGGAGCTGCGCGAGGCTGTTGCCTGCAAACGGCTGGAACACGCTCACACCTCGCACGTTCGGGTCGTCGGTTGCCGCGGTGGTGTACGCCCAGTGCCGCATGATGTTCTTGCAGCCCGAGGCGTCGTGTAGCGGGAAGATCGCGGCGAGGTTCCCCTTGCGTAGGTGCTTGGCGACGCTCAGGTTCTTCTGGATGATGTCCATGACGACTTGCTGGCGCTGGAGCGACCGGAAGGGCTCAAACAGCTCCGGCGTCCTGGCGTTGTACTTGGATCGGAGCGTCGAGCCGCGGTGCTTGATCTTCAGCTGCAGCGCTTCGGCGTGGCGAACGAGCACGTCATCAGTCGCTCCCACGACGATGTAGTCGATCTGCTCAGTCGTGCGCGAGAAGACTCGTTTGTACCACGACGCAGGGCGGACGCGCTCGCCAGCACGCGTGACGACGAGCGGCGGTGTGATCGGACTCTCTTCGCGAATCGTCTCGACGACCGTCTCTTTGAACTGCTTCCGCCGCGCGCCGTCAAAGAGCATGGCGTACTCGGCGCACACGAGCTTGTGGTGCTGCGTCGGGATCCCGAGCGCTCGCCGCGACGCGTCGTGGATGACGTGGTGGATGTACGATCCCTCGACGTTGCACGTCGCGCGCTCCCATGCCAAGCTCGCAGGCGTGAGGCAGCGCGCAAAGGTCGCGACGACGCGGTGTTGGAGGTAGAGCACGGCGAGGAAGAGCGGCGTCTCGTTGCGGTAGTTGCGCCAGCCGCTGTCTGTGAGTGCGAGCACGTCGAGCTTGTTGATGTTTGTTGCATCAGCGTCGCCTGGAGGCGCCAGGGTCGGCGATGCAGCGTGGACTGGGTGGCTGGGCTTGGTCGTTGCGGTCTTGTCGCGAGGCGGGTCGTCCGGACTCGCAATGCTCGGAGCAACTGCGCTCTTCCACATGCGTCTCTTAGCTGTCTTTGCTTTCGCCTTCGTCGCCGTCGCGGTGATAGACACGGCTTGGCTGTGCTGCTGGTCGAAGACCATCTTGCTCAGCAGCAGCGCGACGATCTCCTGTTGTCCGTGGCTCGCGACTGCGTGTAGCACCGACTGTCGCTTGTTTTCTTCGCACGAGCACGTGTAGAGCGGCTCGAGGCGCAGCTGTTGCTCGGCAGTCGCGCCAGTGGCGCGCGCGTGGACTGCAGCAGCCGGACGCGCGAGCTGGGACACTCCAGCGTCCATGCGCAGCGCCAGTAGCGCGTGCACTTCGGCCACGAGCCCAAAGCACCCGGCCCAGTAGAGGAGGTGCTGGCCGTACCGGATCGCATCGGATGTCGTGAACCGCTTCTTCTTCGCGTGCTTGTCACGCAGCAGCGCGACTGGCACGCGGTCGTTCATCTCGCGCACGTAGCGCGTGAGCGAGCCTGCGTTCTCGAGGAACTCGCGCGTGAACACTCGGAGCGTCTCGACGTGGCTCAGACGGAGGCGCCAGCGCGCATACTCGCTTGTCGCGCGCTGTCGCCACAGTGCGCGCGACTCGGCAAGCAGCGCGAGGCCGCGTCGGCCAGCAATGTCGACAGCGAACAGGTTGTCGCTGTTCACGAGCAGCGGGATGCTGTACTGCGTCTTACCGACGCGGCGACTGCCGTGGTCGCTCTTGCCAGCGCCGAGGAGCGCCGATGGGTTGAGCAGCATCGCCACTTGCTCGTGGTTGCCGTTGTACGCGCACCAGTGCAGCGGCGTCCACTTATCGGCGAACTTGTGCAAGTTGGGCTGGTCGCCGTGGCGCAGCAAGTGCTTTGTGATCTCGAGGCCGTCGTCGATGTGTCGCTCGCTCGAGCCGCAGCCGAACGAGCTCACGCACTGGAGCGGCGTGTTCCCGAACGCATCGACGTGCGTGCGGCCACTGAGGAGGTCCTGCGGCGCAACTGCGCGCTCGGGAGTCAACTGCACGGTCGCAACAGGCACGAGGTCCTCGCCGCCGTCTTTCGTCGCCATAGTCACGGCAAAGAGCTCTTGTCCAGCGTTGCGCGTGCGAGTCTGCTCGTGCGCCTCCACCAGCGGCGCGAGGAGCTCGACAGTCTCTTGCTGTGAGCGGCTCGTGAAGTACACGAGACACGGTTCGCCCAGCAGCAAGCGCACGACGCCGACTTGTCCGCCCATGCACGCAGCATGCAGCGGCGTGCGGCCAGCCGTTCCGCGCGCCTGGAGCATTGCGCGTGGCGAGCGCGCGAGTCCGAGCGCTGACGTTGCTGCAGCTACGAGCGCGCTCGGTTTGCTCGCATCGTGCCAGTCGTCGCCGAGCACGAGGAGCTCCACCACGCGCTCTTCGTTGCCGTTCTCGCAGGCTTCGTACAGGTCCATGCCATCCTGACGCCTTTGTACACCGTGTGTCTGTTCACGTTCGCTTGAGTTTGAGCTCGCGTTCGAGGCGTCGTCCTGGCTCAGAGGGCGTCAGAGGCAGAAGGCGTCAGAGGCGCTCACGAGAGCTATCAACTCGCGTGCTTCAGCGTTGGTGCTGTTCGACTGCGTGGTGGTGGTGGTGCACATGGAGACAACGTGTATTGAGAGAATGAGAGAGATGAATCAACACGAAGCGCTTCGGATCAACGCGACAGCAGCGAGTCGACAGTGTCTACTCGAGCTCTGTGATACTGAGCTAGCGATTCTTGGGAGAGTTCCGCTTGCGCTCAGTGCCGGCCACTGGCGGCGCTGGTGTGGCTTTCGTAGTGCCGCCACGCACGCTCTTGAGCTGACGGTTCTTCGGAGAGTACCGGATGCGCTCGATGCTCGCCACTGGCGGTGCTGGTGTGGCTTTCGCAGTGCCGTCGCGCACGCTCTTGAGCTGACGGTTCTTCGGAGAGTTCCGCTTGCGCTCAGTGTCAGCCACGGGTGGTGCTTGCGTGGCTTCAGATGCGCAGTCGCTCTTGAACTTGCGGTTCTTGGGCGGGCGACCGCCCGGAGGGTACCGAATGCGGTCGATGCCGTCGACTGGTGGCGCTGGCGTCGCTGCGACAACGCCATCGCCGGCAACCTCACCGGTAGCTTGGTGCAGCGTTGCGGAAGCCGCAACGAGCGCGAGTGCAAGCGCAGCGAGGGAGAGCAGTCGAACCATGGCGTCTCTGGAGCTCGAGTGGTGTCGCGGATAGGCAGGTAGTTCGCGAGTGAGCTCCTGCGCGCACTCGCACTCGCACTCGCACTCGCGGTCGCACCAGGAAGCATTTCGAAGCCTGCACCGATGTATCCCTCGCAGAAGAACACTGTGCGCGGGTCGCTCGCCATGCGCGCGCACGTATGAAGGCACTCTCTTCTAAAGAGGCAGTGCAATGGACAGACTCGAGCACGCGTGCGCGGTCTCGACAACTCGCGAGCGCTGCGAATGGCTCGGATCGCCCACTTCAACGTGCGCGCAGCGTACGTTCGAACGAACCGACTCGATGGACCGACTCGATCGATCGAGAGGGTTCAGCATGACCGTCCCACTCCTTCACTCCTTGCCTGTCTGACTGATCCGAGACACTCACGCTCGAGCAAGACCTCGCACGCGACGCAAGCCCGAGCTGCCAAACGCCAGGATGCGAACGCTCGCTCGCTCGAGTGCCTCGCTCGCTCGAGTGCGAGCAGCAGTACACCGGGCCGACCGCAAGCACATGTGTGTGAGAGAGTGCCGCAGCACCAGCGACACACGGCGAACGCACGCAACATGCTCGGCCAAGAACTCCTCAGCGTATCGGTTATCAAGTCGTTGGCCAGAGCTACACGCTGCAGCCGCTCAAGTTGCTCACGCTGCGTGCTATGTGGCTCTGCGTCAGCAAGCGCACGACTGCCGCTTCGCTGCGAGACACGTCGGCTTTGGATCGATGACCACTCGTGCTTGCCTGCAGAACAAAGACCCGTGCACGCAGCGTCCTCGAACGCCAAGGCGCGAGCACGAGCCAACCGACGAACGGACCTGCTTTCCCAACGACAGTCGCCTTGACCGCCACCACCACCGCTACGACTCGAGTTGAGTCAGTGCGCGAGTTCGACTCAGGTGAACAGCGATTCCCGCACGGATAGCCGCAGAGATGCACGCCAACTCGCGGGCTTCTTCGCGCTCACTTGATGCGGCGGCGGTGCCTGCTGCTCGGACCTGCCCACACCACACCGAGCGTGATTGCTTCCATTCGCGGGTCGCATTCACAAGCGATAGAGCACTGCAGCCGCCGCGCTTCGATCAGCGTGCTTGCTTGCTTGTTGGACCATGGCGGTCACATGGCACTCGCGGCTTCGCTGGCTTGCCCGAGACGATGGCGATGATCGCCCTCTCTCATTCATTCATTGTGCAATATCCACGGCAACGCGCATACATCCAGCTCCTCCACGGCAACGCGCATACATCCAGCTCCTTGACAATGGAGATCACGGCTCGCGTCGACATCGAGTACCGCGTCGCACAGCGCGCGAGCGTCCGCGATGTGCTCCGTATGTTCCAGTCCCCGCGCTGGCTGCAGTTCGTCATGCGCAGTGTCACGCCGCGACTCCGAACAGCGTCTCCAGCGGACAAGTCGGTTCTCGACGACCTCGACACTCAGTCGACGACTCGAGGCGACCACGTACTGGTGTCAGCTCAGGACTGCGCCATTTGCTTGGATAGTAGCAGTAGTACTTCCAAGTCGAGCCACAAGCGCCACGTTCGTCTCGAGTGCAGCCACAGCTTCCACGCCAACTGCATTCGCCCGTGGCTGCGAGTGCAGAGCACCTGTCCGATTTGCCGCTTCCAGCTCCCTCGGGCGTTCAAGGGACACTACACCGTGCGTGCACTGCATTCGACTCTCCGACTGCCGCGAGCGAGCATGTTGAACAGCAGGCGAGCGTCGCTCGTGGCCGGTCAGATCCTCCGCGCGCGCGTTCGCGTGGAGCTCCTGCGCGTCACCACGCGCGATGCTTGGACCAAGTATCCGTGCGAAATGAGCACGTGGGTGCGAGCCGAGGATGGTCATCGGCCAGTTCGAGAGCTCCGCGAGGAAGTGACGCCAACATCAGCTTCCGCTAGCCCTACAGGCGCGCCGCGCCTCGACAGACACGAGCAGATCAGCACTTTTGCACCTAGCGCTTGAAAGAAGCTTCAGGAGTCGGAGTCTTTGAATGAAAGTCGACTCGGACGTGTGTTGTTGGACTGGAGCATGTGCAGGTCTTGTGCGGCGCACTTGACCCTGTTTGCAACTTTGTGTTGCTCCATTGAGAGAGCACACTCTACCTGTACTCACGCAGCGCTACGCGTGCTGCAAAGGGACCGCTAGTTCCAGCTCCTTCACTGAGGTACGACCACAGCACTGCCTCTGAGCAATGGCACTTCAAGACACTTGGAAGCACTTCAACTGGACCATGATAGCAAATGATCTATATGCTCCGTGCGCTCGGTCGTCACGCGTGCAAGCGCTCCCGTAGCAAGAAGAAGCACGTGATGACAGTGGCGAGACGCACGAACTGAGCATGGACTGCACAGAGCTACAGCTTGGGCATCAAGTGTAGCAAAGGCAACTTGTTAGTCAACCATTTGATTTGAGATTGTATGTGCATACATAAATCAAGATATCAATAACTTGTCAAACGCTATACTGGCTGCACAACGTAGGAATCCACTTCTAAAAGATTCTATATATTACAGGTATATAATTTGTGACGGGTCAAAATGGATCGTTACTCGGTACCGGCTTGAACAGGCAAATCGGTTGGTTGGTTGGCTGTGGCATCACAAGGCACGAAACGTTGCGACGGCATCAGCAACAGAGCGACCACAAGGAAGACGAGCTCGCGCTCGCGCCATTCACGACCGACCGATCGATCGAGTCGAGCGCTCGGACTGGACAGCTGGAGCCTCTCGCTGCACTCGCGCAGGTGACTTGACAAGACAGCACCACCACAACGACGATGGTCGCGACGCAGAGCTTCCCACGCGGCAAGAAAGCGCCGGCAGCAGCGGCTGCGCCAGCACCGACTGCTGCTGCTGCGAAGAGCCAAAAGCCGACGAGTGCGAAGAAGCGCAAGCTCGACGGCGCTGCGCCGCTTGAAGTCGATGAAGACCAGGACACAGGCGCAGACGCGCTCTTCGGTAAGAAGGCCGCTGTGCGCGCGGCGGCAGCGGGCGACGCCGCTGAGAAGAAGAGCAAGACCAAGCCGAGCAAGAAGGCCAAAGTGGACAAGGCGAGCGGCGACGGCAAGGACAAAGACGCCGCGTCGACTGCGGCTGTGATCACGTTCAAATCGCTGCACAAGGGCGTGCTGCTGCTCGGGTGCGTGCGCCAGATCAACGACACGGAGCTGCTCATCAGCCTCCCGAACAAGCTCAACGGCATCGTCTCGGCCGCCGAGTGCTCGGACGAGTTCCATGCGCACTTTGAGAAGCTCGCGGCGCAGAAGAAGACAAAGAAGCCGGGCGTCACAGTGCCTGGCGCATCGTTTGGCGCCGCCGCAGACAGCAGCGATGACGACGAGCTCGCGCCTCTGAGCGCGCTCTTCCGCGTCGGGCAGTTCGTGCCGTGCGTGGTGCTGAGCGCCGCGAAGGAGTCGAAGGGCAAGCAGATCCTCTTGTCACTTCGCACGTCGCTGCTCAACGCCGAGCTCGTGCCGCAGACCGTGACGAAGGGCATGACGCTCCACGGCACGGTGGCGTCTGTCGAAGACCACGGCGCGATCGTGAACCTCGGCGTGCGCGGCTTGAACGCGTTCGTGCCGCGCAAGGAGCTCGCGACGAGCGCTCTGACGCCACGCAAGGGCCAGCACCTGTTCGTGACCGTGCTGTCTGTGAACGTGCACACGTCGACGGCGACCGTGACGCCAGACCACGCGCAGGTCGTGAAGGCCGTGACGCGCGGCGACTCGTTCACCGTCAAGCAGCTCGTGCCGGGTATGCTGCTGAACGTGCGTGTCGAGGACGTGCTCAAGAACGGCCTGAGCGTCAACTTCCTCACGTTCTTCACGGCGACCGTGGAGCAGAACCACATGAGCAACCCGTGCCAGCGCGGGTGGGAGGAGTCGTACAAGAAGGGGCTCAAGGGCCGCGCGCGTATCATCAGCATCGACTTTGCGAGCAAGCAGATCTCGCTCTCGATGGCGCCACACGTCGTGCACTTGGCCGTGCCCGAGTCGCGCTTTGCGATCGGTGACGTGATCGACGCCGCGGCGATCGAGCGCATTGACGAAGGCATCGGCATGCTCCTGTCGCTCCAAGCAAAGGCGCCAGCGGATGCGATGGACGTCGACGACGAAGACGAGACGACGAAGAAAGCGACGTGGAAGACGTTCACACCTGCGTACGTGCACATCTCGAACGCCTCGGACGCGCGTGTGGACAAGCTCGAGAAGAAGTTCACGGTCGGCGCGACCCTCCCTGCGCGCGTGATCGGCCACGCGCCGTTCGACGGCCTCGTGAACGTGAGCTGCAAGGCGTCGTCGCTGAGCCAGACGGTGCTGCGCCACGCCGACTTGGCGGCTGGCGAGAAGGTGCGCGGTAAGATCCTCGCGATCGAGCCGTGGGGCATTCTCCTGGAGCTGAGCGAAGGCGTGCGCGGCGTCGTGTCGCCACAGCACGTGCCGCCGTTCGTGTCGCTCACAGCCGGCAAGGCGTCGGGCAAGAAGGGCGGCGACCAGAGCGGCAGCGGCAAGTACAAGGTCGGCAAGACTGTCGAGGCGCGCGTGCTGCGTGTTGACCTCGAGTCGAAGAAGACGTACTTGACGATGAAGAAGACGCTCCTGACGTCCGAGATCCCAGTGCTCGCGTCGTACGCCGATGCGACCATGGGTCGTGCCGCGCACGGCTTCATCACCAAGATCGCCGAGTACGGCGTGGTCGTGAGCTTCTACAACGGCGTGTACGGTCTCGTGCCGGCGGCGCTTCTGCGCGACGCTGGTGTGACGAACCTCGAAGAGGCGTACGTGCTCGGACAGGTCGTGAAGGCCGTCGTGACGCGCTGCGACGTCGCGAAGCAGCGCCTGATGCTGAGCTTCAACGCAAGCGCGACGAGCAAAGCCGCGCCTGCGTCCGACGACGTGCAGCTCCAGTCGGAGCTGATTGGCACGACGGTGACGAACGTCAAGGTCCTCGACGTCGACGCCACGTGTGTGCGCGTGCAGACGGACGACGGTCTCGAGGGCGTGCTGCCGTTTGTGCAGCTGACGGACTTTCCTCGCCACACGGCGCTCGTGGACGAGCTCGTGAAGCCGTACGCAGCAGGCGACGTGATCTCGATGCCGCTGCTTGTGGTCTCGCAAGCAAAGGACGGCGTGCTGACGCTTTCGAAGAAGCCGCTGCTGCTGCAGTTTGCTAGCAAGACGGACGTGATCCCGCGCGCGTTCAGCGACGTGAAGGAGAACGCCGCGCTCTTGGGCTACGTCGCGTCGGTGCACGCCACGAAGGGCGTGTTCATCAAGTTCCTGAACAACCTCACGGCGCTGGCGCCCAAGGCGTTCTTGACCGACGCGTTCCTGTCGGAGATCGAGGACGGACTGTTTGAGATGGGCGAGACCGTGCTGTGCCACGTGAGCAAGGTCGACAGTGCGAAGCAGCAGTTTGTCGTGTCGTTCCGTCGCCACCAGCAGCTCCTCACTGGCGTCAAGCACCTGCCTCTGTACTTCCAGGCGTACTTGCGCGAGTACGCGACGGCAGTGGCGGACGTCGGTGCGATCGCGCCGTACTCGCTCGGAAAGACGGAGAAGGCCGAGTTCCTCGGTCTGCGTCCGTACGGCGCGGTCTTTGCGCTCGAGAAGGGCGACGTCACGACGACGGTGATTGTCGCAGACACTGCGAACGCGAGTGCGTGGGACGAAGGCGACAGCGTGAAACTCCTGCTCGTGGACTACGACTTTGAGAAGAACGTGTACTACGCCAGCGCCAACAGCGCGCTCGTGAAGAGCGGCTCGAAGAAGGCGCGCAAGCAAAAGAATCGGCTGCCGAACGGCGCGAAGATCGCCGCTGCGACTGTAATCGCCGTGAGCGCGGCCGAGAAGTACGCGGTCGTGTCGTTCGCAGACCCGCAGGACAAGGACGTCGTGCAGATTGGCGTCGTGCAGCTCGCGGACTTTTCGTGTCCGTCGCAGTCGAGCAGCGCGCTCGGCCTTGAGCTCGGAAGCACCGTGGCGTGCCGCGTCGCTGTGCCGTCGCTGAGCTTCTCGAAGAAGACGCCGTTCGACGACCTGCCGCTGCTCGTGCGCGAGCAGGAGGAGCTGCTCGCCAAGTCGAGCAGCGCGTCGAAGAAGGCGTCGAGCAAGAAGGACGGCGAAGCGGCGCTGCCCAAGTACAAGAACAGTGACTTGGCGCTCGGCAAGGTCCTCACGGGCCGCATTGTCACGATCAAAGAGCACTCGATGGAGATCAAGGTGAAGACGAGCAAGACGTGCGGCAAAGTGCTCGCGACGGTCTCGATCGTTGACGTCGACGAAGACCCGGCGCACGCACACCCGTTCGACCACTTCAGCGTGAACA
The DNA here is from genome assembly GCA_003730235.1 of Pythium guiyangense. Taxonomy (NCBI): domain Eukaryota; phylum Oomycota; class Peronosporomycetes; order Pythiales; family Pythiaceae; genus Pythium; species Pythium guiyangense. The sequence continues at coordinate 102,037 of QXDM01000077.1, read as the reverse complement.
TGGTCGTGCAGGGCCGTGTGCTCGCGGTGCTGCAGAAGGGCGCGAACCAGCGCAAGCCTGTGAGCGAGAGCAACCCGGCGCAGTTCCACGCGCTGCACCTGTCGCTGCGCAAGAGCGACCTCGCGGACGACACGAGCGTGAAGGCGCTCGTGCGCGCGGACTGGGAGGAGACGAGCGCTGGCCGCGCGCTGCTGCGCAAGGGCAAGAAGGTCGAGGGTGTCGTCGTCGAGCAGTCAGTCGACGGGCTCACGGTGCGCCTGAGCCACCGCGTGATCGGGTTCCTGAGCGCGCTCGAGCTCTCGAGCGACCTCGCGGTGCTGCGTGACTTCCGTGAGAAGTTCCCTGTCGGCAAGCGCGTGACGTGCACGATCGTGGACGTCGACGACGAGCGCAACCACTTGGACCTGTCGCTCATTCGGTCGACGCCAGTCTCGGGCGACGCGCTCAAGGCCGGCGCAGTCGTGAACGGCCTGATCACGAGCAAAGTGTCGCCAGTCAAGCCGCCGTCCCTCATGGTGCGCCTCAGCGCGCACTCGTACGGCCGCGTGTGCATCACGGAGCTCCTCCCGCGCGCGCAGTGGCAGAACAACATGCTCGCGCTGCCGCAGTTCGCCGCCGGGACGTTTGTCAAGTGCGTCGTGCTCGCAAGCAAGGGCAGCAACAACATCGACCTGTCGCTCCGCGCCGATGCGCTCGCAGATCCTGCAGCGTACGTGCAGCGCACGGATGCGGCGCACAAGGTGGGCGACTTGGTGACTGCTGTCGTGGCGTCGACGACGTCGGCTGGGTGCTTTGTGCGCGTGAGCCGCGAGACGAGCGCGCGCGTGCTCTTGCGCGACCTGAGCGACGACTTTATCAAGGACCCGCAGGCAGAGTTCGCGGCCGGGAAGCTCGTGGCCGGGCGCGTGACGAAGGTGTCGGAGCGCGGCGTGGAGCTGAGTCTGAAGGCGTCGGTCGTGTCGGACGACGTCGCGGTGGTCAAGTTCAAGGACCTGAAGGAGGGCATGACGGTCAAGGGCACGATCACCAAGGTCCAGCCGTACGGCGTGTTTGTCAAGATCGAGAAGAGCACGATCAGCGGTCTGTGCCACATCTCAGAGGTCGCAGACGAGCGCGTGACGCAGGCGCTCGACCAGATCTTCTCGCCCGGCGACTACGTCAAGGCCAAGATCCTCAAGATCGAGGACCTCCGCGTGTCGTTTGGGCTCAAGCCGTCGTACTTTGACGGCGACGCCTCGAGCTCCGAGGAGGAGGAAGAGGAGAGCGACGACGAGGACGAGAGCGACGACGAAGCTGAAGCGATGGAGGTTGATGATGAGCACAACACAGGAGCAGCCGACAGCGACGACGACGACGACGACGAGAGCAGCAGTAGCGAAGATGAAGAGGAGACGGCGACTGCCGAGAAGAAGAAGAAGAAGAAGGCGGCGCCTGTCAAGCGCGAGACTTCAGCAGTCGCGACACGCAAGACGCCGGCGATGGACGTCGACGAGGACGGCGACGATGCGACGTCTTCCGACGACGACGACGCAGCTGCGAGTGGCGCTGCGTCGGTCGAGTTTGCGTGGGACGGCTTTGCGAACGTGCTCGCGAGCAAGACGGCGGACGACGAGAGCGACGACGAAGCGACCGAGTCGGAGGACGACGACGCGCGTGCGGCGAGTGCGAGCAAGGCGGCGCACAAGAAGCAGAAGAAGCAGAGCGACGAGTGGGTCGCGCTGCGCGAGAAGGCGCTCGCGAGCAACGACGACGTGCCGCAGAGCGCGGACGACTACGAGCGCCTGCTCGCCGTCTCGCCGCAGAGCTCGTACTTGTGGATCCAGTACATGGCGTTCCACGTGTCGCTCACGGAGGTGGCGCTCGCGCGCGACGTGGCGATCCGCGCGACGTCGGCCGTGTCGTTCCGTGACGAGAAGGAGAAGCTCAACGTCTGGGTCGCGTACTTGAACCTCGAGCACGACTTTGGCGACGACGCGAGCTTCCTCCGCGTGTTCCAGAGCGCGCTGCAGGTGAACCACCCGAAGCGCGTGCACCTGCACCTCGTGGACCTGTACGCGCGCGCAGGCGAGCACGAAGACGTCGAGGCGACGCTCGCGACGATGCAGAAGAAGTTCCGCACGAGCAAGCAGACGTGGCTCCGCGCGCTGTCGTACTACGTCGCGACGCGCCGGGCGTTCGCGACTGCGGCCGAGACGCTCCAGAAGAGCCTCAAGAGCCTCCCTGCGCACAAGCACTTGGCCGTGATCCTCAAGTACGGGCAGCTCCTGTTTGAGCACGGCGAAGTGGAGAAGGCGCGCACGATCTTTGAGGGCGTGCTCGCGAACTACCCCAAGCGCATGGACCTCTGGAACGTCTACGTCGACAAGGAGATCAAGTGCGGCGGCAGCGTCGACGTCGTGCGCGCGCTCTTTGCGCGGCTCCTGGCCATGGACTTCTCGCCCAAGAAGATGAAGTTTTTGTTCAAGAAGTACGTGGCGTTCGAGCAGAGCCACGGCGACGACCGCGGCGTCGAACACGTCAAGGCGCTCGCGAAGGCGTTTGTCGCCCAGGCCGCGAGCTCCTAGGACACGGACATGCATGCACGAGTAGGACGAGCGAGAGAGAGAGCGATGCAAGCAATAGATGATGGACACTGAACACCTCACTCGACGATCACCACACCACACCACTGCCTGTCGTGCCCGTCGAAACGGTCACGCGACTCGCCGATCTGCCATTTGCCCATTGATAGACACCACGACAGTCGCTGGATGCTGCCGCGAGCGTCTCCTCCTCCATGTCCAAGCGCGCGCACGTGGGCGTGCTGAGCGACGAGTGTGAGCACGCGCCGCCGCTGCGCCACGCGAGCACTCGACGCGACATTGTCGACAGCGATCGCGCATCGTCCAAGCGCCACCTCCAGGACGACGATGCAGCGCCGATCGCATCGGTTGGAGCAGATGGCATCGCTAGACAGAGTTCGTCCGTTGCGCTCGAGCGCGTGCTGTCGCGCCAGCTCTCGACAAAGGAGCAGATTCTCGTGCGCAAGACGTCAGTGGTGCTCTCGAGCCCAGCGGCGGCAGACACGATCTTCTCGCACGCCGAGATGAAGCGCCTGGAGGTGTTCACAACCAAGTACATGGGCAAGCTCCAGCTCGCGAGCAGTCGAGACCTCCGGTCGCACCGAGTGCGAACGTCTGTTGACGCCACGACGACAGCGTACAGCGAGCTCCAGCCGACGCTCGGACTGAGCGAACTCGCTCAAGCCGCGAGCGATGCAGCGCCAGGAACGCCAGAGTCATCTCCACCACAGCCCGAGTGGCTCCTTCGTTTGCGTGCACGAACGAAGCGCGTCGTGAAAACGAATGCGTTCCGCGCCGCCGTGCACTTTGTCGTGCTCGCCGACATGGCCGTGCTCGCGCTCGATGACGAGTACTCGACTGCGAGCGGCGTGTACGCGCGCCTCGACATCGCGTTCACGCTTCTCATCGGCCTCGAGATCGTGCTCAAGTCGATCGCGTTCGGCTTGTACGACGGCCGCGAGTCGTACCTCCGGCGCTCGCGCTTCCGCATCCTCAACATCGTCGTGCTCATTGCGAGCCTCACGTCGTACCTCGGCGGCCGCAAGTTCCGCGTCCTGAGAGGCATCAAGACGTACCGGAGCCTCACAATGTACGCAGGGTTGCGGCGCATCTTGCGGTCGCTCATCCGCGCAGTGCCGTTCCTAGCGAACGTCGGGACGCTTGCACTCTTCTTCTTGCTCGCGTTCTCGATCTTTGGGCTCGAAGCCTTCAACGGCGCGTTCGATAAGCAGTGCTCCGTCGCAATCGACGTGACTGCGCACAGTAGCAGCGCTAGCAGCAGCAGCAGTGGCGGCTATGTCGACCAGCTCGTGTACGAAGCCCTGCCTCGCGTGTTCTGTGGCGAGGCTACGAGCTGCGCTGCGAGCAACCAGACATGCTGGCGCTCGGGACCGCCGTCGCAGCATGTGAACTTTGACTCGGGGCTCTCGTCGATCTTCCTCGTCTTCCTCGTCGTGGCGCAGGACGGGTGGGTGACCGACATCATGGAGCCCGTGCTCGAGGGCAAGTCGTACTGGACCGTCGTCTTCTTCGTCGGCATCATCGTCTCCATGGTCTTCCTCGTCGTGAACCTCTTCGTCGCGGTGATCACGACGGCGTTCATGAACTTCACGATCGACGCAAACAGCGACGAGCAGCAGCCGCGGTTCATGGGCAAGAAGGACAACGACGAGGAGGAGACGCACGTGAGCCTCATCATGGGCGCGACGCTCGCGATTGAAGAGTCGATGCAGTCTGCTGCTGCTGGTGGTCACGCATCACCACACGATGCACACAACGGCGACCTCAGAGCCGACGACGACAACGATCGCGACTCGAAGCGCACGAGCCGCTTGTCGACGGTCATTGGAACTGCGTCGCCACCGCCAGAGGTCTTGCTTGACGGCAAAGCGCGCGAGGCGATCGGGATGCTCGCGCAGACGCACCAGTGGCGATCGATCCGCGACACAACCGCAGAAGCGGCGAAGGAGCTCATCCAGACACCGTCGTCGCTCGAAGAGTTCATGGTTCCGTTCGCGCAGGCGTACCAGCGCCACACAAGCTCACCGAAGAACACGACAGGCAATCGCCGCTCGGTTGGCGAGAGCTCGTGCAGCGACATGCCGCTCCCGACACGACGGAGCACGGCAGCGTCGCGCAAGCCCACGCTACTCGTCGAGATCCGCGAGCACGCGCCGATCGCAGCGCTCGCAGATCGCGTGACCGCAGACGCGACTGCGACGTTCGCGCGCTTCCAAGCGCTCGTGTTCTCGAAGCGGTTCGACGACGTCATCACAGGATGCATCGCAGTCAACACGCTCCTTTTGCTATTCGAGTACCCAAACATGAGCGACGCGCTGCGGCTCGTGCTGTCCGTGTCCGAGTACCTCTTTGGCTCGATCTTTGCGATCGAGATGCTCGCGCGCATCGTCGCGATGAAGGGACTGCGCGCGTGCTTGCGGACGACGGAGCGCAAGTTCGACATGGTCGTCGTCGTGTGTACGACCGTCAACATGGTCCTGAACAACGTCGACACGTCGTTCAGCGGTCTGAACAGCGTGTCGTCGCTCCGGACGCTCCGCGTAAGTCGCCTCATGCTCAAGTGGGAGGGCACGCGGAAGCTCATCATGTCGGTGCTCAAGTCCTCGCGCGGCATCATGGACGTCGTCGTCTTCCTCGTGCTCTTCCAGGTCATCAACAGCATCCTCGCCATGCAGCTCTTTGGCGGCGCGCACTTGCACAGTGCCGGCAACACGCCGCGGTGGAACTTTGACACGTTCGGCCGGTCGTTCCTCACACTCTTGCAAGTCATCACGGGCGACCAGTGGTCGAGCGTGACGTACGACGCGGTCGACGCAGAGAATCCGCACTGGTTCCTCGTGCCGTTCCTGATCGTAATCTTCATCATCGGGCAGTACGTGCTCCTGAACCTCTTCATCGCCGTCATTCTCGACAACTTTGCCATCTCGGAGGAGGAGGCGTACCAGCTCCAGCTCGCGCAGATCATTGCGATCCCCAAGGAGCTCGACATCTTCGAGGCGATCGAAGAGCACGGTGTGCGCGCGTTCGGCGAGATGGACCAACTCGACAACGTCAGCAACGTCAAGCTCCGCATGCTCCTTGGCCTCGACGACAAGCACTCGCACGTCTCGAGCGGCGCGATCTCCGGCGTCTCAAACGGCCGCTTCATTCGCACGAACGCCCAGAGCAAGCACGCGGGCGCGAGCTCGCGCAGTAGCAAGCTCCACAACGTGCTCGCGACCGCTCGGCAGCACTGGCAAAGCGCGTGTCTCCGCCTCGCGTGCAGCGTCTGGTACTCTCGGTTCATCCAGCTCGTGGTGATCGTGAGCTGCTTCAACTTGATCCTGGACGACCCGCACCCGGAGATGAGCCAGACACCGCCATCCGACGAGCTCGTGCGCGCCGTGGCGATCGTGAATCAGCTCGCGCTCGCAGTCTTCTTCCTCGAGTTCGTCGTCAAGGTCGGCGCCTTTGGCTTTGGCTTTGACTACTTGCGCATCGCGCTCTTCTTCCACGACGAGCAGCTCGGGTACGTGAACAAGCAGGCGTACATGGAGGACCGGTGGAACCAGCTCGATTTCGTCCTGCTTGTGATCGCGATCGTCGACGAAGTCGTGACAGGACTGTACCCCGAGATGAGCGCCGCTGGTGTCTTTCGCGCCGGTCGCGTGCTCCGGCCGCTGCGCATTCTCAACCACAACCACGACATGAAGGCGATCTTGACCGCCGTCGCGCGGTCCGTGCCGCAAGTCGGCAACGTCTTTGCGCTCTGCATGATCGTGTACGTCATCTTTGGCGTCGTCGGTCGGAGCCTCTTTGCCGGCAAGTTCTACGCGTGCAACGACGCGAGCGTCAAGACCGCCGCCGAGTGCATCGGCTTCTTCGTGACGTACCCGGACGGCGCGTTGAGTTTGCAAGAGGCGACGGCGCGCGGCGTCTCGAGCGGTGCGATCCTCGTCCCGCGCGTCTGGGCGAACGCGCGGTTCTCGTTCGACCACATCGGCGTTGCGTTTCTCGCGCTCCTCGAGATGACGTCGCTCAAGTGGATCGACAAGACGTTCGCAGCGATGGACATCGCGGGCATTGACCAGCAGCCCGTGCAGGACACGGCGCCCGAGTACGCCATCTTCTTTGTGCTCTACGTCTACGTCGGCTCGCTCTTTGTCATTCGCCTCTTCGTCGGCGTGCTCGTGGAGCAGTTCCAGCGCAACGACGGCACGCAGATCCTGACCGAGAGCCAGAAGTCCTGGGTCGACCTCGAGAAGTTCATCCTGCTCCTTCAGCCGCTGCGGCTCATTCCGCGCCCGCGCCTCCGCGCGCTCGACAGGCTCTACGACTTTTGCCAGAACCCGCGGTTCGCAAACGCCATCTCCGCCGCGATCCTTCTCAACATCCTCTTACTGCTCATCAACCCGAGCTCGACGTCCGGCGCGTCGACGTCGTACAAGGTCATTGAGATCATCTTCCTTGCGATCTTCACGGCCGAGGCGCTCGTCAAGTGCCTCGCGTTCCGCCACTACTACCTCCTCTCGCCAAACGGCGTCTTTGAAGTCGGGATCCTCATCGGCTCGCTAGCAGCCTACTTCTCGTCAAGTGGCTACCACTCGCTCATCCAAGCCGGCCGCGTGTTTCGCGTCATGCGCGTGCTCCGCGTCGTGAAGCTCAACCGCGGCGTGTACGCCGTCTTCCAGACCTTCCGTGCGTCGCTGCGGCCAATCGGCCACATCTTCTTGCTCATGTGCACGCTCATCTACATCTTTGCGATCGTCGCGCGCCAGCTCTTTGGCGGCGTCAAGTTCGGTCCGGCGATGAACCACTTCTCCAACTTCCGCACCTTCGGCTCGTCCGTGCTGCTGCTCTTCCAGATCATGTCGGGCGACGACTGGCACTTGACGATGACCGACTGCATGGTGCGCAAGCCGTTCTGCTCCGAGCGCGTGTACGAAAAGACTGGCGAGATCGTGACCGACTGCGGCAGCGTCCCAGCTGCGTCCATGTTCTTCGCCATGTACGTCACGATCGTCGTCTTCATCTTCCTCAATCTCTTCGTGACCGTCATCCTCGAGAACTTCCGGAGCTGCTACCTCAAGAGCGACGTCTGCGCGATCTCGCTCCTCGACTTTGAAGCCTACCGCGAAGTCTTTCAGAAGTACGACGTCCACGGCAGCGGCACGTTCCCGCTCTGGCAACTCGCGAGCTTCCTCGAAGAGCTCCCGCCTGGGCTCCGCATTGACCGCAAGCGCCAGCGCCGCGCGTTCCTGCAGATTCGGAGCCAGGTCCAGGCGCTACTAGCGGCCGAGAGCAGCGCGCCGTGCGGTCCGTGGCGACGGCGACCGTACTTCAATGAGCTCTTGCGCGTGCTCTGCATCCATCAGATGGGCATCCGGTCGCTCCCGTACGAGCAGCAGCGCGATCGCGTCAAGCAGATCTTCATCTACCGCGCCAAAGTGGCGCAGATGATCGTCGAGTCCGTCGTGAAAGGGTACGTCTACCGCTGGCGACAGCGAAAGCAGCGCATGGCAGCTGAAGACGAGCAGCAGCGACGTCCATCCATCTCGCCAAGCGCAGCGTCGCTGAATGAAGGAGGAGCAGACAACGCCACATACGAGGCCGGCTTGGAGTCAGGCGCGGCTGCTGTGAGCGCTAGGCATTCGGCAGGACCAATCGACAATGGAGATGACAGTGGCGTTATGGCAACAAAAGCAAGTGCGCACCACTCCAGCGCTGCAGCGACAGTCGCTGCCTCTCCAGACCCGCATCACGACATTGTCGAGGACAGCTCCACAGCTCCACTTTGTGCGACTTCGCCGGTGCTCTCGAGTGAGCAGACGAGATCGAGTGAAGACCTTACAGATACAAAGCAAGGCGACGAGCAGCTCGCAGAGTCGACTTCTGCACCGACGGATGAACGGTCAGACCAACCGCAAGCGCCACTGGAGCAAGAGCAGCATCCTTCATCGCGCCGCCATCGCCATCACTACAAGCGGCCAAAGAAACACCCTCGGCCGCCCACGTCCAAGCTCAAGGTCTCTGCCGATACGGGCGAGTCGACGAGCGAAGCGGCAAACGACGACTTGGACGTGGGGCTGCGCGTCCCAATGAGCGAAGACGAAGCGCAGGAGCTGGGCGACGGCGAAACGATCGTCGTGATTGCAAAGTCTGTGCGAGAGCTCATGGAGGACCCTGCGAGCGCAAACAGCGGAGGAGGATCGAGTCAAGTGCTGCCGCGTCGACTCCCGCAGCTCAAGTCACCGCACCACACGAGCAAAGTCGTTCCGACGTAGAACTAGACGACTGGAGAGCGATCGTAGGCAACGCCTTGAACGAACAAGACGACGATCATAGCGCTGTCATTCAAGAGGCCCTAGCGATGATCCTTAACCAGTCTACTGCTGCGCTCTCAGCCACATCGACGTCATCGCCCCTTGCTCTCTCGCTCACTCGCACGCATCGACAGACTCTCTCTCTTGACGCCACACAGTCTCAGAGCTCGGCAAACGAGCGAATCGTGCGGTACGGGTGCGACACCGGCAGCGCCGCGTTCCCAGGACGCACCGACAGCACGGCGTCAACGCCTGCGCGCGTCGCCGCCTCGGCTTCTTCGATGATGTCGGTCACAAAGAGCACGTCCTTGCCGCTGTCGACGCCGAGGCTCTGGAGCATCTCTTCGTAGCTCTGCGTCTCGCGCTTGTGCCCGACCTTCGTGTCAAAGTACACGCTCAAGTACTTGCGCAAGTCGCCCTTGTCCGAGTACTGGAAGAGCGACTTCTGCGCCTGGCGCGACCCGGACGAGTAGATCCCCACGCGCACGCGCTGGTGCTCCATGCGCTCGAGGAATGCCGGGACGTCGTCGTACACCTGCGCTTTGAGCTCGCCGCTCTTGTACCCGAGGTCCCAGATGTGTCCTTGCAGCTGCTTCAGCGCGCCGATCTTGCGGTCCGCCGCGATGTTCCAGTGCACGTACGCGACGAGCGAGCGCACGACTGCGTCTTGGTCAGCAGCATCGTCTGCGAGGATCGCTAGCACGTCCATGCCGTCGGCTGCGTCCTGCGCCGCTTGTGCACGGAGCGCAGCGACGTCAGCGCGCGTCACGTCGGACGCCCACGTGTCCTTGAGGAACGCCTCGACGTTGTTCTTCGCGAACGGAAAGAGCACGTCGTGCACGAACGTGATCGGCGTCGTCGTGCCTTCGATGTCCAGGAGCACGTACTTGTGCTGCTCGGCGATGCTCTTTTGCTCTGACGGCTCGGTAGTGCGTGCGCGCTTGCGCTGAGCAGCGTCATCGCTGTCGTCTGCAGTGAGCGCACGCTTTGGTGGCGCAACGGTGTAGTCGATCTGGAGCTTGTGCATGTCGATTGCCGCCTCGAAGAGGTAGTGCAGGCACTCGCTATGGCGCTTCGCCGCCTCCCACGAGTCGCCCCAGACGTAGATGCCGTGGCGGCGCACGAGCACCGCGGACGCCTTCGGGTAGTTTGTGATCGCAACTGCGAGCGAGTCCGCGAGGTCCGACTCCTTCGCCGTGTTCTCGATGATCGGGATCACGAGGTCGTCGTGGTAGCCGTGGCCTGCGAGGCCCTTGATCATCTCTTGGTGCGTGATGCGGAACTCACTCTGGCCATCGCAGAGCGCCGTGATGAGGTTGCACGTCATGCCGTGGCTGTGGATCACGGCGCCGGCGTTCCGGATGCGGTACGAGTGCAGGAAGAGCGGCGAGCAGTCGGACAGCTTCGGGTACTTCTGCCCCGGCTTTTGCTGCGGCGCGTCGAGGATCGTGCCGTCGATGTCGAGCAAGTAGAGCTCGTCCGACTGGATGCGCTCTTTCTGCACGCCCGACGGCGTCATGTAGATGCGGTTGCCGTACCGAATGCTGATGCTGCCGCCCGTGCCAGTGACCCACCCAGCTTGGTAGAACTGTCGGCACAGCTCGCAGATCAGCTCGCGGTACTTGTGGTACGTCACGATCTCGAGCGCGTCTGACGCCTTCGCAAAGCGAGGCACGAGCGCACGAGTCGCATCCGCACTCTCGATGACTCCTAGCGCAGCAGTGAACGTCACATCTGGCACAAAGCGACGCAGCACGTGACCCGCGAGCGTGACGCTCACGCCTTCTGACAGAAGAATGCGGATCCAGCTGTCGCCTTCGTCGCGCACGTCCAAGAACGTGCGGCCATGCGCGACCATGTACGTGATCGCACCGGCAGGGTTCGAGTGCTCAGCACGGAGCTCTGCGTCTGCCGCGACGTCGATCGCATCGTCAACAGCAGCGATAGCAGCGCTCTCGACACGCGCGACTGAGACGCCAACTGCAGTTAGGATCGCGAGACTCGCGCGCTCGTTTGCGCTGTCGAGGTAGTGCAGACGCAGGTCGTGCTGCAGCTGCGCGCGCGCAGTTTCTTGAGACTGTAGGCGACGCAGCATCGAAGCGCACAAGAGCGTTTAGCGAGTGTACGTGTCAACTGCCGGACGAACATGTACACACACACACTCGAGCGATTCGTACCGGCGTGAGGACCATAGCGAGCGGCGAGCAGCAAGCGAGAGTTGATGAGAGCTTGTTGCGGCAATGAGAGCCACTCGCAAGCTTGTCAAACCAACAAACTTGCAGTTAGTTGCATGTGGACCACACACCACGACGAGCCAATCAGCGAACAGTTATAGTATTTGTCAGAAACTTTTTTACTTACAAACCCTAAGTCTGTATATAATCCAACGGTTTTGCCAGCTTTTTAATTTCGCAACAAACAGCTTTGCGAGGGTTTGGATGTTCGCCAGCAGCAGCAAACGGACAATCCAAGAGCTACGCCAGGAAGGAAGGAAGGAAGGAAGGAGCGACGCCCCTGCCTGCTGTGCGCGCGAATGACCGCGAGTGAGATGGCGAGCACGAGCCCGAGCTCGAGCCGCAGCGGCACGCGTCGGTACATCATCTTTGACGGCTCGACGGACTTTCAGCTCTGGCGCGCACGCGTCGAGAACGAGCTCCTGCGCTTCCACCTCCTCGGCTACATCTACGTCAAGGACTACGACGGCAGCCAAGCGTTCACGTACAACAGCGAAGAGATCCCGCCAAAGTGCGGCATGGTCGCTGTGCCTGCGACTGCGGCAACACCTTTGTCTGTTTCTATGAGTGACGAGCAGCAGCAGGTCGTAGCAAGCGCGAGCGATGCACTTGGCACCACCAACAATGTCGTGATCAAGGACGAACCGACGCACGCTGTGGCGTCGGCGGACGGTAAGAAGCCGACTGCGCGCACTGGAATGGTCTTGCAACAAGGACGACTCTCTCGCTTGGAGGTCATCGCAGAGCGCGCCGAGGCCATGAGCATCCTCCAGCGGTACCTCCACCCAGAGGTGGAGCGCGCGATCTTGGGCAAGAACATCTACGACAGCTGGGCCACACTGTGCGGCATGTATGGGAATCGAAACGTGAGCGACTTCTACACGGTGCATCGCCTCCTGCACGCGATGGAGCTGGGCGAGAAGGCGGGCGAGAGCGCTCGGGACTTTATCGCGCGGCTCGAGCTCGCGATCGAGCAGTACGCGCAGATCGCAGGGATCCAAGTGACCGACCCGTTCCGGTCCATGGTGCTCGCGAGCGCGCTCCCAAAGACCTGGATGCCGCTCCTCGATGTCTGGAAAGCGTTCAAGCCGTACATTCCGTACGCGCAGTTGGTTGAGAAGGTCACGTTCGAGTTCAGTAGCCGCCAAGTGCTCCAGGAGCGCGACGCAGCGCTCGCAGCCGAGACGAGCGATTCCAAAACGCCGTCGGCACTGCGAGTCGCGACGGATGCAAAGTCAAGTGCGAGTGGCGCTGCGCCAGCACCGTCGCCTGCGTCGTCGCAGCGGTCAAAGGCGTCGCCAGTGCCACCGAAGGCGTTGTCGTCGCAAGCAAAAGCGTCGCCGTCGTCGTCCACTTCGGACAAATCCAAGACGCGGAGTGACGACAAGCACAGCGCCAAGAGCGAGAGCAGCAAAGCGAAAGCCTCGAGCGACGACAAGCACTCGTCGCACAGCTCCAAGCGCGACGACTACAAGCGCGACGACCGCGACTACGACCGCAAGCGCGATGACTACAAGCGTGACGACTACAAGCGCGATGACTACAAGCGCGATGACAAGCGTGACGACTACAAGCGCGATGACTACAAGCGCAGCGACAAGCACTACGACTCGAGACGGTCGGACGACCGCGACTACGACCGCGACTATGACCGCAAGCGCGACGACGCCAAGCGCGATGACTGGCGCGACAGCAGTCGCGACTACAGCAGCAACTCGTACGACAAGACGGTCGGGAGCGTGAGCAACGCGGGCTTCCAGAAGCAAGTGTGCTTCTACTGCCTCAAGCAAGGCCATCGGTTCTACACGTGCTGGTTCCTGCGCGTGGACATTGAGAACGGCACGTGGGTGAACCCGCACAAGAAGTTCTCGGCCACAGTCACGAGCGAGCGCACGCCGAGCATGGTCCAACGCCTCGAGCAGTACGTCCACGAAGTGCGCATGCGCGACCAGCCCGTGGCTGGCGCTGTCAAGCCGTACGAAGACCCGTACGATGTCCAGGCAAAGACGTTCCTCGCTGAGAACGCATTTGGTCCAGCACCTGGTGCTAGCGCGTATCGCTACGACGCGCCGCAACAGCAGGCACTCGAGCCGCCACAGACACCGTCGCAAACGTACGCGGAGCTCGCGTCGATGCGGAGCCAGAGCATGTTCCACGACACTGCGGCGATGCAGCAGCAGCAGCGGCCACCAACGTACATGCACACGAGCAGCGGGTACGCGCCTGCTGTGGCGCCTGCTGCTCCTGTCGCCGCAGAACCAGACGCCGAGCGGTACAAGAAGCGTCCGCGCAGCGACTTTGGCGGCGACGCAGAGCAGTCGGATGCGGCACTGTCACGCGATCCGCGCACGCGCACGAGCGGGTTCCACCAGCCTCCTCCCAGCACGACTGGCACTTCTTCGTAGCTCTTTGTGGTTTGGATCTCCTGGATGGCGTTCATTAGGGCTAGCGACATCGGGACCAAGTGCTTCGTGGGTCTTTTGGATTCATGTATACGACACCAACAACAAGAGCGACGCGAGTGCGCAAGCGATCGAGACACAGCCATGAGCGCATGGCGCACAGTGCGACCCGAAGACTCGAGAGGTGAACGGATCTCGTTCGTGTCGCCTCCAGTGAGTGGGAGCACTCGTGGCTACCGATGTAATTATCTCGAACAATAGGCGCACTATGCGAATATTCGCCAATGCAACGGACTGACTCCCCCCTCAGTCAGTCATTATCAGCAGTGCACGGATAGCTCCGCGTCGCTACTGCTGCTACTGCTGCTGCGATCGATCGTCGCGTGCGTCTGCTGCCGCGCTCGCCTCCTGCTCTCGAGCGCTCGCGAAGGCGGTCTATGCAAACGACGCTGTGCGCGCGAAGATCTCCAATTGCCTCGCCAGCCGCTGCTGTCTGTACTTCACTAGTGCCACTGCCGCCACCACACGTGCGTGTCCGATCCCCTCTGCTCGTCGCATCACCTCTGCTGTCGCCAGCCCCACGTCGCCACCATTCAGCGCCTCAAAGACATCAAGAAGGACAAGAGCGCAGTTATGTGGCGGTACGTGCGTCTGCGCTTGCCTTCTGTCGCTCTGTCTGTCTGCGTGTGGCGATGACTGAGCGACCACATGCGCATGTGCGTGGGTGTCACGAGTAGACATAACAGCTCCGCGTCGCTAAGCACTGCGCCATCAAGCGCTCCTGCGGCTGCTGCGCCGTCCGACACCAGCAGCGCGACAGCAGACGCAGCAGCAGCGCCTGCGTCTTCGACTGCATCGTCGTCATCGACGGCATCAACAGCGCTGACTGGCGACGACATCCTCGACAACCTCCCGCCTGGCTGGACGCGCAAAGAGAGCAAGACGCAGCATGGGCGGTACTACTACATCTCGCCGGCCGGCAAGACGCAGTGGACGCCGCCGTCGCTCCGGTCGCGCGCCGCGTCTCGAGGTGCGTCGTCTGCCTCTGTCTCTCTCTCGATGCCTCTCGGGCAATGAGTGACTCGTACGCACGTGCTGCTGCAGTGCCACTGGAGCTCCCGACGTTCAACTGGGTGAACGAAGTCGAGATCGAGTTTGGCGAAGGGCGTCTGGGCGTGAGTCTCCGCGAAGTGCGGCAGTACGAGTCGACGCCGTACCCGCTCTTCCAGGCCGAAGTGGACGACCTGCCCAAGATCAACGGCAAGGCCGGGCCGGCGGAGCTCTACAACTGGAGCGTCAAGCCGCACAAGTGCGTCCTCTGGGTGTTTGGATGAAGAGAAGGCTCCAACGACTCACGACGTCGTGTCTCTTGCTGTGTGCAGGCGCCTGACGATCGGCATGCGCGTGTCGGGCATCGAGGACCTCTCGCTCGCGGGTCTGACGTACAAAGAGGTCGTTGATCGCCTCAAGAAGGCGCCGCGGCCGCTCCGGATCCGCTTTGCAGACGTTGAGAAGGGCACAGTCGAGGACCACCCAGAGCTCGCGCTGCGGCTCACAGAGCTCGAAGAGAACGGCGGCGAGTCGAGCACGCAGTCGTCTGCGTACCTCCAGCAGAAGCAAGAGTACACGCGCGTGCTCGTGACGAGCGAGCTGCACACAGAGCTGTGGACGATCGAGACGAAGAAGCTCCTGCGGTCAATGGCGGTGTTGAAGAAGAAGTGGGACGCGGTCTCGAGCGAGTTTGATGTCCTGAACGAGCGCCGCTTGGACTTGCGGAAGGAGAACGAGCGCCTCGTGAGCGAGAAGCTCAAGTACGAGACGATGATGAAGCACCTGAAGCTTCAGGAGATCCACGCGATGGAGAACCCAGAGCTCGTCAAGGCGAACGCGCTCGCGAAGCGCAACACGAGCCTCACGGAGGACATTGCAAAGATGAGCGCGGGCAACAAGCGCCTGCGCAAGGAGCGCGTGACGCTCCAGACGGCGCTCGACGAAGTCGAAGGCGTGCTCGCAAAGCTCGACGCGAGCGCTGCAGCCGACGGCCGCGAGCAGGACAAGAGCAGCGGCGACGACGAGTTCTTTGGGATCGACCTCACGGCGCCGGCGTCCGAGGTCCTCGCGGCGTTCAAGAAGAAGATGCGGCTCATGGAGGAGGAGCTGAACAAGGAGCAGCGCAAGGCGAGCAAAGTGCAGCGCGAGATGGACCAGCTCAACCGGCACCTGAACAACCTCTCGACGTCCTCTTCTTCCAAGTCGCGCGCAGACGACAAGAGCGCGTCGTCGTCGTCTTCAGGCTCTGGACCCTCGACGTCGTCGTCCACGTCATCGAGCAGCAAGAGCAGTCTCTCGAGCTCGAGCAGCGGCGCCACCGCAAGTGCCGCGTCACCTGAGATCGCGCGCCTCGAGTCCAAGATCCTCGAGCTGCGCAAGCAGCAGCGGTCAGTGGTCGAGACGATGTCGAAAGCCGCGCAAGTGGGCGACCAGGACTTGGCGAAAGAGTGCCAGCGCCGCCGCCATGCGATCAAAGAGGAGCTCAAGCACGCACAAGACGAGCTGCATCGCGTCAAGACTGAAGGCACGACGCCGTCGCTGTCGTCGTCGTCGTCTGGGTCGTCTGGGAGCAAGCCGGCGCTCACGACGTCTGCGAGCACGGTCGGGACGTCGTCGACGCGCACACGCAAGCCCTCGACGACTCCGGCGCTCAAGACGAGCAGCAGCAGCGTAAGTTCGAGCAGTCACCAGTCGCCATCGTCCGAGCTGCCGCAGCGCGCGAAGAAGGCCGACAAGATGCCGACGCTCTTTGGGTTCCTCGACAAGGGCCCGACCGAGTGGAGCGAGCGCGGCTTGATCCGCAACATGAAGACGATGCGCGGCGCGCGCGAGCGCTGGTGCGAAATCACGCCGGATGGCTTCCTCAAGTACTACAAGCGCCGCGGCGACCCGGTCGTGCGCGGCGAGATCGACCTCTCGGACAAGTCGCTCGAGATCGTGTGCGAAGACACGAAGCGCGGGCGCGAGTTCGTCATCAGCACTAGCGAGCAGCAGTCGCACTTCTTCACCAAGTCGACGCCCGAGCTCGACAAGTGGGTCAAGACGCTCCGCGCGGCGCAGAAGTACCTCGTCACGAACAACCAACTGGATGCGCTCATGAAGAAAGCCGAGGCAGCCGACAAGCGCAACAACGGCGCGTCGTCCGGCATGGGCCGCGGCGCGCAGCAGGCGATCGAGAGCTTCCCAGAGGAAGACGAGCAGTTCTACGGCCGCGCGACGCTCGGGTTCTGAGCTGCGATGTGGGAATAGAGAGGGGCGATGGATGCTCGTGTAGTTAGGACAGGAGCGCAGCGGATGCTCCAGTGGACGTACGTACGTGCAGAGAGAGAGCGAGACGAGTGGTCGCAATGTCGTGAATGGATGTGCCAGAGCTGTCGCCCTCGTGTTGAACGTCTTCATCACATGGCGGAGTGTGTCAAGACGTCCTCGAGGCGTGAGACTGAGGCGATTCGATCCGTCAAGACCAGACAAACGCAGCAAGGCCTCCGCAAGACGGTGATTCACTTCATGACGTTAGGACGCATGCGGCGCTTTGCTCGGATGCACAGCAGCTGCGGCGAATGCGCTGAAGTCGCTTTGCGTCTTGAGGCTCGGGAACGACAGGAGCTCGTCGACGTCGGCTGGATACACGACCGCTGTGCGCTTGATCTTGAGGACCTCCTCTGTCAAGATCCGGATCGTCTTCTTGTTGCTGCAGGCGAGCGACGCACTCAGTCGATCTTTAGTCTCTTGTCATCGCACCACAGACACGAGGGTGATCGCACCTTCGAACCAGCGCGCTCACGTGCTGGAGATCACCGCGCAGCTCCATGTTCTCGGCGCGGAGCGTCTGGTTCTCGACCACGACGTCTACGAACTTCTTCTCGAGCTTCTCTTCGAGTTCGCTGCGGTGCTGGTCGCCGAGTGCCCGCAGCGTCGCGAGCTGCTCGTTCACACTGCGCTTCACCGCCTCGACGCGCTTCTTGCTCTGCGCGATTGCGAGTTGCTTCTCTTCGCCTCGGAGCTGCTCGCCGTGGACAAACTCCTTCTCCAAGCGGCGCATGATCTCGAGGTACTTGTGCATGCGCTGGCTCTGGTCGCTCTGGAAGCGCTGGAGCGCTTGCTCCTGGCGATGGAGCTCTTGCTGGAGCTTCGTGTGCGCGAGCGAGAGCTTGGTCGTCAGCGTCTGGTACTTCTCCATCTCGGTCAAGAAGAACTCGATGAGTGGCTCATTGTCATGCGGCAGTGGCGACGCGCTCAACTCGCGCTGCGCGTCTGCAGTCGAGTGGTTGCAGCATCGCGTCTCCTGCTGTGCGAGACGCTCTTCCAGCTCCGCTGTCACGCACCGCAGCATTAGTCCAATGACGGCAGCACCAGCGACTCCCAGGCATCTACAGCACATGCGTTCGCACCGACTCGCTGCTCGAGTGCGCGAAAGGACTCGACGTCGCGCTCGCTCCGAGGCGCTGGCCGTGGCGACACCTCACAGTCAATGTGCGTGTCGTCATGCGGATGATCGTTTGCTTCGAGCGCTTCTGCTCCTCGCTCGGTGGCGTCAACCGAGCGTCGGTGATGCGCCATGTGCGCAGTCTGCAGCAAGAAGCGACGACTCGTGCCAAGCGGCGGCGGCGAATGCGCGAGTTGTATTCACAGTGGCGTCTGGCAACAGGACACCATCGCCTCTTGCTCTCTCTACATCTGGTGTTCGTCCTACCGGAACGTCAAGAGCCCGAGCGTGCGGTCGTTCGAGACGCTGAAGAGCGCGTTGTAGCGCGGGTGCCACGTCGCGTGGAGCACCGACTTCTCTGTTCATACGCACGAGCAGCAGCAAGCAAGCGTCAGTGCATCAGTCAGCACGAGGTCATACGACAGAGATAGAGAGAGCAAAGGACGCACGATGGACAGCAATCGACTGCTGCGGCAGGACCACAGGGAACGACGAGCCGCGCACGCGCACGTCCCAAATGTTCACGAGCCCCGACTTGCTGCCGCACGAAACGTGCATGCCGGCGGGCGACCAGCGCGGCACGATGTACTGGCTCATGGACTTGGAGTCGCTCGACTTGACCCACGACAGCGTCATGGTCGAGTCGCGGTGGCTGCTGTACGGCTCGCGGAGGTCGTAGAGCAGGATGCTGTGCTCCGCCGCCTCGACGCAGCTCACGAGCAGCACGTGCGGGTTGTGCGGGTGCTCGAGCACGGCGTTGATCTTTGAGATCGTCGGCTTGCGGCGCTCGAGCACAGTCGCTGTCGCGTACTTGTGCATGTCGTAGCGGATGACTTGGCCGTCAAAGCCGCCAGTGTAGATCGCCTGGCGCTGCGAGTGGACGCAGATCGCCTTCACCTCGGACTTGTGCTCGCGGTGCAGGATGCGCCACTTGTAGTCCGTCTCCTTACGCGCGTCGTTGTGCTCCTCCCACAGGATCACAGCGTGCTCCGAGCCCGCAGTGACGAGACTCCGACTTGTCGTCGCGGGGCCGTAGCCCGACGGGATCCACTCGATCGCCGAGATGCCGCGCGAGTGGAGCGTCGTGGCCATGGACGTGACGCGATCGGACGGAATGTCCTGCGGTCGGTCGCTTCCTGTGAGCGCCAAGTTATGCAGCAGCACGACGCAGAACTCGCCGCGGCCGTCGACCGGGTCCCTGAACGCCATCGCGAGGCGATTGCCGTCCGGACTCCACACGATGCTCTCGGCGCACTGGTTCTCGCGCCGGAACGACGTCGGCGAGAAGCTCCCCATCTTGGTGATCTCGTGCGTCGGGCGCTCGTAGCTCCACATGATCAGGCCGCCGTCATCCGAGCTCGTGGCAAAGTAGTCCGACTTCATCGGGTTGAACGCCAAGTGCCGCCCCTTGCGCACGTGGCCGTCCGGCATCGTGCGCACGCGGTGCTGCGCTAGGAGCTTTGGCGTGTCGGCTTTGCCCCAAAAGTGGTCCGGGATCTCCGTCGAGCGCTCGAGCCCTTCGACGAGCGACGTGTCCATCGCCACTGGTGCTGCCGGTGCGCTGCTGCGCGTCATAGACGACGACCGCTGCCGCTTCGGCGCCTTCTCCTGCTTCACGTGCACAGGGTCAATGATCACGACCTCCTCATCATCGGACGACTCGTCCGTGTCGACGATGCACGGCCGCTTCGAGCCTGTGCGCGCGCGACTCACAGACCGAGCGTGGCGGTCGCGACTGCTTGTGCTCGCAGTCGCAGGAGCCGCTGCGCTGTACTCGAGCTCAATGCGCTTGCGCTTCTCGACGACTTCGAGGTCGAGCTCCAGGTGCTTGATCCGGTACTTCTGCGCGTCGACGCGCTGCTGGAGCGTGCGCATCTCCTCCTCGAGCTGCTCGAGCTCGCTCGTCGCGGTCAGGAGCTTGGCTTTCGTGCTCGCGATCTCGGCGTCAATGACGCTGCTGCCCGGTGCTGCTACAGTCGTCGAGTGCGCGCGGCTCTTGCTTTTGCTCTTGCCACGACTGCGCGTGTCTCGGGTCTTGGACTTGGACTTGGAACGCCGCCGCGACGTGCTTCGGTTCGGCGACGGCGAGTCGCTCGGCGATCGCGCAGTGCGCTTCGCACTCGCTTTGCGTGCGCGAGACTTGGAGCGTTTGCGCGCAGCTTGGCGTCGTGCGGCGTCGTCACTGCTGCTGCTACTGCTGCTGCTGCTCGAGCGCCGCGACTTGCGGCTCCGCGCGCTCGACTTGGACCGCGCTTTCGCTTCTGCAGCAGCGCCTCGCGACGACTTGCTCCCGCTCGACTTGGAGAGCGCCACGCGCGGTGCTGGCAGCGCTTCGCGCTCGCGCTCGAGCTCCCGTTCGCGCTCTCTCGCTCGTTCTCGCTCTCGTTCGCGCTCACGCGCTCGGCCGCGCTCACGCGCTCGGCCGCGCTCTTCTGCTTCGCCTTCTGTCGATCGACTCACTGGCGGCACAGCAGCCGAGCTCTTGCGGCTCGCTAGTGCCGACGCAGCAGCCGCTGGCACTCTCGTCGCAACAGTTGATCCAACAGACCGCGAGCGACTGCGCGTCGTCGGGCGGTACTTGTCCGAGCCGTAGAACGTCGCTTTGTTCGTGTTGAGCGTGTGCGATCGCTGTCCGAGCGCAATGAACTCGAAGCTCTTGGGCTTGGGCGGCGCCATGGCGCGCGCTTTCGACTTGGACTTGGATCGCAGGCGCGATGCGACAGGCTGCGGCGCCACGATGCTGCCGGTGCTCGCAACAGCAGCAGCCGCAGCGGCAGCAACGGCCTTTGCAGCAGCAGTCGCAGTCGCCGACACAGATGGCGGCGCTGGGTAGTGACTCTCTCGCGTCCCAGAGCTGCTGCTCCACGTCCGATGCGGCAGTTGCCGCGTCGATGGCGCAGATGCTGCAGCTGGCGCTATGGCAGTTCGCGACTGCCGGTGATGCGAGCTACTGTCGCGGTCGCGGCTCCGATCGCGCGTGCGACTGCTGGTTGTGGTGCTGCTGCGATAGGACGATGACGACGACTGTGGCAGCGACGACGCGTGTGCTGGTGCAGTGCTCGCGCGCTCGGACGAGAGGTACCGATGGCGCTGGAGCACGGCGTCGCGCTGAAAGTCCGAGTCCGAGAGCGAGAAGTTGTGTTGGTGCGCTGAGCCACTGGTGCTGCTGCTGTTGTGGTGGTGGTGGCTACTGCTGCTGCTGCTCGTCGCGCCAGACGCGTGCGAGGAGCGGTTGCGGTCGTAGTACCGGTCGTCGCTGCGATCGGCGCGCGAAGACGTCGACGCTCTGGGTATGTAGCGGCTCATGCAGCAATGACTTGCAGTTGTGGTATTCTTTGGCGGTGAGTGAAGAGGACGAGGTGGGCGTACTGTCGCGTCTTGATATGCGGCAATTGCGAAGTGTTGGCTCTTGATAAAGTGCGCAGCATACAAATATTATGAAATTGAATATACTGTACTAGTTTGAGAAAAGATGCACTCGCACAAGTTCGCGTGCACCGAAAGGACGCGAGCAGCTCCATTGATCACTTCGGAGCTGCTCTCGGCATCGCAATGGGCTGAGCGATCTCTCCGAGTGCTCGGCGAGCTTGTGCGGATCAACGAAGGCGGAGATCGCTTGTGCGGGCGTCAAGCTATGCGCAGTTGCAGCATGATAACAGCGAGCTGACCAGCGTCACACTACTATTGCAGAGCCAAGTCAACCCAAGTTTAGGCACGGAGACTCTTGCTCACGCGCTCAGCGCTCAGTACTACTACTCACTGCGAGTTGATGCGGCCTTGACTTCATGGCGGCTGTGAGTGCATCTCCGCCGCAACATACTCCCGATGACAACAAATGGCGCTACGAGCTCGTGGAAGTGTCGCCGCAGCCGACGATCGACCTCTCCAAGTCGATTCGGTCGTGGCTGTACGGTCACAGGTCCACAAAGCCGATCAGCATGCGCTACTGGACTGTGATCTACGTCAGCTTCCTCTTCGGTCTCAGCGCCACTGCAGTCGTGTTGTTTCTCGACGCGCCGATCGGTCGCGCGCTCGCAGTCGTTGCGACGCTCATGGCGATGCCAGGGACATGGATGAACCTCACGTTCCTGCGTCTCGACGTCGTGCGCGTGCTCCTCCGAACGTACGACTTTTGGTTCTTCGCGAGCACGAACGTGCTCATCTGCGTGTGCTTTGCGCTCGTCTTTGCCGACGTCCGCGCGCTCATCGCGGTGATGATGTTCTGCGGGACACTCAACAGCATCCTTGTGGACGCGAACGTCGCGATGCTGCGCCAGTTCATCTCGTCAACGGTTGTTATCCTCGCGTTCATCACGATCCTCATCGTCTACGTCGCGTTCAACATGATCGACGAAGGTCACGACTTCCAGCTCTTTCGTGTCGGAACGCGCTCGCTGTCGGTCCGAGAAGCGCTCGTGAATGGACTCGGCACGATCTGGGTCCTCAACTGCCGCAACTTCTATCGCAAGCGCGCGGCGCTCGAGCTGCACGGACCGAATGACACGGACGTCCAATGCGTCAGCTACCGATGTCGCCTCAAGCTCGTGCGAGTGCTTCAGCAGAACATCTCGCGAAGTCCAAGTGTTGTGTCAATCACTTCCGATACAAGTGCTCCTCGTCCGCACCAACGACGCGTCCAGATGCGTCTTGTGCCAATCGATGCTGTCTTTGACGCTCGAGAGACGCTCGCACGGACTGCTGCGCGGCGTCTCCTCCAGCTCGAGACGGGAACGCTCCTCACTGTGGTTCAGGTGGCGCTGCACACAAGCGCTCTCGCTAGTGTCCTGTTTGGCCTCGCGTCGTTCATCATACCGAGCGAACATCCCAGCGCAAGTGGCGGTGACGCAACTGACTGGGGATCCAGCAGTACCAACACTGACACCAACACCTTCAGCAGCGGCAACTCGGCGCCAGACGACGTGTCTTCGCCACCGACAACATCGACACAGTGGATCCCACTGACATCATGGACACCATGGACACTGCTGCTCCAGATCGCGACGCTCGTGTGCACGCTGCTCTTCTGCGGCGCGTGCGGCAGTCTGTACCAGCGCACGCTGCTGCGCCACCTCGTGCTCTCGTTCGACTTTGCGTTCCTGTCGTTCCAGCTCACGGCCGTGCACGCGTGCGTGTGCGATCTCGCGCGCTGGGACGGCCGCTGCCTCGTCGTGTGCGCGAGCTGGCTCTGGATGCACTGGGTGCTGCTCGTCGACGCGCTGCTGCCGCGCGTGGCGCAGCAGCTCCGTCTGAGCACGCGCTGGTGCGCCTTGCCAGTCGTGCTGCTGTTCGTGGCGTGCCAGGCGCTCGTGGCGTACGACGTGGTGATGAATCCAGCGAGTGCGCTGCGCGACCGCGCCGTGTTCACGTTCGCGCTGAGCGAGCACCACGTCGCGACGTTCCGGGTCGTGCCGTTCCTCTTGAGTCGACTCGTGACGCTCTTTGGCTGGTCCATGCGCATTCTCTGGCGCCTCTGGACGCTCAAGACGAGCGAGCACGAGCTCGTGATCGTCCAAAGCAGCGTGACGTACACGCGGCCTCGGCACGCAAAGTCTTCAGGTCAAGTGCAGAGTCTCATGCCGTCATCCGTCACAGTCGTCCCAGGTTCATGAGACCTCCAAGGCTGGTGGGGGTTTGGGAGCTTCTGAGAGTGGCGAGGAACACGAGAGAGAGAGAGGCTTCGAGTGCGATCAAAGTAGACGAAGAGCACCATGATAACGACAACTGGAGCGCACAGGAGCAGCGCACCACCAACAGTCTTGAGGAAGATACAAACACACACACGCGGCGCAGTGGACACCGCGGCTCTCTGCTGCTCCAGGTCGCCTAACAAACGAGAGGACGCCGGATCGACATCCGCAGTCCTAGGCCGTCGTCGCTCTTCGTCTCTCGCTAGCTCTGTCTACAGCACAAAGTACTTGCTCCGCTCGTCTTCGCTCGTCGCAGACGCTGCGTGGCCGCGCGGGTGTGCCTCTGCAGCGCCGGCGTACCACTGCGGGTCGATGCTGTTGTTCTGCGACCGCCGCGCGGGGTACACCTCCTCGCCTTGACTCGTCTTGCGCGCGCGGCTCGAGAGGCGATTGCCGTAGCGGTACCACGACGTTTGGCCGCCCGTGCGCGGACCTTCCGACACTTCGTGCACGACGCGCGAGCTCAGGTTCTTCGTGAACTGCTGGAGCGCCAGCGCGCTGTCTTGGCTCACGAGCGTGTCTTCGTTGATCGGCGAGATCGTGTCGACCGACTGGTGGCGCGCGTTCGCCGGCTTCTTCGCCGCCACCTCGTCCTCGCCGTCCGCCTTCTCGGTCTTGTGCACCATCTCGTAGAAGAGCCCGCCCTTCTGCACGAGCTCGTCGTACCGCCCCTGCTCCGCGACGCGCCCAGCGTTCAGGACGAGGATCATGTCGGCGTTGAGCGCCGTCGAGAGGCGGTGCGTGACTGAGATGATCGTCATGTTCATCTTGCCCGAGAGGCGCTCGAGCGTCGCGACGATCGACGCCTCCGTCTCGGGGTCGAGCGCGCTCGTGGCTTCGTCCAAGAGCAAGAGGCTCGGCTTGCGGCAGAGCGCGCGCGCCAAGCAGATGCGCTGCGCCTGACCGCCACTGAGGCTGCACGTCGCGTGCTGCCCGACGATCGTCTCGAAGCCGTCCTTGAGCTCTGTGATAAAGTGGCACTCGGCGAGACGCGCGGCCTCTTCGCAGTCGGCGTTCGACGCGAGTGCGTTGCCGTAGCGGATGTTGTCGTAGATCGTGCCGTTGAGGATGCCGCCGTCCTGGAACACGACGGCGGTCTGGTCCATGAACGACTTCTTCGAAAAGTTGAAGATGTCGTGGCCGTCGAGGCGGATGCACCCACCGTCGGCCTCTTGGAATTGCATCAGACACGCCAGGAGCGTGCTCTTGCCGCAGCCGGACGGTCCGACAACGCACGTGTACGCGCCGCGCGGGATGTTGGCCGACAGCTCGTTCAGGATGTACTTCTCCGACGCCTTGTCGTACTTGAACACGAGCTTCTCGACGCGCAAGTCGGTCTCCATCTTCGGCAGCGCTGGCAAGTCCTTGTCGCCGTCGTCTTGGCCACCAGCGGCGCCGAGGCCCAAGATGATGTCGTCAATGCGCTGCAAGCTACTGGCGTTGCCAATCGCGACGCGCATGAAGCCGCCGAGGACCGTCACAGGGTTCGACACGCGGCCGAGGAGCGTGATGAACCCAAAGAACTCGCCAGACGAGAGCTCGCCGCGCCAGACTTTCATCGCGAGCGACGCTGTCATGATCGCCGTGAAGATGTACATGGCCGACTCGATGTAGATCTGCACGACGCTCGACCAAAAGTCCTTGGAGAACTGGTTCTTCCGCAGCGCGCTGCACGTTTTGCCAAAGCGCGCGAGCAGCGGCTCCTGAATGGCGTACGCGCGCACGACCTTCTGACACGCGACGGCGTTCTGGAACTCAGCGGCGACGTACGCGTTCTTCGAGCCAAAGTCCTTTGACCGCTGCGCTGCAAAGCCCTGCGGTCCGCTCGAGAGCAGCACTGCGGCGAACGCAAACGCCATGATGCCGATCGCTGGGTCCATGAGCATCGCGTAGCCAAAGCCAAAGACAACCGACACGAGCGGGTTGAGCAGGTTCCAGAACACAGCTTGCCAGAGGCTGTTCACGCGCGCAATGTCGCTCGAGAAGAGGTTGTTCAGGTCGCCTTCCGAGCGCTCGGCAAAGAAGTCGGTGCCCTGGTGCAGGATGATGTCGAGGAGCTTGCTCTGCATGAGCTCCGTGGCCTTCGAGATCATCTTGGACTGAAAGTACCCGACGGCGTAGTTCCCAATCACGAACGGCACGCACAGGCCCAAGATGCCCATGATCCCGAGCTTGAGCGAGTCCTCATCGAGCGCCGAGTTGGCGTCTGCGATCGTCTCGAACGCGTCCGAGAGGCGCGCGAGGAACCAGGCCATGCCCGGGCTGATCGCGGCGTTCATGCACACGACCAAGAAGCAGAACACGAGGTCGGCGCTCTGGTTCGACCAGTGCCAGAGCGTGCTCCGCACGACGTCGAACGAGCCGTACGCCATCTGCGACGACGACGCGTCAATGTCGCGCAAGTGCGAGAGGAACTCCGTGGCTGAGAGCGTGTGCGGGCGGTAGTGCAGCGCGCGCTCGAGGAAGTTCATGAGCTCGTCGCGCGTCATGTCGCCTTCGTCGCGGCCGCAGATGATCACGAGGTCGGTCTCCATCATCTCGATCGCCAGCGCCGAGATGCCGGGGATGCGCGCGAGCGACGCGCGGAGCGACTCGATCGAGACGCGGATGTGGTCGCCGTTTGCGCGGAACTTGTGCAGCTTCTTCGAGAACGTGCGCGCGCGCGGCTTGAGGATCAGCCGCAGCGCCACGAGGCTCAAGTAGCCGAGGCAGAGGTAGAACTCGCGCTCGGGCAGGACCCAGCGACAGCCGAGGAGCCCGACCATGCCGAGGAGACACACGAGGTCGGCGATGTTCGAGTGCGAGCGGAAGAGCGCGAGGCGCATGCCGAGGATGCGGATGAGCATGTCGATGAAGTAGCACAGCAGCAGTCCGGACGAGAACATGCGCGAGCTCTTCGCTGCGATCTCGTCGCTGAACTCGGCCTCTGGCGCGAACGAGATCGCGAGCACCTGCACGAAGAAGTCGAGGAAGAGCGCGAACGTCTCCGAGTAGTGCCACTTGCGCGAGTCGATCACGCGCAAGTAGAACAGTCGGTTGCCCGTGCCGCTGCCGCTCGCAGCGCCATTTGCGTTCGCAGCATTGCTCTTGCCGCCGCGCGGGTCCGAGGCCTCAGTGAGCGGCCCGCCGATCTTGACGAAGCCGCTGTCGTTCGCGACGCGCTCAAAGTCGGTGGCTTCGCTGCTCATGAGGTTGTTCTCCGGGTGCTCGAGCGGACTCTTGTCGTAGCTCGCGTAGCGCGCTGCGGTCTTTTTGGTCATGCGGCGCAGCAGCAGAGCAAGTGTGCGTGTGTGTCTGGCGCTATCTCCTACTTCGCAACGCAGTCGTCGGTGTCCTCGTCGTCGTACTCGTTGTCGTCGTGGTCGTGGTCGTGGAGCAGCTCTCGCGCGGCGCTTGAACGCTTCTTCCTAATGAACGCGCGCGCGAGCGTTTACTGTGTGTGTGTGCGGGTGGTGTGGCGTTTGTGTGGACACTGCAAAGGCGCGGCTAGCATACTGAGCGCCAGTCAAACGAGGAAACCGCCTAGATGTGGTTGATTATTGACCCGAGTGCGACTTTCTGTGTTTCCGGCTGCATTGCTGGCTTTTCGGTTGTGAGGTTGTGACAAGCGCGGTTGGACTTTTGCTTCTTGGTTTGTGTGAGGTTTTCTATTTGAACGCGAGGTACAAAGGTACTGGCGAGAATGCTCACTCATCGTAACAGGACATTATTTACCGTTGTATACTTGATATTGTATTGAAGAAGAACAAATTTGTCAAGCAATTGTGCGGGATAGAATGCTCATATTTCATCACATATATCTATTTTTTATGTTATAAACATGAATTTCATGATCCAGAGTGCACATGAAAAAAGCCATCTAGATAATTGGGTGCCTGATATGCTCTCTTCTCGTTTGTATGCCTTAAGAAGCGGAATCTGCGATCTCGTTACACAGCAAAATCCTCTCTCGAGCAAAGTGCGATTCCTCGCACTAATGCCCAAGACGCGACCAGCGCAAGGCATGATCAACGACGATCGCATGCGCATGAACATGGACGTCGTTCGGTGATATCGAGCGTCGCTGTCTGCTGTGCGCACACCACACCGCGTTCCGCATGCGACTCGATCAATCGACTGCGCCTCGAGTTTGCAACCTCCATGTGCGAAAGCGCTGGGTTCACGCCCCAGGTGGCAGCGCCGAGCTTGAAGCAGCTGGCTAAGACCGCCGCTGTCGCCGCCAACACCAAAGCGCTCGTGACCTCTTGCATCACGCTGCTCGCGCTGCTCGCCTTTGGATCGATTTAGCTCGCGGCTGATGCACTCGAGTCGCTGGATTTTCGCACGTGCGCTTCTCGAGCTGCCTCTCGTGCGGATGCGCCTCTCGTGCGGATGCACGCGGCATCGTCGGGTTAACTCGCGCTCGACGATCTCGACACACGAAGAGCGCGACTTCACGACCGATCGCGCCATTGCGTGCTCTAATCGCACCGAGGTCCTCTCAACTCGAAGCAGCGTTCACGAGTCGCTTGGCATCACGCGCGCAGATCGATGCCATGGGAAGCTCCCATTGCCCGATGGCTTACGTGAGACCCTCACAAGCAGCGAGACGCGGTGCACAGCGCGTCGCATCAGCGTCGGGCGCCGCGTGAGAGCTCCTCTGCGACGAAGCGCCTTTGGTTTCCCAAAGAACTCGGGGGTGCCTTGGATCAGGATCAAGTCGCCGCTGCTGCTCGTGCACAGGCGCCAGAGGACGCAGAGCGACCACAGCACGAGCGTGACGACGCGTCCGAGGAAGAACGGCACGGCGCGGAGATGCATCGTGTGGTCCAGGACACTCACGCTTCAGAGCACGCGGTCTTGCAGCCTCGTTGCGTTCCCAAGCACGATCTGCACGACGACGACAGTCTGGACGCCGATCGCAAAGAGCAGGACAGGCACGGCGCACTTGGCGCGAAACCCGATGAGCGAGCTCACCGCTGGTGTGAGTGCGTCGAGCGTGAGGAGCCACACGAGCCAGATCCAGTCCGTGAGGATCGTGACGCACCGCGGGTCCCAGAAGAGCAAGTCGCAGATCGATGCGTACGTGAGCGTGGTCTGGAGCGTGATGAACACAAAGTCGAACGATGGAGGAGCTGACGCTGGTACAGCCCCGCCATGCTCACACAAAAGAGCAGCGAGCAGAGCAGACTCGCGAGCGAGAGCGTCCAGAATGCAGGCGAGTGGAGCTCCTCAGAGCTCCAAGTGTAGCTGCATCCGAACGCCGCGACGTTGAGCGCAAAGCCTGCGTAGCCGACTGCGCCAGCAAGTTTAGGGATGCGCCAGGTTGTGTGAGAGAGCAGGAGCTGCAGCAGAGCAGGTGCGACAACATCGCGCGCGCTGTATGAGTCGTCGGACTTGACGAGCCGTAGACGCTGCAGCACAATCTCGCGCGCGGCATCGCCGCTGGAACGAGGTAGAGCGAGCTCCCAGGGTCCGAGCGGCGATTCGGTCGCAAGCGCTGAACTTGCTGCGCCGCTTGTGCGTTCTCACAGAGCTTCACGCGGCACCGAAAGCTCGAGAGTCGAACGACGATCTGGTCTGGACCTTGTTTCGTCTGGGACTTGCGCTGGCGGTACGCTGTGCGCGCCATGAGCAGCATCATCGTCGGGAACGCGTTCAGGAGCATGTCGTCCGTGTTCATGGTGTACTTGCGGTTGCGGAAGAGCTCCAACTCGTGTGCATCGGGCGTGAGTAGGAGGCCTAAGACTGCGAGGAGGTAGATGTGGTAGAGCGCCGCGAGCGTCGAGGCGCCGACGACGCGCGGGTCATGGATCTTCGCATCCACGCACACGCACAGCTGGATGCCCCACCAGTACACAGGCGCCATGAACATGCGCAAGTCGCTGAAGTGGAACGCAAACAGAGCGCTTGTGAGCGCGTTGAGCACTGACGAACCAGAACTCGTACGTGACGGCGAGGCAGCGCAGGATGTCGAAACGGAGCGACGCCGTCAGTAAGATCAGCATGGGGATCTGGAACGAGAACTTGAACAGCGCCAGGATGCGCGCGTGCTCGGTTGCGCCGACCAGCACTGCGGCGCCGATCGGGAACGCGAGGATGTAGAAGAACGTGCTCACGTGTTTGATGCGCTTGTTCAGGTGCTTGTACACCCGGAGCGTCGCGGCAGATAGCAGCACGGACTTGACCGACTTGGTCGCGTCAACGACCGGGAGTTCGTTCACCGCCACGAGCTCGTAGACCGCGTCGATGTGGTGACTTTGCGACGCCATTGCTCGTGCGCTCTGTGCATCGAGACAAGTCGAGGAGCAGTGTGTTCGTGTGTCTCGCTGTCCGAAAATACGAGGGACAGAGTTGCGATCTTGACTCGTTGGTCGGAGTTGGAGGTAGCACTTCACCACTCTTGTCTACCCAGAGCGAAGCATGGGGCTACTGCCGCTTACATGTGTAGCGGGCATTGACGCAACTCACGAGGACCTTAGATGCGTGTGTTGGAGTCGCTGTCATTGACGTTGGAGTCTTTAACGCGCACTCCGAGTGAACAATCACATCGTCCATCTTGAAAGTGAAGCACTGCTACACTTCCTCCGTAAAGCGGAGGCGCATTCAAAGCGAACTGACGAGCGCAGGCGCACTTGGAGACTGTAGACGCTCGAAAGCAACGACGCGTTCGCTCAGCAGAGCGCTCGAACATCGTCAAGGCAAGTGCATGCCTACTTTTGTAATAAACAGCACGCATGGCTACAAAATGTGACTTCCGGCTATTCTCAGAACAGCCCATATTGACTCCAGTGCGCGACACATCAGCACTTTCGAGCACTTCGTGAGTGGCGCAGTGACGATGGGCGTACCTGTCGCGGACACTACTCGTGCACACCAGTCCCGTCAGCGACGACCAGCAGGTGTGCATGTGTACGAGCTAGTCGAGAGCCACGACCTCCCTTCTCTCGATCTCTCCCGGTCGCTCAGCAGCGTCTTGTGCACTCGGAACCAGTACGGCAGTCGCAACATCGTCACTCCGATCTCGAGCGCCGCTGGCATCGGAGATACAGGACATGGAATGCACAAGACGCCGCGTTCCGTGGCGGTCGGCATCGCAGGGTACAGCATCGGTGTGATCTTGAGCGCAGTCGTGTTCGGCGTCCCAGTCGCGTACGGTCGACCACTGGCGATCGTCTCTGCGATCGTCTCTCTGCCAGGGACGTACATGGCGCTGAGTGTCATTCGATACGACGTCGCGTGCTTGGCGATGAAGAGCTACGAGTTTTGGTACTTCGCCGTGGTCAACACCGCCGTGTGCTGCTTGTGCGGCGCGTACTTGAACGACGTTCGCGCGATCCAGTGCGTGATCCAGTGGCTCAGTATGCTCAATGGCTCCTTCGTCGACGCCAAGGCGCTGAACCTTCGCCAGTCCGCCGGGTCGTCCATCGTGAACACGGTCGTCTTTTTCGCCATCCTCACGCTCGTCCAGCTTGGAGTCGTGGACGGCGCGCGGCACTTTGCTGTGCTCCACTACCGAGATCACGTGCTCTCAGTAGAAGATGTGATCGTGAACGGACTCGCGACCGTCATGATCCTGCTGCTGCGCAACGCAATTCGTCGCCTCCAGGACGTGCGGCAGCAGAAGCACATTCAGTGCACACTGTTGCGCTGCGTCAGCTACCGATGCACCGTCAAGATGCGTCTCATTGACGACAACGCCGAAGGCACTGGGCCAGGGGCCGATCGCCGAGAACCGCGGTTTTACAAGAAGAAGCACGTGCTCAACCAGATGCTGCACATCGACACCGGCGCGCTCTACGACGCGAGCAAGACGTTCTACCCTGTCGATCTCAGCGGCACGCCGTGGCCGCAGTGGCAGCAGCGCTTGCTCGCTGCGCTTGGAGCACTCGGGATCGCACTCACGATCGCCGGCTTCGTTGCCGACGCGATCTGGTCGTCGAGCCACGCACGGTGGTTCTTTGCCGCTGGACTCGCGCTCACGGAGAGCTTTTGCCTCGTCATGTGGATGATGAATCACGTCAAGGTGCTCCGCGAAGTGCTCCTGTCGTTCGACTTTGTCTTCGTCTCGCTTCAGCTCTCGAGCGCACATCTGTGCGTGTGCGATATGTTCCAGTGGGATGCGCGGTGTCTCGGGCTCTTGAGCTCATGGCTCTGGATGCACTTCGTCCTGACTGCCGATGCGCTCACGCCAGCGGTGCGCACACGAATCGGACTACGCACGCGTCACCTCACAGCACCGGTGCTCATCTTCACGGCCGCACAAGTCTTGCTGGCGTGTGAGATCGCGTTTGGCGACCGCTGGAACCTGCGCGATCGGCGCATCGACGCGATCTCACTCGGCGACAGCACGATCGAGTACAGCGTCATCTCGTTCTTCTTCAATCGCCTCGTGACCGTGTTCATGTGGTGCATGCGACTCCTCTGGCGCATCGCTGTCGCCCAACCGGACGACGTCCTCATGCTCCGAGGCAAAGTCGCCTACGGGTTCTTGCACGCTCCAGCTCACGGCGTCGTGGACTCGGACTGCAGCGACCGAGGCTCGAAAGTCGACGTCTTGTCGGCACCAACAAAGCCAACGCACCTGCCGCCGAGCAAACGACCACCAGTGCATCCCGTAGCCAAGTAGGCTTGACTGATAAGAGGCAGAGCTTGGTCTAGTAGATGTTTGTGAGTCGCTCGTCTTCTCAACCTGCGCCTGCATCGAGCAACGGAGTGGGACTGAATCGTCCCAGCGCGGACAGCAGCGCCAGAGATGCCCTTCGACAACGTGGCGCCGCGCGAGACACCCACGGCATGCGCGAACGATTCCGGCGAGCACGCCTACCGCTACGTGTTCGTCGAGAGCGAGCAGTTGCCACACATCGATCTGTCCAACTCGCTGCGGTCCGTGATCCTCCCACCCCGCATTTCAAAAGCCGTCGCAGCAGGCGTGAAGACCTTCTTCGCTCCCATCACGTTGTGCTACCTCGGCGGTACGCTTCTCGGCATCGTGATCTACTTCCTCGACGCCTCGACTGCACGAGCGCTCGCGCCAATCACGGTCGTGTGTGTCCCTGCAACGCTTTTGGTGCTCTCAGCGCTCCGCTGCGACATCCTCTGATTGCTCCTGCGTACGTACGAGTTCTGGTTCTTCGCGCCGGTGTGCGTCTTCACGTCCGTCTTGGTCGGTCTCCACTTTGGCGATGCCCGAGCGCTCACAGTTCCAACGATGCTGCTCCGGACACTCAGCAGTGTCCTCATCGACGCCAACATGACAGTACACTGCTCATTTGTCGTCGAGACGGCGTCCGCTGGGGCGTTCATGCTCGTACTGATCGTCTACGTCGCGTTCGGTTTGATTGACAAGGCTCACCAGTTCGTGCTCTTTGAGGCCGGGAACCGATCGCTCTCGGTCCGCAACGCTTTCGTGAATGGATGGGGCACACTCCTCGTGCTCACTTGCCGGAATGTCTACCGCAAGCGCGCGGCACTGAAGAAGCACGGCACGCGCTCTACGATCGTCCAGTGTATCAGCTACCGATATCGCCTCAAGCTCGTTCGAGTGCAAAGTACGACGGAAACGACGTCCAAGAAGCAAGCAGAGGAGACGTTGTCGAGCGCAAGACTAGCAGAACAACCGGAGACGCAGCCAGCAACTCCAGCGAGTCCACACGACAACTTGGCGACGCTCACCACATCACTGACCGCGATGCGATTCGCAACAGTCGACATTGTCTTTGACGCTCGAGAGGTAGACGTCTGCACGCAGTCACACAGTATACACACATCGTCACTACTTGAGGAAGGTCCTGCACACATTACGTGCACAGAACCTGAAAATCCAACCATCACACCCCCATTCTATTTTTAACAAACGTCAGTCTCGTGTCAAATTGCTAGGTTGCATGATGCAACATTTTCGAGGTTAAAGGATGACTGCGGTTGCATATGATACGATATTGGTGATTACATACTCGATGCAAGTTCTTAACAGACATGTCCAATAGTTTCTAAGTTATGTTGTTATTCATGTGTTACAAACACCAAAATCATACCCGTCTCTAAATTCATTTTCTAGTCAATCATGTGATTGGCTCGAAATTGAACTTTATTATATAATCAATTTCGAGAGTTTGCATTGGTTGGTTAAAAATGGTAAGGTGTCCAACCTACATGTAAAACTAAAAATGTGCAGCTCTCCATATTTCGGACAACGTGTGATCGTCCAATGCAGCGTGATGTACAAGAGGCCTCGGCACGCAAAGCATCTCGATCATGTGCAGAATCTCGTGGCGCCATCCGTCACAGTCGTCCCAGATCCATGATACCTCCACATGACATCAACGGTGGCGAAGAGCACCATGCGAACGACAACTTGAGCACACATGAGCAGCGCACCACCAACAGTCTTGAGGAAGATACAAACACACACACGCGGCGTAGTGGACGCCATGGCTCTCTGCTGCTCCAGGTCGCCCAATACACCAGAGGACGCGGTGTTGGCATCCAAGGTCGTCACTCTCCGTGTAGTACATGGTGTATGGAGTCGTGATCTCGGCGACACTCTAGACTTTCGTACAGTGCTATTTCAGCTTCAAAGACGGAGTTGAGTGTTGTGACTTGGTGCAGTGATGGCCGAGGTGGCGCCGAGCGAAGCCCACTCGGTGATGCCGATGACACACAGCGCAGACGTCGGCAGTTCGTTCTGCTACGTCCTCGTGGAGAGCGAGGAGCTGCCGTGTATCGACTTGTCCAAGTCGCTGCGGTCAGCGTTGCTCCCGCCGTCCACATCCGCTGCAGTTGCACGATTCGCGAGCAAGCACTTCCTCGGCATCCACCTGAGCTTCCTCTGCGGAGTCGTCTCTGGAATCGTCGTGCATCTGCTGTCTGCTGCTCCAGCTCGCGTACTCGCTGTCGTTGGCATCGCCGGACTACCAGCAAGCGTCATGGTGCTCTCCGTGCTTCGGACCGGCATCGTTCGCTTGCTCCTGCGCACGTACGAGTGCTGGTTCTTTACGCTCGTGACCGTCTTCTCGACACTTCTTCTCGGCCTCCACTTTGGCGACTCGCGCGCACTCATTCTCCCAACGTTGCTCCTTGCGGTCATGGGCAACGTCCTCATTGACGCCAACATGAACGTCCACCCCACGTTCGTCGTCGCTGGTCTCTCAGGCGTCTTGTTCATGACCGTCTTGATCGTCTACGTCGCATTCGGTTTGATCGACGCGACCCATCGCTTTGTGCTCTTTGAGCTCGGCACGCGTTCGCTCTCAGTCCAAGACGCGCTCGCAAACGGCTGGAGCACGATCCTCGTCTTGCTCCTTCGCAACGTCTACCGCAAGCGCGCAGCGTTCAAGAAACACGGCGTCGGCTCGAGTGTCGTCCAGTGCATCAGTTATCGGTGCCGTCTCAAGCTCGTGCGCGTCAAACACAGTCTTTCAGCCTCTGAGACGCAGGAAGTTTGCGTTGCGCCTGCGAGCACGACTACTGAGAGCGCAGTTCCACCACAGCTCCAGTCCAGACGCACGGCCATGCGCTATGCGACTGCTGTCGGAACCTTTGACGCCCGCAACACGCTAGTGCGCAGTGCTGCGGCAGTCGTGCTCGGCATGGCAGCGTCCTCAAGGACAAGCGCCACACTATCGCCACAAACAGATGCGACAACAGCCACAAAGCACAAGCCGACACTACTCGCGGGACTACGAGTTGCTCTGCACACATGCGCACTTGCCAGCGTGGCGCTTGGGATCGCGACGTTCCTTCTACCTCATGAAGGCGTCCACACCAACCTCAGCAACTCAGCAACACCACCTTCTCAAGTCCCAGCAAGATCCACACCATGGACACTGCTGCTCCAGATCGCGACGCTCGTGTGCACGCTGCTCTTCTGCGGCGCGTGCGGCAGTCTGTACCAGCGCACGCTGCTGCGCCACCTCGTGCTCTCGTTCGACTTTGCGTTCCTGTCGTTCCAGCTCACGGCCGTGCACGCGTGCGTGTGCGATCTCGCGCGCTGGGACGGCCGCTGCCTCGTCGTGTGCGCGAGCTGGCTCTGGATGCACTGGGTGCTGCTCGTCGACGCGCTGCTGCCGCGCGTGGCGCAGCAGCTCCGTCTGAGCACGCGCTGGTGCGCCTTGCCAGTCGTGCTGCTGTTCGTGGCGTGCCAGGCGCTCGTGGCGTACGACGTGGTGATGAATCCAGCGAGTGCGCTGCGCGACCGCGCCGTGTTCACGTTCGCGCTGAGCGAGCACCACGTCGCGACGTTCCGGGTCGTGCCGTTCCTCTTGAGTCGACTCGTGACGCTCTTTGGCTGGTCCATGCGCATTCTCTGGCGCCTCTGGACGCTCAAGACGAGCGAGCACGAGCTCGTGATCGTCCAAGGCAGCGTGACGTACAACCGAGCAAAGCGAGCGCCGAAGCTGAAGGCAGTGGCGTCGTTCCGTGCGATCGTTGGTAGTCGCTTGCGAAGTGTTGTGCGTGACGCACCGCGAGCATCGTCGTGAGCCATACAGACTCGCTAGTCCAAGCTCTGTGCGCTCTCATGCGGTTGTCGGCTACGACGATCACGACAGGATCTCTCGTCGACGCACGCGTTCAACGCACAATGCGGTCGAGCGCGATGCGATGCGCGAACTTGTGAATGTGACGAGCAAGTCGCGAGCATATCATCGCCCGAGGCACGTCTTTGCCGCGCCGATGTACACACGCACAAACACGCACGCACGCACACTTGAGCAATCGAAACGCTCGAGCGAGGCTTGAGCAAGAGCCGCATGACATGCGTGTAGCCACATCTCGATGGTACTGGCGCGCGTCCTTGTGTGCGGGAGTAAGCTCTCGTCAGCAGGTACAATGTGTCGAGAGGCTGGTGCATGTGGGCATGTGGTACGTGGTGCATGCGGCACGCCGGCGTTCGGTTTGCTCGTTGGATCGTGCTGTGCAACGTGAATGCTCGGACAAGCAGCGGTGATTTGTTGCCACCAGCAGCGCAAGGTCTCGCAGTGGTAGCAACACACACCACACACATGTTCGCCGCCGCCAGTCGCATCAGCACCAGCAGTGCGTAGTTGCAGCACCAGCACCAGCACTTGCAGTCGCCGCACAACAACAACAACAACAGACGCAGTGCAAGCAGCAGCAGCAGCAGCAGGAGCATCACGAGCATCACGAGCGAGCAATGCCACCATCAAGGTGAACACTCGACTGATGTCATCGAGTGTGCACGCTTGATTTCAGCAGCAGCGCGACAACTGTTTGTGATCAGGTGTTTGATAGTGATGAAACCCAGAACAGTCATGTCTCAACACACGTGCACCGAAACAATTGTGCGTGCGGATTCGACATCAACAATTTCCAATCAGCTTGCAATTCGAATGCATATCGACAGATTATTGCTGCACACAGCTTGTCCTTTTCAATAGCATACTGCTACGAGTCTATTCGAGAGGGCGTGACGCGCTGCTGTATGACATCATCGCAACGCAAATTTCCGCGCCTTTTCAAATTCAGAGGATTCACTCGCAATGACAGCGCGGCCAGCGATGACGCGGTGGTCATCCTAGCGATCGCGTCCTCTGCATCCGTTGC
The DNA here is from genome assembly GCA_003730235.1 of Pythium guiyangense. Lineage (NCBI taxonomy): Eukaryota > Oomycota > Peronosporomycetes > Pythiales > Pythiaceae > Pythium > Pythium guiyangense. The sequence continues at coordinate 64,808 of QXDM01000077.1, read as the reverse complement.
TCTCGCGCTTGTGTGCGCACCAGCACCAACCAGCCAACTAGCAGCAGCAATGCGACCCATCCGCTTGCGTTGCGTGCGTGCTTGCTCGCTCCGTGCTGACGCGAGCAAGTGAGTGCGTGAGCTTTAGAAGCCGCGCGTTGTTGCTTGTTTGCTCTTGACGACTGCTCAGCTCAATTGTCGCGCGCGCGCCTGCTCGTCCACACACACACACACACGATAGAGCCGTGGTTGGTAGTCGCCGCCGCCACCGCCACAGCGCGCACATCGCACTCCAGCCGGCATTCTCCAACTTGCCTCGCCTCGAGCTACTTGCTTGTGCACTCGACCACCACCGCCTCACGCACACGCACACGCACACGCACACACAAGGCACTCTAGCAAACAGCAATCATGGCCGACATGCTCGCGAGCTACTACGCCTGGGCGGACGCCACGGAGCAAAAGCTCTTCGCGTACATGGACCCGAACGGCGCGTACAAGGTGCACCCAAAGGCCGACTACCCGCTCGCGAACTTTGCGAGCGTCTACGCCATCTGCGTCGGCTACCTCGTGTTCGTGATCTTCGGCACGGCGATCATGAAGGCCGGCGTCCCGGCGTTCAACACGTCCGCGCTCCAGTTCATCTACAACCCGCTCCAGGTCATCGTGTGCTCGTACATGTGCCTCGAAGCCGCAATCCAAGCGTACCGCCACGACTACACGGCGCTGCCGTGCAACAACTTTGACGCGGCGAACCCGGTCATGGCGAACGTGCTCTACCTCTTCTTCCTCTCCAAGATCCTCGACCTGTGCGACACGTTCTTCATCGTCGTGGGCAAGAAGTGGAAGCAGCTCTCGGTCCTGCACGTGTACCACCACCTCACCGTGCTCTTCTTCTACTACCCTCGTCTACCGCGTCGCGCAGGACGGCGACATCTACGTCACGATCGTGCTCAACGGCTTCGTGCACACGATCATGTACACGTACTACTTTGTGAGCTCGCACACGCGCGAGATCTGGTGGAAGAAGTACCTCACGTCCATGCAGCTCATCCAGTTCGTCATGATGAACGTCCAGGGCTACCTCACGTACTCGCGCCAGTGCCCCGGCATGCCGGCGAAGGTCCCGATCATCTACCTCTTCTACGTCCAGTCGCTCTTCTGGCTCTTCATGAACTTCTACATCCGCGCGTACGTCCTCGGTGGCGGCGCGCGCAAGCCCGTTGCAGCCAAGAAGACCAAAGCGCTGTAAGCGCCTCACGCCGAGCGCGCTCGAGTGCGTCTGTAGCGTGGCAATGGCGACCGGTGGTGGTCTCGAGTGGCGCGCGCAGGAGCTGCGCATGCGCCATTGCCACATACGCGCGCAAGAGAGCCGTAGGACGAGCGTGTGTCTTGAACAATCCATTCATCGTTGCGTTCGAATTGCGTTCTGATTCTTTTGAGCAGCTCCGTTCGGATTGTTTTGGTGGCGCTCGCGCTTTGCGAATGGCTCGACGCGAGTCGAGTGCCTGCGCGACGGCGACACGAGTGCGCGCAGGACGCGGCGCTTTGGACGCACTGAGCCGGTCGAGACGGCGCGGTCGAGCGCCGCAGCGCTTGCGACGAACTCGACGTTGCCTTGGAGGATGATGCGGTCGTCGTCGCCACACATGGCGAGGCGCCAGAGAATGCGGAAGCACCAGAGCAGGATTGTCCAGACGCGGTTGAGGATGAACGGGAGGTTCCGGAACTCGACCGTCGCGCCGAGGACGCTGACGCGCCAGAGCACGCGGTCGTGTACAGGCCGCGTCGGTGTGAACACGAGCTGGTCGAGCGAGACGCGCAGGATCGCGAGGACGACGAAGCAAATGACCGGCATGACGAGCCGAATGCGCAGGCCGAGGCGCCGGCGCGTCACGGGCGTGAGCGCATCGAGCGTGAGGACCCAGTGCACGGCGATCCAGTTGAAGAGCACGATGTAGCAGCGCGTGTCCCACACAAAGAGGTCGCACACGCAGAGGTGCACGAGCGAGATGTGCGCCGAGAGGTAGCAGAAGTCGAACGAGAGCACGAGCTCGCGCAGCAGGCGGCGGTTGTAGAACGACACGAAGACCGCGGCGAAGCACGTCGGGCACGTGAGCGCGAAGAACCACAGCGCCGTGAACTCGGCGCCAGAGAACGAGTAGTGCTTCCAAATGAACGGCACCAAGTTAAGCGCAAGGCCAACGACACCGGCAGCGTACAGCAAACTGAGCTTGCGACGGCGCCACACGTCGCTTGACGAGCCTCGGAGCAAGCGCACAGCTAGTGGCCACACGACGTCTTCTTCCGCGAACTCGGTCCCTTGCGTCACGAGCCGCAGCTGCTCGAACGCAAAGCTCGCTCCGTGAACAGTTGACGCCTGCCGGCACTCGCTGCTCGTATCACAGGTCGCCTTTGCGCGCACCAAGCTCTCGGATCTGTCGTTGCCGCTACTGACGGACTGCAGCTTGACGCGGCAGCGGTAGCTCACGCACCACACAACCGATGCGCTGTTTGTGCGGCTGAGCTGCGCTTGCTGGCGCTTGCGGTATGCCGTGCGGATCATCAAGATCGCGGCCGTGCTGATCGTGTTGACGAACACGTCGTTGCTCGTCATGGCGCGTCCGTGGTAGCGCAGGAGCGTCGTGGTGTGCGTCTCGGGCGTGAGCTGCAGCGAGACGGCTGCGAGCATGCAGCACTGGAACAGGACCGCGGCGGCGGCCGTGGCCGTGGACTGACCCGCCTGCTGCATGTTGGCGTCGACGCATATGTTCATCTGAATCATGAGCCAGTGCGAGATCGCACCGAGCGCGCGCGCGTCCTGGTAGTACAGCGCAGTGGCGGCGCTGTTGGCGACGTTCATGGTCGAGAAGAACCAGAACTCGTACGTCCAGAAGAGGCGCTGCAGCATGTCGACGCGGAGCGCCGAGACGGCGAGCAGCAGCGCTGGCAGCTGACACAGCAGCTTCGCGATGGCGCACCAGCGACCCACGGACGCGGGCACGAACAACACGGCGACGTCGAGCGGCATCGAGAGTATGTAGAGCGCGAGCAGCGCGCTGCCACATGACGCTGCGAACGCGTTGAAGCGCTGGAGCGCTCGTCGCGAGAGGAGCACGGACTTGACTGAGCGCGCGATGCGGATCTGCGGGAGCGCGTGGACTGCCACGAGCTCGTACCGTATCGACGATGTCTGCAGTGTTTGTAGTGTCTGCAGCGCCTGCGTGGGGGTTTGTATCCGAGTGCTCGGTTGCGCATGCTCGTCCATCGCGTTCTGAATGTTCGTCCACTTGCTTGTAGCTGTAGGACGTGAAGTGACGTGTGATCGTTCGTTCAGACTTGCTCGCACTTGTACATGTGCTCGTGCCCGTACTCGTGCTTGTACTTACGCTCTTCTGCGCTTGAAGGCGAGTCACACGCTTGCTTTCGACCGCACAGACTTCGTACAGCGTGGTGTCGACACAGGATTGCTCTGGTTAGCGCCTGTGATGGCTCTAGCGAGTGTTTGATCGACCGCCACGCCGTCGCGACGGCGTTGAGCCCTGCGAGTCAATGCGCACGATGCGCGTTTGGCGTTCTTGTCATGCGACGAACGTCGTTTGCTTCACTAAAGTGGCGGAGTATTGTTCGACTCAAATGAATAGCCGATTTCTTGTCCGAAGCCGACAAGAAGCCCAAACATGTCCGCTCGCCTCGGTGGCTCTTATCGCCACCGACGCACTCTTGTGCGCACTGCTCGGGTGCTCTCACTGCGTGTGTGATGTGATAGGCGTTGCAAATAGTGGCACCAGCGTCGTCGACAACGACGCCTTCGCCAAGCCTCGGGCACTTGACTGCGTCGCTGCGCCGGTGCGCGAATCGCGGCGAGCGAGCGCAGTGCTTCATGGGAACAGCTCCCGCGGTCTCATGCTCCCGTTCTGCTGTCGCGCCGTCTGCAATGGCGCCAACTCCCGAACTGAGCTACGAGCTCATCAACGTGCACGAGCTCCCGATCATCGACATCACGCGCTCTGTCAAGTCTGCGCTTTGCACGACACGCGGCACGCGGCGCTACAACTCGGTCGTACGCGCGAGCATCCGCTTCATCAAGACATTCCACGTCCTATCGCTGCCGTGTGACGCCGCCATGTTCTTTGTGCACGAGCCCATAGGGTGCTGGCTCGCACTCGTGAAGGTCGTGTTCCAGACGCCGCTCGCCTTCCTCACGCTCGCAACGCTCCGGACCGACATGCTCAAGTGCTTGCTACGGACGTACGAGTTCTGGTTCATGTCGATCATGAACATCGCGACGTGCGCGATCTACTGCGCGTACTTTCGCGACTTGCGCGCCGCGGCGATGGTCATATACGGAATCGGCGTGTTCTCCAACATCTGCGTCGACGGGAACCTCCAGTCCCGTCAGCTCGCTGTCACCGTGTCCATGTACATCCTGTACCAGCTCATCCTGACGCTCGCAGTCGCGCTGCAGCTCACGCCAAACACGCACCACTTTGCGCTGCTCGAGTACAAAGGCCGCGCGATCACGAGCGACGACTTCCTCCTCAACTCGCTCACGATGATCACGATCCTCACGGTTCGAACCGCATACCGGAAGCGGCAGTTCCTAAAGCGATCGCCCAGTGCAGCGTCCGTCTCGCACTGCGTCACCTACCGATGCCGCGTGAAGCTCCAGGTCAAGGACCTGAGCGCGCCGTCGTCGCGAACACTGTGCGAGGCCGTGACAGACGAGCTGCGCGCTTCCAACGGGACCACTGCGCTGCAGCACCTCCGCTTCAGCAGCAATGGCGTTGTGTTTCTCGAGAGCGACGTCGTGAGCCGCCGGATGTTTGATCTCCTCCGAGACCCGAGCGAGCGAGTGCGCAAGTGGCGTGCTGTTGCGCTCTACGCCACGGGCATCTGCGGCCTCGTGTTCAATCTGTTCCCGTTCGTCACGCGCACGTACTCGTTCCAGGGCAATCGCCTCACGGCGTTCTCTGCGTTTGCGCTCGCGTGCACGCTGAGCTTCGTCGGCGTCTTTGCGAGCTGCTACAACCGCAAGCTCCTGCGCGAGCTCGTGCTCTCGTTCGACTTTTGCTTCCTCTCGCTCCAGCTCCTGGTCGTGCACGTGTTCGCTTGTGACGTGTTCTACTGGGACGGCCGCTGCTACTTTGTGCTTTTCAACTGGCTCGCGATGCACTGGGTGCTCACGCTCGACGCGCTCACGCCCAAGATGCGTCGGAGCCTCGGACTCAACATCCGCTTTGCGATCCCCGTCGTCGTCTTCTTCGTGCTCGCGATCATGCGCATCTCGCTCGACATGGTCGTGCTCAAGCCGTCCCGGCCGTTCCAGGACCGCTTGCTCGTGGAGTTTGACGTCTTCGGACGCCACATCGAAGTGCGCGTGTGGCCGTTCTTGACCAATCGCGCGTGGACGCTCCTGCTCTGGTGCTTCCGCGTGCTCTGGCGCCTGTGCACGAGCGGCGAGGACGACCGGATCATCATCCAAGGAAACGTCGAGCTCGCCACGGATCGGCGGCTCATGACGCGCACAAACATGAGCCACAAAGTGAGCGTCGAGCCGAGCAGCGCGCCGGTCAAGCGCGCGCCGCCGCAGATACGGAAGCAGTCGTCGATCGCTGCGCTCTCGAACGCGATTGTTACGCCACTCAGTCGCTGGGTCGAGTCCGACGAACTAGGTTAAGGCGCGATGCATACGATGTAATTGTTCGAATGAAAGGCGCGCCACTCGACTTCGTCGTCTGTCGTTCGAGATCGCAGTTCGCGTTGCTCAGACGCGTCGCGTTCAGTGAGAGATCTATCATCGCAGCAGAGAACCAGCGCGACCTGCCGGATGCAGCGCAGTGCACATGGAACTTAGCGCACCGGACAAGTGGTGTGGCGCGACACAAGTCCAGCGTAGGAATAGCTACTGCACTTGATTCGTTGTCTGTCGAGCGGATCAGAGCACAGCAGCAGCTCGCTGCTTGATCGACGTGAGCGTTCGGCTGCGCTCGCACTGAGTGCCATCATCTTCTCTCTCTCTCTCGATCTCCTTGACACACGCAGTGCGCGCTGCGCAAGAGCATGGTAGCGGTGCGTGTCAGCGACGACCGCGTGGTCGCGTACCGACTCGTCGAAGCCCATGAGCTGCCGGTCGTGGACGTGAGCAAATCGCTCAAGAAGGCGCTGCTCTCGCCGACGGGGCTCCAAGTCTACAAGACCGTGTACAAGCGCATCAACTTGGTCTCTGCGATCCTGTACACTGTTGCGTTCCCGATCGGCGCCTCTGTGCTCACCGTGCCCACCAAGTACGCGCGCGTGCTTGCGATCTTCAAGTTCCTCTTCCAAGTCCCAGTGCTCGTCATGACGAGCGCCGACTTGCGCCTCGACTTGCTCCGGTGCCTCGTCACGACGTACGAGTTCTGGTTCTTCACGATCATGAACACTGCGACGTGCATCGTCTTCTCGCTCCATCTCGGCGACATGCGCGTGTTCCTCACGCCCGTGTACTGGTACGGCATCCAAGTGAACATCTGGGCAGACGCGAAGGTGCAAGGCCCGCAGCTCGCGAGCGCCGCGGCTCTCGCCGCAGTCTACCACGTCTTCTTGCTCGTCGTGTTTGGGATGCACCTCACGCCAGACGCAGAGTCCGTTGAGCTGATCTACCACGCCGGCCGCTCCATGACATCGAGCGATTTCCTCATGAACTCGTTCGCGACTATGATGGTGCTCATGATCCGCACGGCGTACCGCAAGCGCGCGCTGCATCGGCGGCGCGACGACGACCCTCGTGTCATGCGGTTCGTGAGCTATCGCTGCCGCGTGAAGTTCGAGCGACTCGACACCGGGGCGCCAAGCGCACTGGGAGCGCAGCCTGCACACTCTGGACCGCCATGCCGTTTGTTGAATGATCTGGGAGCTCGCGACCACGTCAGCGAAACAGACCCAGCCAGTCTGCAGCAGCGCAGCATCCGTCCGTCGCTGGAAGCAGAGCGGCAACCGAGTGCTCAGCGACTGCGGTACGTCCAGCTCCCGATGACGTTCTGCGCCAGCAACGTCAACGCGCCGCGCATCGCGAACCTGCTCGTCGCACACTCGCGCTGGCGTATTCCGCTCTTGTATCTCGTCGGAGCACTCGCGCTTGGCATGCGCGTCGGAGTGTACGCATGCATTCGCCTCTCGCTTCTATCGGCGGCGCTCGAGTCCGGCGTCTTTGTCGCGCTGTCGCTCCTGAGCCTCGGGTGCTCGCTGCTCTTTGCTGGCGCGTTCGTAGCGTGCCACCAGCGACAACTCGTGCTGCGGCTCCTGTCGTCGTTCGACTTTCTGTTCCTGTCGCTGCAGATCACGCTCTGCTACGTCAGCCTCTGCGTCATTCTGGACTGGGACGCTCGTTGCTACGCCGTGCTCACGAGCTGGGTCTGGTTGCACTGGGCCCTGACGCTCGACGCCCTCACCCCAACGATGAAGACTGCGCTGTGGTTCCGGAGCTGGTTCGCGATCCCAGTGCTCCTTCTCGCCGTGACGCTACAGATCCTCTCGTCACTGCAGATCCTGAACGACGCGTCGGAAGAAGAGAACACGCGCGTACTCTGGAGCTTCTCTCTCTTCGACCACGACATCGTCATGCTCGCAGTGCCGTTCTACTTGAGCCGCGGCTTTACGATCATGCTCTGGTCGCTGCGCATTCTATGGCGTCTTCTTCGGAGCGGTGGCGACGAACTTGCGATGATCCAAGGCAGTGTCGAGTTCTACGGCAACCCAAAAGCCTTGCGTGCCGTGGCAGCGGCATCAGCCGCATCGCCGCCGACTGACGGCAGTCGAGGCGCCAGCAAGCCATCGCTGCTCAAACGACTGTCGAGCGCACTGCTTGGTGACACGGCGCGCATTCGACCAGAACCTGTTATGGCGAAGTAGCGCTCTGCGAGTCGACGAGCAGCTCCTGCGCGTTTGAAGGCTCCCAGCGAGCTCTCAACACTCAGTCGGAGCGACGACACCTTGCTAGTTAGTGCGATCCGATCGACGGAGTGTCCATGACCGAGGTAGCACACTGCCGAGAGGGTGACACTGCTGAAGACGAGTACAAGGAAGTGGTGTCGATGTTGATAGTAAATACGAGTGGCTCGAGAGCGAGCGCGAGTCTACTGCTGCGCTAGGTGCATGAGCATGTGCGTGTGGGTGTATGGGTGTGGCACTGAGGCTTGCACGCGCTGTTGCGACTGCACTGTCGCTGCCGCTTCACTCACAGCAGCGCGTTGCTCGCGCGGCATAGTGCATGGTGCTTTGTGCACACTGACACTGACACTGACACTGGTGCTTGCTGCTCGGTGCGATCGCGTGCATCAGCGCCGGGTCGGCGCATTCAGCATGGCAGGTAGCGACTGCGACAGCACGAGTTGCCGACACCAGACCTTCTTGCGCAGCACTGAGGCGCTGTTGGACTTGTCGTTGTCGCTGTCGTGCTCATTGTTGTTGTCCAACGCCACCGTCGCAACCGAGGTCGCAGTGCTGACAGCGGTGGCGCGGAGGTCCATCGAGACGCTGTCGTGTCGACGCGACTTGAAGAGCGAGAAGGAGCGCGAGCGACGCTTGCTTTCTGCGGTCGCTGGCGCAGTGCAGGCTGCGCTCTGGCTGTTGTGGTTGTTGTTGTTGGCAGTCGTCACAACGAAGCGAGCGTAGTCGGCAGACATGGGCTTGACGAACGTCTGGTGGTGCATCATCGTACTAGTGTAGCTGTCGTGCTTGGAGTGGATGTCAGTGTCGTAGTTGGCGGAGACGTGGAGAGTGCGTGCGACGTTGTCGTGGCGGTGCGTGCTTGTGTTTGTGCGAGTGTGTGAAGTGGCTCGAGGCTGTTTGGGCTCTGGGAGGCAGATTGCACAATGAGCGACCCAACCAGCCAGCTACTCCTCTGTCTGCACTAAGCTGTGTGTCCACGTCTCGTCTCGGATCGATTGTGTCAGTCTGACGCAAACAAAGCGCGTGCGCTCGAGCCTGGTGGCGAGTGGCTTCATGCAGCACGCACTCACACACTCGTCTCTTGCTCGCGCGCCTGCTTCGCACAACACACTCACACTCATGCTCACAAGCACAGCAGCAGCAGCAGTCATCTCTTGTGGCGACAGCTGCAAATCCAGGCAGTCATCTCCATGGTCCCAGCGCGTTCAAGAGCCGCAACCGAGTCGCAGCAACAACAATACCTACGTACAGATGCTCTCTCGCTCTCGTCTCTTGTTGTGCGGTGTCACGTCAGCGTCGTCCGGATGCACATGCACATACACTCTGTCGCTCGCTCGACTCACTCGATTGACTTGCCTGCTCGATTCGGTGCTTGTACTAGTACATCTGGCTGGACTTGCACTCGACTCGCACTCACTCACTCACGCTCGCATTGCCTCGATCTGTCTGGCTTCTCTTGCGTCTCGCTTGTTGCGTGTCGTGCCTGTCGTGCGCCACCCACGAGCACTCACTCACTCGACACTCGACACTCGACACTCGACACTCAACACTCAACACTCAACTAGCAGCACCACCTCGACGCGAAACACTCACCAGCCGCAGCGCACTTGCACCGAAGAATCCGCCGGCGCCGAGACGAGGCAAAGAGGCAAAGAGGCAAGAGGCAGTGCAACAACGAGGTCGTGTCGCCAGGAATGCTGGTCACTCGCACGCACCAGTCAGAGTCAATCAGTCCATCCTGCTTGTCTGTCCATCTCACCGCGAAATGGCTTCCTCCGTCCTTGCATTGGCTTGTGTCTCGAAAGCGACGCGACTGCCGCAGCAAGCAGCAAAGCAAGCAACAAGCAACTCACACCAAGCATGGCGCGTGGTGCACGGCGCACAGTATGCGGCACTGTTGCCGCCACAACGTTGCCATCGCCAGTACCACCGGTGCTGCAGTGCCAGCGCAGGCAAGTGGCCACCAATCTCGTACATGTTCATGCCATGCCATGTTATGCCGTGCCTGAGCGAGTCAAGCAGCAAACGCGGTGCTCGAGTCCAAGCTTGTGCTCGTGAGTACTAGTACTGCTCCGTCAACAGACATCGACTCTCACGACGACGCTGTCTTCTTTCGCCCATCCGCTCTCTTTGCTTTCTCTCGCACTCTATCGCACACACACGCAGACACATGAGCTTGTGCACATGAGCTTGTTTGCTCTGGAATCCTAGCGCAGTCGATGCGATGCGGTGTGATGTGGTGGCATTCCGATGACTGGATACTCACTCACTCACTCACTCATGTGCGTGCTCGTCTCCGCTGAGCGAACCCAAACGCACAGACAGACAGCAGGAGACCGCAAGTACACCACGTACACATCGCCAATCAAGCACAGCACAGCACAGCACAGCACAGCACATCGCCAATCAAGCACAGCACAGCACAGCACAGCACAGCACAGCACAGCACAGCACAACAACTCATCAAATAGAGAGAGAGTTTGCACCAGCGAGTCGCCAAGCGCCAGCACACACTACACTAGCACACATTTGCCAATGCCAAGCCAGCAAGCAACCGCAAGCCGGTTCGTCATGAGGATGACTGGACTGGCATCGAGATCGAGACCGAGACCGAGATCGAGACTGAGTGCAAGTGTGCAATCGATGGCTCGATTCGGCTCGGCTGTGCGTTGCTTGCACCAACACTCTCTCGCTCTTGCACCGACATTCCAATCACCCAAACCGCACAGAAAAAGCAAAGTGCAACTGAGAGCCCAATTGTTTGCAACACACCGCACAACAACAACAACAACAACGACGGTTGCTGCTGAAGGTGGCGACTTGGTCCTTGTGTCCTGCTGTCTTGGCGTCTTCGTGACTTGGACTGTACTAGTATGCTCTAAACCAAATGCTTCGCCACGCCTGTTCTCACGATCAATCGATCGCTGGCTCTCCTCGACACTGTGAGTGTATGTCTCTCTCACACCTGTCTGAATCTTGCCTTGACACGCACCACACATCCTGCGCGTCTGCGAAGACTGCACCGCGCACACATGCGTGCTTTCGATCGCCTACCGCATACCGCGTCCTACCGCATACCGCGTGCTCCGACAATGTGCTGTTTGCCACGTTTGCACACGCGCCACCTATTGACTGATCGCACCTCGAGCCTCGACTGGTGTTTCCAGCACCTCGGATCTCACTCTCACTTTCACATTTGCTCGACATCAAGCTCACAAGTACACAACTACACAAACACTACGATGAACCGATCGCCAGTCATGACACAATTCAAGCTCGCGAGCGCCGACCACGCGATCCTCGTAGCTCGCAACGCCGAGAAGCAAAACGCGCGCTCTTGCGTCTCGACCACCAACGACGATGCCAGCAAGAGCAAGCACGCCACCTTTGCGCACGGCAAGTCGAATGCGTTGAGCGCAGTCTGCGTCGACCTCGCTGCGTCGGCAGTAGCAACAACCACCAAGGCAGCATCAACACCAGCATCTGCATCTGCATCCACATCTACATCAGGATCGTCGTCACTGTCGTCTTCGTCCACTGACAGTGCCGAGCTCGCTGTGCAAGCCGAAGCACAAGACGAGCGCAAGAAGGTGTGGTGGCGTCAGTTGCTGAGCTCGCAAGCCGTGCTCAAGAGCAGCAGCAACGCACTTGGTCGTCGCGCTTGATTCAGTCGTAGTAGTTTGCAGCGCACAGAAATGAATGAGTGGACGGCTGAATGATGATATATGTTCCAGATCTGTCGGTCAATCTGCTTGTATCTGCTCGCACACAGACTGTAGGTCAAAATTGTGCGCATTCTTATCAAAGCTGCGTACTTTGTGTTTTGCTTGAATTGGTTTCTTCAAATGATGTGATGTTTTCTTACGTGGTAAACAATTGCAAAAGCCACAACTCTTTTGGTGCTCGTTTCTTTTTCTTTTATTGCGAAGTGGTTCGCAAATGAAAACAATCAAAGTGATGAACCACTGAAATGCCGTGGTTTGTTCGAGCTGCATGACATACCCACACACGTCGTCAACACTACTTCGTGTACTCGCTCACAAGTACAACACAACCGCTAAGGAGCGTGACAAGGCACTCGAGCGAGAGCACGCTCTGCCTTCAACACTGTACTTGGCGTGCTCTTCCAGTCAAGAGAGTCGAGATTGGTGTGGTGTTGGTGTTTGCACCTTGCAAGTGAAGGTCACCTGGTGTGATTGCCTCAGAACCGGCGATGTCGGTGCTGGTTGCGAAGGTACCGAAGCACGATATCCAAGTGGGGACTCGCTCGACAAGACGCACACACTTGTGTCGCGCTGAGTACTGGCACCGTCGTCGCTTGGGTCGCAGTTGTACGCCGCTTCTCGTTGTACGCAGCGACGTAGCCGTGCACGAGCGCTTCGAGTTCGTCAAGATCAGTGCTGCTATGCGGAGAAGTGCATAGCGTGCTGTGCGCGCTCACAGTTGTGCCAACAGTCTCGAGTGGGTCCAAGAGATCGTGCGCTCGAGCTCCGTTGCAAGCTTGCGCTGGCTGTAGCGACACAGAATGCGGCACACTCACGCGCAAGTGCATGGGTTCGCGGACGCCGAGGTCGTCGAGGTGGAGCATTTCGTCGCAGGACTGGCACGCAAAGACGCGGCACACCAAGCACCGCTTGGCAGCAGCAACGCTCTCGCTGCGGACAATGAAGCACAGCAGACACACTCGAGTGTCTCGTGCGACCTCGTGTGCGCTTCTTGTTGCAGTGTCATCGAGATTTCGAATGTCGCCACAGTCACTGGTGTGTGTCTCTAGAGGCTCAGCTGGAGGCAGGCTCTCATCGCCACTCGGCATCGTCGACAATGATTCAAACGCTGATGGCGCGTCCTGCTTGTCCGGCACTTCTTGAGACGGCGATGATGCGATTCGCTGCTCGCGTTGTTGTTGCTGCAGCCGCTCGAGCTTTTGCAAACAATCTTGGAGCTGTTGCTGTGCGATGCGCTCTCGCTCGAGTGCCTTGTCACGCTCCTTAGCGGTTGTGTTGTACTTGTGAGCGAGTACACGAAGTAGTGTTGACGACGTGTGTGGGTATGTCATGCAGCTCGAACAAACCACGGCATTTCAGTGGTTCATCACTTTGATTGTTTTCATTTGCGAACCACTTCGCAATAAAAGAAAAAGAAACGAGCACCAAAAGAGTTGTGGCTTTTGCAATTGTTTACCACGTAAGAAAACATCACATCATTTGAAGAAACCAATTCAAGCAAAACACAAAGTACGCAGCTTTGATAAGAATGCGCACAATTTTGACCTACAGTCTGTGTGCGAGCAGATACAAGCAGATTGACCGACAGATCTGGAACATATATCATCATTCAGCCGTCCACTCATTCATTTCTGTGCGCTGCAAACTACTACGACTGAATCAAGCGCGACGACCAAGTGCGTTGCTGCTGCTCTTGAGCACGGCTTGCGAGCTCAGCAACTGACGCCACCACACCTTCTTGCGCTCGTCTTGTGCTTCGGCTTGCACAGCGAGCTCGGCACTGTCAGTGGACGAAGACGACAGTGACGACGATCCTGATGTAGATGTGGATGCAGATGCAGATGCTGGTGTTGATGCTGCCTTGGTGGTTGTTGCTACTGCCGACGCAGCGAGGTCGACGCAGACTGCGCTCAACGCATTCGACTTGCCGTGCGCAAAGGTGGCGTGCTTGCTCTTGCTGGCATCGTCGTTGGTGGTCGAGACGCAAGAGCGCGCGTTTTGCTTCTCGGCGTTGCGAGCTACGAGGATCGCGTGGTCGGCACTCGCGAGCTTGAATTGTGTCATGACTAGCGATCGGTTCATCGTAGTGTTTGTGTAGTTGTGTACTTGTGAGCTTGATGTCGAGCAAATGTGAAAGTGAGAGTGAGATCCGAGGTGCTGGAAACACCAGTCGAGGCTCGAGGTGCGATCAGTCAATAGGTGGCGCGTGTGCAAACGTGGCAAACAGCACATTGTCGGAGCACGCGGTATGCGGTAGGACGCGGTATGCGGTAGGCGATCGAAAGCACGCATGTGTGCGCGGTGCAGTCTTCGCAGACGCGCAGGATGTGTGGTGCGTGTCAAGGCAAGATTCAGACAGGTGTGAGAGAGACATACACTCACAGTGTCGAGGAGAGCCAGCGATCGATTGATCGTGAGAACAGGCGTGGCGAAGCATTTGGTTTAGAGCATACTAGTACAGTCCAAGTCACGAAGACGCCAAGACAGCAGGACACAAGGACCAAGTCGCCACCTTCAGCAGCAACCGTCGTTGTTGTTGTTGTTGTTGTGCGGTGTGTTGCAAACAATTGGGCTCTCAGTTGCACTTTGCTTTTTCTGTGCGGTTTGGGTGACTGGAATGTCGGTGCAAGAGCGAGAGAGTGTTGGTGCAAGCAACGCACAGCCGAGCCGAATCGAGCCATCGATTGCACACTTGCACTCAGTCTCGATCTCGGTCTCGGTCTCGATCTCGATGCCAGTCCAGTCATCCTCATGACGAACCGGCTTGCGGTTGCTTGCTGGCTTGGCATTGGCAAATGTGTGCTAGTGTAGTGTGTGCTGGCGCTTGGCGACTCGCTGGTGCAAACTCTCTCTCTATTTGATGAGTTGTTGTGCTGTGCTGTGCTGTGCTGTGCTGTGCTGTGCTGTGCTGTGCTGTGCTGTGCTTGATTGGCGATGTGCTGTGCTGTGCTGTGCTGTGCTGTGCTTGATTGGCGATGTGTACGTGGTGTACTTGCGGTCTCCTGCTGTCTGTCTGTGCGTTTGGGTTCGCTCAGCGGAGACGAGCACGCACATGAGTGAGTGAGTGAGTGAGTATCCAGTCATCGGAATGCCACCACATCACACCGCATCGCATCGACTGCGCTAGGATTCCAGAGCAAACAAGCTCATGTGCACAAGCTCATGTGTCTGCGTGTGTGTGCGATAGAGTGCGAGAGAAAGCAAAGAGAGCGGATGGGCGAAAGAAGACAGCGTCGTCGTGAGAGTCGATGTCTGTTGACGGAGCAGTACTAGTACTCACGAGCACAAGCTTGGACTCGAGCACCGCGTTTGCTGCTTGACTCGCTCAGGCACGGCATAACATGGCATGGCATGAACATGTACGAGATTGGTGGCCACTTGCCTGCGCTGGCACTGCAGCACCGGTGGTACTGGCGATGGCAACGTTGTGGCGGCAACAGTGCCGCATACTGTGCGCCGTGCACCACGCGCCATGCTTGGTGTGAGTTGCTTGTTGCTTGCTTTGCTGCTTGCTGCGGCAGTCGCGTCGCTTTCGAGACACAAGCCAATGCAAGGACGGAGGAAGCCATTTCGCGGTGAGATGGACAGACAAGCAGGATGGACTGATTGACTCTGACTGGTGCGTGCGAGTGACCAGCATTCCTGGCGACACGACCTCGTTGTTGCACTGCCTCTTGCCTCTTTGCCTCTTTGCCTCGTCTCGGCGCCGGCGGATTCTTCGGTGCAAGTGCGCTGCGGCTGGTGAGTGTTTCGCGTCGAGGTGGTGCTGCTAGTTGAGTGTTGAGTGTTGAGTGTCGAGTGTCGAGTGTCGCGAGTGTCGAGTGAGTGAGTGCTCGTGGGTGGCGCACGACAGGCACGACACGCAACAAGCGAGACGCAAGAGAAGCCAGACAGATCGAGGCAATGCGAGCGTGAGTGAGTGAGTGCGAGTCGAGTGCAAGTCCAGCCAGATGTACTAGTACAAGCACCGAATCGAGCAGGCAAGTCAATCGAGTGAGTCGAGCGAGCGACAGAGTGTATGTGCATGTGCATCCGGACGACGCTGACGTGACACCGCACAACAAGAGACGAGAGCGAGAGAGCATCTGTACGTAGGTATTGTTGTTGCTGCGACTCGGTTGCGGCTCTTGAACGCGCTGGGACCATGGAGATGACTGCCTGGATTTGCAGCTGTCGCCACAAGAGATGACTGCTGCTGCTGCTGTGCTTGTGAGCATGAGTGTGAGTGTGTTGTGCGAAAGCAGGCGCGCGAGCAAGCAAGAGACGAGTGTGTGAGTGCGTGCTGCATGGAGCCACTCGCCACCAGGCTCGAGCGCACGCGCTTTGTTTGCGTCAGACTGACACAATCGATCCGAGACGAGACGTGGACACACAGCTTAGTGCAGACAGAGGAGTAGCTGGCTGGTTGGGTCGCTCATTGTGCAATCTGCCTCCCAGAGCCCAAACAGCCTCGAGCCACTTCACACACTCGCACAAACACAAGCACGCACCGCCACGACAACGTCGCACGCACTCTCCACGTCTCCGCCAACTACGACACTGACATCCACTCCAAGCACGACAGCTACACTAGTACGATGATGCACCACCAGACGTTCGTCAAGCCCATGTCTGCCGACTACGCTCGCTTCGTTGTGACGACTGCCAACAACAACAACCACAACAGCCAGAGCGCAGCCTGCACTGCGCCAGCGACCGCAGAAAGCAAGCGTCGCTCGCGCTCCTTCTCGCTCTTCAAGTCGCGTCGACACGACAGCGTCTCGATGGACCTCCGCGCCACCGCTGTCAGCACTGCGACCTCGGTTGCGACGGTGGCGTTGGACAACAACAATGAGCACGACAGCGACAACGACAAGTCCAACAGCGCCTCAGTGCTGCGCAAGAAGGTCTGGTGTCGGCAACTCGTGCTGTCGCAGTCGCTACCTGCCATGCTGAATGCGCCGACCCGGCGCTGATGCACGCGATCGCACCGAGCAGCAAGCACCAGTGTCAGTGTCAGTGTCAGTGTCAGTGTGCACAAAGCACCATGCACTATGCCGCGCGAGCAACGCGCTGCTGTGAGTGAAGCGGCAGCGACAGTGCAGTCGCAACAGCGCGTGCAAGCCTCAGTGCCACACCCATACACCCACACGCACATGCTCATGCACCTAGCGCAGCAGTAGACTCGCGCTCGCTCTCGAGCCACTCGTATTTACTATCAACATCGACACCACTTCCTTGTACTCGTCTTCAGCAGTGTCACCCTCTCGGCAGTGTGCTACCTCGGTCATGGACACTCCGTCGATCGGATCGCACTAACTAGCAAGGTGTCGTCGCTCCGACTGAGTGTTGAGAGCTTGCGGCCATGAGGCACTCGCTGCATCACTTAGAAATGAAGCGCTTCGCAGCGGCATCCCAAAACCACTGCTAGTTGTCCGTCTTGCTCACGAGCCCACCGACGACCATGCCCTGGTCCGTGGGCATGAGCACGGCGTTGCCGAGAATCTCGTGTTGTGGACATGCACGGTCTTGGCAACGATCGCGACCTTGCGCCAGACCTGGTTGATGTTGACGAGGCGGCACCAGTAGAGCAATACCTTGTCCGTCGCCTGGTTCGTATCGAGGCAGAAGCCTGTGTACATGAGGTGCTTGAGCTGCCCCGAGCTCGCATCCAGGTGCCACTGCTGGTTCGGTTCGTTCTGGTCATAGCGGCTGGTAAAGCTGGGCTCTTCTGTAGTCAGTTCGACCAACTTGTTCATCCTGGTCGCGGCGACCGACAGGACTTTCGTGTGATGGAGTGTTGCTGGAGTCGACCGAGTGATGCCAGTGCTTTGCCAGATCGGGACTCAGTCCATGGTCGTCTGGAAGATCTCTGTACGTACTTGTGAGCAGAGTCGATCGCCTGACTGAGATCGCTCGCCGGTAGACAGTGTCGCTTTCCACGAGAAGACTCGAACTGATCTGGCAAGTCTCGAGTCTTGCACGCACGATCTTCTCGAGCGCGTTCACCTCGCTCAAAGATGCTCAGCTCGATCAGCCGCGAGCTTGAGTGCCGAAGTCCGACGCACGTGACAAGTTGACGACGAAGAGCTCTTGATTGGACTCCGCAACACTGGACACGAACACATCTTCGGCCTGAAGCGTGGCTGTTTGCAATGGCTAACGCCAACTTGTCGCCACTCACAGAGCTCTGGACGAACGGAGCATGGGGCACTTGAGAATGCGAATACGCGTCGATGTTCAACGAGGAGCAGCGCGTCGAGTCTCCGTCTGCTATCACTCTAAGCGCACTCGTGCTTGCTGCAGCCACCATGATGTCGACGCTCAGCACTATGCAAATCTAAGCGAGTATACTGTCTACTTGGCCGTCGCGTGGTGCTCTGGAGCGCGTACACCGAGTGCCGGCGCGATCAGTCGACTGCGCGCCGGTCCAAAGGACAAGACGAGGGCCAGCCTTCGCGTGCAGTTCTACTGCTGAAAGTGCGCACGCATCGCGCTGATGTCGGCTGGTGACGTGCGGCAGCAGCCGCCAAACACGCGCGCGCCGGCCGCGTGCCACTTGGGGAGGTACTCGTCCCACGAGCTCGGGCCACCAGCGACCGAGCCTGGAAGCCACGTCTTGGCGAGACCGTCCCACGCTTCGCCGCTGTTTGGGTACGCGACTTTCGGAAACGGCACGTCCAAGTGGTGCAAGAGCCGTTCGACAAAGTGCGGCGGCGTGCAGTTGATGCCGACTGATAGGGCAGGAGAGCGTTCAGAGCGGTAACATCAGCGCCACGAACGACACGAAGTCGCCACATCACAACACAACACGCGACGATTGACGCACCTGCGAGGAGCTGCGACGGGTTCTTGAGCTGCGCGAGCACTGGCACAAGCTCTGCTATTGGCTCGCCGCTGTTGAGTTCGCTCTCGTTGCGGCACGCGACTGCGAGGATCGCGTGCGCACTCGGGTGCTCATTCAGCAGCTGCACGAACGCCTCGACCTCAACGACGCACGGGATCGTCTCGCACATGAGCACATCAGCGCCAGGATACGCTGCGAAGAACGCAAAGCGGTCGCGGTGCCACGCCACGAGCTCGTCCTTGCTCTTGCCGTAGTCGCCGCGGTATTCCTGCGCAGAAATCGAGCAGTCTAGGCGTCAGCTGAGCTACACAACGCCTCTTTGCGCCATCTACAATGACGCACCGAGCCATCGTTGAGCATTGCGCCATAGCAGCCAATGCTCGCGCCAATGAGCGGCTGAATGCGGTTGCCGCCTGCCTGGAGCTCTGACCACGCGAGGCCGCGCGCCTCGACCGCCAAGTCGATGCTCTTGGCAAAGAGCTGCTCGACGTGCTCGCGCGTCTCGACGCCTTCGTGCTTGAAGCCGTCGACAGACGCCTGGTAGCTCACGGTCGTCGCAAGGTCCGCGCCAGCGAGGAAGTAGCTCTTGTGCGCATCGACGACAACGTGCTGCAGGTGTGCGTTCTTCTCGAGCAGCAGCGACGCAGACCAGAGGCTGCTCGCGCTCAGGTTCACGCGCGGGTCCTTCTCGAGCTCCGTCGCGAGGCCGCCGTCGAGCACGACCACACCGCCATTTGCGAGCGTCTGCTGCAGTCCACGCAATGCTGGAGCGTTCACCATCTCTCACGAGCACGCTCTCTATCGTCAAGTGAGCCCAAAGTGTCGATTCGCGTGCAAGCGCATCAATGCACAGCAAGACCAAGCATCTTGGGATTTGTATTACAAACGCTTACTTACTGAAACCAAGTCACTTCAGAAACAACTATAGTGCTAGAATCAAGGTTGATGATCTGGTCATTATTTTCTGCTCACTGAATATTTGTATGTTACTATTATATACTAGTATGTCAAACCACTTTATCATTTGCAGCATTTAAGATCTTGATATTTCTTTTAACTTTCAACAAGTTGTAGACTTCCACCTTACGCTCAATACATCGGACACAATATGAGATGAAGTAAGAACATCAGCATGGCCCGTTTCATTTGGGCCTTCATTACTCTCGGTGCCGCGACCGAGAGCGTCGGGAACTGCGTTCAAGTGCTCGGCTTCGACGACGCACACGGGAAACACAAGCAGTTTCGTGGTATGGTCCTTAGCCTCGTCAGGTCAGACGGTAATAGTAACAACTGCCCGACCACGAACACTATCGTTGACAAAGAGAATCGACACGTGACGTGGTCAAGTGCAAATAGGGCAGCATGCGCTTCGACCTTCAGTTATCTTTTACGACTGAAGCTAACTGATCAGAGCAACGGTTTTGATGCATGAGAAAGAACTGATCGAGAACAATCTAATGCACTGTACATACCACCTCAAGCTAAACATCTATATTCTCTTAGGCATCGCGACCTCGCAGAGAGCTCCTTTGATCAAGTCGGTTCAACGGCAGACACACTAGTAAAATAAGAGACGAAAGACTCTCAATACTATCGATGAGTCAATCAGACGCCTATGCTCGGAACACATCTGCTCTTTTGAACCGTTCAGTGTGTCGTTTATGCGAACATATTGTGCTTTGGCTCTCCACAGGGTTCTTTACAGTCAGTGTCACTATTCGACTGGCGAAGCAGCAGCTTTGTCGAGAGCGACAATGCAGACGCCATCTCAAAAGACATGCGCGCGACAGCTCCAGCGCGCATTCTTGTGTGCACCGCGTAGATGCTCGTGAAAACTGTGCACACATGGAACGGGTGCATTATCAAGTGGCGAAGTGAACAGCGAAGACTCGCCCTAGTGCCAGCACCATCTGCAAGAAGCAGTCGATCGAAGGCTGGGCGCTCCACGATTCTGCTGAGGTCGTCTAGCATCCTATTTGCCGATACTCGCTCTGACGGGTCACGCCGTCTTGTCGATACTAAAACTGAAACTTGAGCTGCACATGCTTGGCGTTCAATATGCTGCAGTTGGACGACTTGACACCAGAAACGTCCAGTCACAGGCGCACTTGCTCAAACTGTAGTTAATTTCCCATTAATTGTGTGTGGGTATTCCAACTAGCACAGGTCTCAAAATGTGCGTTTTGCACCTTAAATACAGTTATAACTTCAAAGCATTACGTACCACCGAGCGCGTTGCTCAAACAGTCGCTTGAGGTCACTAACCGTAAATACTGTACCAAAGGTTGATCCTTTGAGAGAGCTTATTAAGCACACCTTGTTCTTAACTCATTATTGTTGTTGCACAGCTTGAGCTTCCTGACTGTACAATATAGTCTTGTTTGTATCAAAACACCCAGACTACTCTTGTTTGACGGTTCCGACAATTGACGCTGGTTCCGACAGGTTCCGACAACAGTCGGATACATCCGGACAGATAATATACGTTTATACACGACTTCATACGGATGATGAGACTATGTCTCGCGCTCTCGGTCCTTCGGACCTTCGCGCTCGGAAACAAGAAAAATAACCTCCTAGTCAGTGTTGCGTTTACCGCTCAGTAAACCTCAGTCGTTGGGCCCGCCTACGCAGATCATGATGGGCGCCGCTCGCTTCGCTTCGCTTGGCAGACACGCCATGTCTGCTTCGTCTTCGCTCCCTCGGTTTCTTCACTACCCGTGTTTGTAACAGCGTATTAGGACCATTCCCTCACATACTGCACATTATACACATTGTCGGTATCAAAAATGGAAAGAAACTGGATAACCATTCAAAGCCAAGTCAAAATGTCTCAGGGTCTGCCTCGTCACATGTCGGCAAAGTCACCATATTCTACCATGGTTTTGCAATATATGTTAGGGTTAAAAATTGGATAAGATCCAACGGATTTAGGGTATAGAGTGCTGGCATCACATACTTTAAAAACTCTCACGTTTTCAGTCGTATTCAGAAAAACTCGGGGTGCTGTTCAGATTCTGTGAACATGTACAGTGAACCTAAATATTATGGGGCGCCATCAAGACGCCACAAGTGTTTTTAGAGGGCAAGCAAGACAGTGCGAAGTACATTGAGACGCTCACTAGCGCGCTCCTGTCCATTGCACTAATCATCGCAGGCGATGCGTGGCAGCTGCAACAAGACAGCGCAAGCATCCACGTGTCGTCTGCGACCCGAGCCTTCTTCGCGCGTGAAGGTGTACGCGTTTTGCCTCGGCCGGCAAGATCGCCAGACCTGAACCCGATTGGAAACGCTTGGAGTTGAATAGTGCAGTGCGTCTATCACAATGGGCGTGTATATAACACAAAGCAAGAGCTCCGACAAGCTGTTATGAACGCATGGGACGCCCTGCCATCAGAGTACGTGGAGCGTCTGGTCGATTCGATGGGTAGACGCTGTCTATAGTTTGAACCGCCATGCTCTGGCAAATCGATTGGTGTGTGCGGCACCCTCTGAATCGACACCGTGGACAAGAAATTGTCAAAAGTATTGCTGTACGCATAATTATTAGGTTCACTGTACTATGTGTCTGGCAAAGCGCTAAATACATTGTTACAGTCTATCACCAACTATACAAGAATTGGATATAATATACGAACGCCAGTAAACATTCAAATGTCAAGTATAATGACGGCCACATGCAATCCTCGCTTTTACCACCATCGAAAATGTCGACGCCAATAAGGGGCATTTACTAAAGAGCAATCGTAATGCCAAAACACGCCACTGCCAGGGCTCGGAAAAATTCATATATTGTCAGTATATTTGTATTATATTGACGGACATCACAGCGACACCACATAGACACGACCACCAATGACCTGCGATGTGCAGTGCAGCGCAGCGAGGAGGCATAACTTGTACATGCGTGTATACATGTGTGCATGTGCGTGTGTGTGACTTGCATGTTGAACGTTCAGCCGAGACGCAGCGAGACCCAGCATTCAAGAATGCGTCCGGCGTCACGAACGAAAGCAGCCACAACACACACATCACCAGCGATGGCCGATGCACACCAGCAGCAGCAGTGCGAATGACGGAAATACTGCAACATGATCAATAGAGCAACAGCGGAAGCAAGAACAGGCCGCGATGCGCCGGCAACAACGTCCAAACAGCGGCGAAGACCAACAACAGGCACATGTGAACAACAGCTGCACACCGATACAACGCACAAGCATCACACGCCCACAGCGAGCACATGCGCCATGACGAGCAAAACGAGCGCCGTCGAATCAAGTGTGCCTGCGTGTTTGGTGCATTTGGATTTGTGTGAAAGTATGCATGCGCGTCAGTGAGAAACACCTTTGAGACACACTGAGCAAATGATTGATGATGTACAACGAGCACGCATGCACAGCCATACGAGCGAATGCTGTGCGGTGCAAGTGACCTAGTAGTGGTGGGTGCGAGTGATATGAGTCGCATGCAACACAAGCAGCTGATGCGAGTGATTGAGTGTGAGTTATTCAGAGGCTGCTTGCGCGTGCAGTGAGCGAGTTCGACAAGCACATCGGGAAGCCTGTGCGAGCGAGCGATTCCAGCCGGTGTGGTTTCAGCTTGTGCGCAAGTGAGTGCGCCTGTGATTGTGTGTGAGTTTTGCGAGCGATCTTGAGCGACTACCGGTGAGCGAGCGAGCGCTTCCACCTCTCTTTTGTGCCGTGTGCGCAAGCGCATCGCAGCGAATACCGAGTGTATGCGCACGAGATCTTGCAAGCTACTGAGTCGAGAGAGATCCAGCCAACAAGTGCGTTGTGCATGCTTGTGAGCACTAGTGTGTTGATTGTGTGGGAGCGTGTGCGTCGGTCACAAACAATTGCAGTGAATGTGGATGCGCGTGTGTGAGAGAACATGTGGTGAAGCAACCATGGACACCAACGCCAATGTCGTGCAAGCGCGTTGGATGTGGAGACATCACCAGCAACAAACAGCAGAACATCAGCAAGAGGCGAGCGCACAGCACACCAATAAGACGGATGCGCGAGCGCGCAAGTCAAGCGAGCGAGAGGGAAAGAGCGTGTGAGCGAGCCTGATAGAGCGTACGGTGTGCAGACGGCGATCGCTTGCGACAGGGAGCGCTGCAGGTGCGTGTTGGCGAGAGCGCGTGGCCTCTGAGCGACCGAGTAAGTGCGAAAGCGACCACCAGCTTCTGCGAGCAAGCGCGGTGCCACGATCAAAAGAGTACCGCGCGCGAGTGAGACCGCGGTCCGTGACAAGCGGGATCGTACTCGCAGCAAGAGATCAGTAAGCACGACTAGACCCGAACGAGCAACACGTCCGCGCTTGCAGGTGAGCATGGGCATCACGAACAAGCAATTGTTGCGAGTGAGAGGACTGGGGTCAGTGACGAGCGAGTGAGCATCGAGCGACTTGAATTCAAGATCAGCGAGAGCAAAACATGCAGTTCGAGTTGACAACACACTCGACGACGACGATTGACCTCTGTAGCGTCGTTTACGATATGCGGCGCCAAGATGTCGTGAGGTGCTGGCGGCGCCGGGTCGACTATGCGCACAGCCGCACACAGCACTCGGTACTTGGCGATGCGCTCGTTGTTGACTCCAGCGCGATGGAGCTTCCGCATAGCTTTGAGCACGGTGCCGCAGCTCGCTACTGTGCTGCCGTGCTGGCACAAGAAGGCAAACAGTCCAGCCTCCGCCGACGCACCGATCGTGCGCACGTCGAGTTTGAAGTTCGGCGCGCTCTCTCGAAGCACGAAGCCGTCGTCTGCGAACAACTTCATGTACGCTGCGATCAATCGCGCGTCCGGCCGTCGTTGCCTGTCGCCGCCATCCCACAGCCGAGGCACGCGTGTGTACCATTCGTACCACATCGCGGCCGGGCTCGTCGCAGCGCCGTTCTTGCACTCTTCTTCTCAGGCTCGCTCGCCTCACCCTGCGCTTGTCGCGACGCGTCGTCGGGCTACTGTTGCGTGCGCGCGCGCTTCGAAGACTCGTTGAGCGCGTTGTTCTCGAGCGCGTTCAGTCGCTCGGACTGCTTCCTGACGATCCCGAGCAAGTCGGCGACCATCGCCTCATTGTGCGCACGCGCAACACGCTCGCTCGCCCTCCCGCACTACTCGCGTTGTCTCCTGCACCTCGCCCGAGATGTCTTCTTCTTGGACGAGCAGCTTAAGCGCTGTCGACCACGCAAGGAGCTCGATCACATCGAGCCCACCGGCGACAGCACACTCGTTCAAGAATCGCACCAGTGGCGCGTCGTCGCCCATCATTGCCTTGAAGCGCGGATAGTGGTGAACGAGCGCAGCCGTAAGCGCACCAAGCACTTGCGCTTCGTTGTCGAGATCGCGCTGCACGTGGCCACAGCAGCTTGCGAAGAGCTGCGCCTGAAGTCGATCGAGTCGATGCGCTTGTGCGCTGCTGCTGTTGGTTGCTCGTCTGGGGCATAGCCCGAGAGGACGCGAGCCATGTTGCGATCCTCATGGGAGGGGGGGGGGTTGCAGACATAGGCAAAGCCTTTGTTCGTCGCACTCATGGCTCCGCCCCCCCCGGCCGAGGATCCACTGCACGGCGAGGCAATCGTTGCCATTGGCGTGCTGCGCACCGCCACGTTGGAACGAGTGGCTGGTCAGCCGCTCAGAAACAGGGCGAGGAGGGTCGAGCCTCTTCAAGAGCTGATTAATGTAGGCGTGTACGCCCACTTCCGCCTTCTTCGTCTTCGTCTTCGTCTTGCTCGTCGTCGCCGCCGTCGCCCTCGCCTTGTGAAGAAGCGCGGCGTCAGTTTCGAGTAGCGCGTACAGGGGCACCGCGTCGTCCGCTGCTATTGCTGCTGGCGTCACCAGCACCGGCAGCTGGCTCAGCAGCGCGGGTGTTGCGGCAGCCTGCATTGCGAACGCGGCAGCGAGCGCAAACAGACACATCACGAACGAGGTGCGGTCCGGGACCAGTGACAGTCCTTGTTCTTGCGCGGTTTTCGCTCGCAACAAGCGGACAAATAGCGTTCCGTCGGCCCCTATCGCGACATGCTCTTTACGAGCATGCGCAAGGTCGGACAAGCGTCCAAAGCACTGCCACATAAGGCACAGCGATGCGGTGTCCTGATAGTCACGTTCATTTCTCGCATTCACATACGTGCATTTCATTAACTACTCCAAGTCATACTTCGTACATGGTGGTGCAGACTGTACAAAACCGCCATCTTCTCTTTTCTTGCATGCATGCTCCAGTACATTCGTCTTGCCTACCATTGCATTCTCGGCATAAACACGCTGGCTAGGATGAATATCAATCAACCACGCTTTCACGCTTCTAAAGTATGACACAACCAAGTTCACACGCAAGTCACTCCCATCACATGCACCATTGCACGCAAGAAACAAGGCAAACCGGTACAACACAGCAGCAAGACGCGCGCCAGACTCGTCAGCGTCGATGCAAGAGTGGACATAGTCCTAACTCACATCTTGCTGCGCGAGGAACGTGGTACGCGCCAAGCCACGCGCCTTGAGCGTGTTGGCTGGAACCAAGAGCTCCTTGCCGTCAAACTATGAATGAGGTCGAGATGCTTGCTAGCATAAAGTAAAAGTGGTCCACACGATGCACAAACAATACACACCAAGTTGACGGACGGATGATGATATATTTTGGACTCTGCATATCACTTCACGTCATTATTACAGCATACATATCTGGCAAACCGATCCGACAAAATGTTTGTCGGAATTGTCGGAACAAGAATTGTTTATTTCCACTCCAGCAATCGGCCAAAACTAAACTGAGGACACAAATCATTGGACAAAATTCGACGTTCAAGAGTGCAGTTCAGCACCACTGTCCGAACTGTTAGTTTATTCTACCATGTTGTGCCTCGATTTGTCCGGGTTTTATTTCAAAAAATCACCACGGAAATACTCATATATGATCGTATATTCAGTCAAAACGTTATATATCCTGCTCTTTTCCTTGCAAACGTACGGGCAATACAATTGATACTATTCTAGTTATTAGTATTGCAAACCCAAAGCAAACTTTTTATCAAAGTACAAGTTTGTGAAGGTAAAGGTTTTAAAGTTATTTGAGTATGGTGTACGATAGTGCCAACACATGCACCGGGTCCTTTTATGCACCACGGTGGTGGCATACCACTATAACCACATATGACTTTTTTACACCAAAACGTTTTACACCAAACTCTAGAAATGCGGTGTCGAGATGTTAGCGCTTTACGAGCCAATTACTACAAAGAAGCTATCGACCTCAAAACTGGACACGTCTTCGCGGTATTTGTTCACGAAAGTCGGCAGACAGTAAAACTTCAAAATATTACGCCAATCGCTTAAATAGGGTATTAAATGTCAAAGCCTGAAATATTTTTAGCATGGAGTATTAGAGGTTCTGAGTTTCTATACAGTTAACAAATGACTACAATTACCTTTGAAAAGTTTTTGCACACCTACATACAAATCTTTAATGAGTTGTTCAATTTTTAATATATTGAACACTTCATTTGACTTTTGTATTCAGTCTCAAAACCGCCTTTTCGTCACTATCAGATCTTCAAATTGGCGTTTCAGTCCACATACATTTCCAAGTCAATAAGCGTTTCAGATTCGTATTTTTTCACGTATTTGGAACAGAATGATGGTTAGTATTTATTTCGATGACTAGTATAAGTTAATTAGTTGGCTGGTCGTTATCGTCGTCGAGTGCTTCAAACTTGAATTCTGCTTCACATACAGTTCCAAGTCAATAACGATTCCGACGTAACCGACCACGACAGTGCTGGATTGTTTTTTGTAAAACTGCACCAAACCGAACAAACAAAAATCACCATCACACATGTCCAACGTTTACAATGACAAAACTGCTCCAAACGGAACAAAGCAAATCACCTTTTACAGGTCCAATCTCAGATTCTGAATCTGATTATTTCATATTTCACAAACAAGATTTTTAGGTTGTGAAATCTGAACTTTTAGGATAGGGTTTAAAATTTAGGATAGGGTATAAGTTCGATCACGACAGTGCATCCTGGTGATTGTGTGTATGGCTGGTGTCTGTGGTCGTCGTTGAGGTCGTCGACACCGATGAGATGCGTGCGCTGGATGGGCAGCGCGCTCGTGTCCGTCAGTTGCTGCGCCGCTTGTGAAGAACGCGAGGCATGGCGTTGACACAAGGAGGGACCAGTGACCGCCACAAAAATTCTACTTCAACAGCTGACCGCGTGTTGGTCGCAATCCTCAGCTGCAGAGCAGTGGCACCGCGTCCGTCGCTGCGTGCGTGGCGCGTGCGTGGCGCGTGCGTGGCAACGAGCAGCAGCGCATTCCCGAACTCGCCGGCTTCGACGCACACGCACGCACGCACTCGGACCTGCAAGACACACGAGCGATGGGCGTCTCGACCGCGCACAAGGCGCCGCCGACGTCCGATGCGCTGCTCATTGCGCCGAAAGCCATGTACGCCGTGTCATCTGGCGGTCAGTCGGCGCTCGTGAACTTCCTCCCGGTCTTCTACGAGCACACGCTGCAGTTCACGAAAGTGCAGATCGGCGTGCTCCAGACGCTCCCGTGCATCTGCTCGATCATCGCGCCGCCGTTTTGGGGCGCGATCGCCGATGCGATCCGCAACCAGCGCCTCGTGCACATCGCGTGCGTCGTCTCGGGCGCCGTGCTGCTCTACGCGATCCAGTTCACGCGGTCGTTTGAGCTCACGGTTCTGCTTGTGATCGCCGGGAACTTCCAAGGCGCGCCGGCCGGCTCGCTCCTCGACCACGCCGTGCTCGACTTGCTCTCGAAAGCCGGCGGCGAGTACGGCAAGCAGCGTCTCTTTGGTGCGATTGGCTGGGGCGCTTCAGCGTACGCCACGGGCCTCGTCGTTGCGGCCGCTGGCATTGCGTGGGCGTTCAACTTGAGCCTCATCCTGGCGCTCGCGTCGCTCTTGATCCTGCGCGCGATCCCTGTGATCAAGCACGGCCACGACGACGGGTACGCGCCAGTAGCGAGTGCGGACGTGCAGTCGTCGCCCGAAGCGCCGCCGTCGTTCGCACACGGCATGCGCCTGCTCGCGAAGAAGACGGACGTGCTCGTGCTCCTGACTGTCGTGTTCCTCATGGGCCTCATGTACGGCGTGCTCTCGAGCTTCCTCACGCTCAACCTCTACAACCTCTCGGGCAACGACTCGCAGATCATCGGCGTCGCGATCGCGTGCGAGACCGCGTCCGAGCTCCCAGCGTTCTTCTTCTCGCAAGCGATCATCCGGAAGCTCGGGACCGTGAACGTCCTGCTCGTGTCGATCGCCGGCTACGCTGCACGCATCAGCTACCTCGCCGTCATGACGAACCCGTGGGGCGCCATTCCGTTCGAGTTCCTCCACGGCGTCACGTTTGGCATCGCGTGGGCCGCCTGCACGCAGTACATCTACTCCGCGGCGCCGAAAGGCGCTGAAGGCACGGTCATGGGCCTCCTCAACGCCGTGCAGAACGGACTCGGTCGCGGCGCCGGTACGCTCGTCGGCGGGTACTTTTACCAGAACTACGGCGCGCAGACGATGTGGCGCGTGACGGACCTCGGCGTGCCGCTCTCGCTCGCTGGCGTCGCGCTCTTTGCGTACCTCAAGAACGAAGACGAGGCGCTCGCAGAGGACGAGCTGCTCGAGAGCGCGGACCTCTTCTCGCCACACCACGGCGACCCCGTGCCGCTCAAGTCGCCGCGAAAAGCGCCAGCGTACGACCAAGTCGACGCGTAGGCATTCGTACTCGAACGATGGTCAGACAGTGAGTGATGGTCAAGCAAAGGCAAAGTGTAGTGCATGAACTGCTCCATCTCGTCAGCGCAAGAGCACTTGCTCGCTGTGCTTTGTCTGCTTCTGCGTCGACAGCTCGTCGGTCGTCACGACTGCGTGCGTGCGCGCGCTCAGGAACGGGTGCACGACGTCCCAAAAGCCATAGCGCGTCTGCATCGTCGCGCCGCCGTTGCGTACTGCAATGCCGTGCTCAAGCAGCAGCGACGGGTGGAGCTCCACGCTCTGTCCCGCGCGCTTCTCCATGAGCCATACGCTGCGCACAAGACTGCGCGCGCGCACAGGCACGTCCACGATCTCTTCAATTGGCAAGCGACTGCTCTCGGACTCGAGCGGCGCCGCGCCAGCAGAGCTCAAGTCTCGGAACGCAGTCACGAAGCCGCCGCGTGTCGGACTCGGCGCGGGCGACGGCGCAAACTGCACCGACCGCGAGCTCGTAGTTGTCGCGTCCGTGACAGTGGTGCCACTCAGCAGCGGCTTGGTCGGTGACTCGGACGCGTCTGGGACGACTGCGAACTTGGACAAGCGCTTCTTGCCGACCACGAGCGAGCTGCGGTGGTCGCTCAGCAAGTCGTGGTGCACGGCGCGGAAGTACCAGCTCCGCACGAGCGCGAGCGCTGCGACTGCAACGACACTCCACACGACGATCTCGAGCAACGGCACATACACGAGCTGCAGCACCGCGCTCGGTGAGTTCTGTACAAAGTCGAGCTGTCCTGCAAACGCGTTCGCACGCGCCGTGAAGTCGTGGAACGAGAGCGCGTCGCGCAGCCGCTGGCCCTCGATCTGTCGCTTCGCCTCTGTGATCGCAAACACGGCGTCGCGCTTGGTGTATGCGACGAGCAGCGCGATGGCCGCGACTTCGCTCACGCGCACGTGCGTCGTGCGCACAAACGCGAGTGCTTGCGTCTCGTGGAGCGCGACGCATAGGTCCCATATGGCGTTGACGGCCACGAGTGCGAGCACCCAGGCGCGCGAGATCGTGAGCCATGCGTGCGTCTTGCCTGACTGGAGCTCGGTTGCGTCCCAGATCGAGACGCTCGGGAGAATGACCATCCACGCAATGGCGTGCGTGACAACCATGAGCGCTGCGACAACCTTGCTGCGGTACATTGGCGCCGTGAGCACGCCGAGCTTGTAGTTGTGCGTCTGCTGCGAGCCGCTGTGCACCACGCGACCGATCTCGACCGCGCTGCAGATGTTGAGCATGAGCAGCAGCACGTCGATCGAGATCATGAGTGTGTAGAGTGCGCCGAACGACGAGAAGTTGAGCAGCGCCTTGTGCCTGAGCTCAAACACACCGCGTGCGCCGTTGCGGAGCGAGAAGAGACTCCGGCTGTTCTCGCGCGTGGCGAACGTCATGCCCAAGACGTGCAACGCGTCGCTCGTGAGGCGCGCTTTGTCCTGCTGGAAGAGCGGGAACGTCGTCGCGTGGAAGCCGACGAACGCGCTGCGGTAGTAGCTCGGACTGCCGCACCCGAAGATCGACGCCGTGTACCGTCCAGGACCGCGCGGGATGAACGCCTCGACGCACACGACTGCGGACAGCGGCGAGCTCGTGCTGATCACACTGAGTAGGTCCGTGAGCTCGGCCTCGGCGTCACTGCCTGGCGCGGCAGTGTAGTTCTGCGGCTCGTGCTTCGAGGCATCCCACGAGCTCAACGACGCATTGTTGTGGTGCTTGAACGCCAGGAGCGACGGCGCTTCGTCCATGTTGTAGCGCTCGGCAAAGAGCCGCACGACCGACGAATGGCAGATCGCAGGCTTGCGGTGGTGGTACAGCAGTTTGCACGCGGTCCACGCGACCGAGTCGACGCGCACACTGCTGCTCATCACGAGCTCTGGGACGACGTGCTTGCTCTCTGGCACGCCAAGGTGGCAGTTCTTGCCCATTGCGTGTGCGAACGTCGCGGCGTTGCGGCTGTCGGTGATCGGGTGCAGCGCGTCGCACTTTTGCAGGAACGAACTCCATCCGGACGCGCGCTGGTGCTTTTGTCCGGCGCGCGTCAGGTTGCGCACGGGCTCGAGCACCTCGTCTTGCATCTCGTGGCGCGTCACGGCGACGAACGAGTATGAGTCATGCGGTCCGAGCCACCGGAGCTTGAACCAGACGTCGCGAGCATCGAGCGCGAGGAAGAGCAGCACGAGCACGACGTCGAGTGCGAGTCGAGTGCGCGGCGTGAGGCGCAAAAGGTGGCGCGCGCGATTCGCCGTCGAGCCCATCGTTTGAACGCGATGCAACAGCACTCGAGCAGCGCGTACGTACACACGCACACTGGGGCGTCTGATGTCGAAGTGAGCACTTGGTGAGACTGCTTCTCAGAGTGACGTCGAGACGACGCGTCGTGTGCAGACGTTGTTCTGTAGCAAATGGCTTGGAGTGACACCAAAGAACTCTTGAGGTGCGTGCAAGCAACACAATGGCTCACAAGTCGGGTGCAGCGCAGACGTCAGTGTCGCTCCGCCCTCCTAACACAGCGAATGCCACACAGCGAGCACCCTCACGCTTGAGTAGGTGTCCGCCTGAGCCATTATTTCCATTGTAACGGTTTCGCGACCTTTCAAGATTCGGTCCGATAAAGTGTGATATGTATTCTTTGTATGAATACTTGTATGCCGATGTCGAACAATCAATTTTGTTTGATATTTACGGTAGTAGCAAAAAACATTAAGGCGACTTCGGTTGATAAAGTGGTCTCGAGTAGCTTATACGTACCTCGTGACGCTTGGCGACATCCTCACGCCGCTGGGCGAGCTCTACTTTGGCGCTGCGAGCTTGCTACATCACACGCCCATGACGGAGTACGATCCACAGTTTCGATGAGGGCACTTGATGCCAAGTCTGCATTGCTCTTTGGCAGCGCGGTGATCATCGGGACTGTCGGAACAGGCGTCACGGTCTGGTCGAGCTTGCTCATGTGAGCGCAGTCGACTAGTTTTGCTGAGCAAGCGGGCACAGGCGCCTGGAGTGTAGTGCGTGTGTGTGTAGGAGAGAGCGACGAGCGACGTAGCGTTGGGTGAGTAGACTTGTCGTCGACATCGTCGTAGGTAGGTTCGTACCAGCAGCCGTAGCAGACGCAGAAGCAAATGAAGATGCACGCGCTGGTAGGAATGAGCTGCTGTTGCTGTTGTTGCTGCCGCTGATCATGAGAGAGATGCCAATACGACTCGCAAGTCGTTGCGTGGAGTCTGTTAGACTGATCGCAAGTCTCAAACCCAGTGTCTTGTATCAGCAACAGCAGTCTTGCAAACTGCACATCGGGTCCGACGTCGCAACTCGAGTGAGCGGCGAGAGTGTTTGAGGTGCGAGTGTGTTTGTAGAGGCACACAGAGAGATCATCGAGCGAACACAACAACTATCAAGTTCTTCGCTGACATAGCGTACGTCGTCACGGAGCAAGAGCAGGAGCTGCTGTATTTGTGTGAGCCTCGTGCACAGGGCAAGACGCAAGTACTCGATCGTCGTCATCGATAGCACATTGACACATTCGCTCATTGCACGTCGTTGTTGTTGTTGGTTGTCGTTCACACATGTTGATCATGAGCTCGTTGTGGTGAGCATGATCACCACCACTTTTGGTGGATTCAACAATACGAGCGTGGTGTGGTGTGGTCGAGCGATCAGGTCATCTGCGCCGAGTCAAGCAAACAAGCAAAGCAAAGCACAAGGCAAAGTCGAGCGATGTGATGCGATGTGAGGTGAACAGCGCGTCCTGGCGATCGATGCACCGACAGCAGCGACGTCAACGACACTACGAACGCCGCGCGCTGTATCGCCAGCTGTCGGTGTGTGTGAGCAGCGAGCGCACTGTGTGAACGCCTGCAAGTCGCCAGTCACAAGTCGCTGCGTGCCTGCGTGCCTGCTGAAGGGAGCGAGCACATCGTGTGATGCAGCAATTGTTGACAGTCTCGCGCATGAGCACATCCGATCCGACCGATGCACGCACAGCAACGAGGCCATGGAGACCACCAGACTCGCTGCATGACTGACTGACTGGCAGTGCATTGCCAGCAACCGATCCGCCGCATCAGTCAGCAGCTCTCTCTCTCTCTCTCTCTCTTCGGCCATCTCTTGAGTGCACTGCTTGCTTCCAGTGGTGCCAGTCTCCAATCGACCAGCTCCAGTACACACACACGCACACGAGCGCGCACACGAACAAGCGTCGTCGCGGGGTTACTGCCTGACCGACTGACCAAGTCTACACACCACCACCACACACATACACTTTGACACAACGATGAGCGCAACGGCGTTCACAGCGATCGCGACACCGCGCACCGACGCCTCGCTCACAGCGCAACTGCAACTACAGCCACACTCGAGACACGACGCACCAGCTACACCAGCAGCAGCAGCAATCGGCACCAATGCAAAGTGCTCGTCAAACACGGCACTCGCGCTCCGGTCTGCGGTCGTGCTCACGATGGCGGCCTTTGTGTTTGGGAACGTCGCGACGTGGGCACCGCTGTACGAGATCCACCTCATCGACACGATGTCGCGCTGGTGGAAAGGGTACCCGCACCAGCACCACTCGGCCGCGCACCCAGGCGTCGCGCACAACGTCATTGACACGGGCGTGGGCCGCAACATCACGATCACGGGCCACACGGAGATGGTCCGCCCGACGTTCCTGCTGCTCTTCTGCATCCTGCCGTTCCTCGCGAGTCTGCTTCTGATCGAGCTGCTGCAGCACGTGGCGCCGGCGCGCCGCGTCACGTCCGTCGCAGTGTGGAAGGTTGCGATGTGGATGCGCCGCAAGCCGCGCCTGCCGCTCCTCGGCGTCTCGCGCCTGAGCGTCGGCGAGTGGCTCTTTGGCGTCGTGTTCGTGATCGGCGGCAACGCGCTGTGCTTCTTCTACGAGTGGGACCGGCGCATCGCGAACGCGAACGCCGCCGTGAAGGCCGGCACCGGCAAGCTCGACACGACCAAGTACTTCAACATCGTCGGCATCAGCTCGGCGTACCTGTGCATCTACAACATGGCGTTCCTGCTGCTGCCCGTGACGCGCACGAGTCCGTGGATGGCGTTCTTCAACATCTCGTACGCGAACGGCGTGAAGCTGCACCGGTGGGTCGGCTACGCCACGGTCGTCACGGGCGTCGTGCACATGGGCGGGTACTGGGGCAAGTGGATCCGCGACGGCACGTTCGTCAAGAACCAGACGCCGTGCCTCCGCTGCGACCTGGGCGACGACGCCACGGGCTACTACGCGTGGTTCAACTTCTTCGGCTTGCTCTCGGTGCTCGCGATGCTGCTCATGATCCCGACGTCGCTGCCGCTCGTGCGCCGCAAGGTCTACGAGTGGTTCTACGTCACGCACTGGGTGCTCTTTGTCGTCGCGGTCTTCTTCGCGATCCTGCACTGGGCACAGATCCTCTGGTGGATCTTGCCCGCGGGACTCCTCTTCTTCATCAGCCGCGCCGCCTCGAGCTGGAACGGCATGGCGCCAGTCATCGTTGAGCGCCTGGACGTTGTTGGTGGTACTAGTAGCGATGCCACGAGCGACAACGCAGGCGACAGTGACGACGAGCTCGTCCGTGTCGTGCTCAAGCGCGCTGTGACCGACGCGTCGCCTGCTTCGATCGCGCACGACTACAAGGTCGGGAACTTTGTGTACCTCAACGCGCCGCACATCGCCAAGCTCGAGTGGCACGCGCTCACGATCGCGTCGTCGCCGCTGACGAGCACAACGGAGCTGACGCTGCTCGTCAAGCCGCTCGGCGACTGGTCGCGCAAGCTCGTGCAGTACGCCAAGAGCTGCAAGCGTGATGGCGTGGCACCGCTCTTGTTCCTCGACGGCTACTACGGCGCGTCGCTCGAGATGTACGACGAGTACCCGACGCTGTGTCTCGTGGGCGGCGGCATTGGCGTCACGCCGCTGCTCGCAGTGCTTGAAGACGTCGCGGCGCGCGTGGCAGCGAGTGGCGGCAAGTGGACGCAGCGCGTGGCGTTCATTTTGAGCGTGCGTAAGCTGGCGCTGCTGAACGTGCTAGCACCAGTACTGACGCGGCTGCGCGAGCTCGACCCGCTCGAGACGCACTTCATAACGCGTATATACGCGACGCGCACGCCGTCGGACGCTGCACTGGACGCCGCACTCTCGGAGCTGGACAGCTCGCAGTCTACAGTTGCAGCTGCAGCAGGATCACTCCCATTGTCAGCAGTCGCAACAACATCAGCAGCGACAGCGACGCTCGACAAGGATCCGCGCGGACTTGCTGCGACAGTGCGTGGCAAGCGATCAGCAACAGTGTCTCGGACACTGGCACCGCGTGCGTTCTACGAACCGCTGCGCTCGAGCACGGCTTTGCGCGTGGCGCTGATTGTGGTGCTCTTCGTCGCGACGATCGTTGCAGTCGCAGCCGCGCGCTGGGGCAACGGCGCGATCCAAGGCGACAACCACCCGCAGCTCTGGCCGCTCGAGCGCGCGTTCGAGCTCGCGGTCTTCTGCGCCTCGATCGCGCTCGTGTACGCGGCGATCTGGCTGGAGTGGGTGTCGCTCCGCCGCGCCAGCGCGCAGTCGAGCGTCAGTCGTAGCAGCGACGGCGACGAGCGCCAGAGCGTGCAGCCAGTCGGTGGCATTGGAAAGACTGCGATGGCGACTGTCGTGTCGAGCGACGTGCACTCGATGCGCGACCTCCTGCGCCACTTGAATGTTGTCGTGGGCGAGCGTCCCGACATGCACGCGCTGCTGCACGAGTTGCTCGCGCTCCACGACGCCGACAGCAAGAATGCAAGTGCGAGTGCAAGTGCGAGTGCTGTGCTGCCAGTCGTCGGCGTGTTCGTCTCGGGTCCCGCGAGCCTCAAGATGGCGACGAACGAAGCCGTCGTGGCGCTCGGTCGCAGCAACTTTGACGTGCACGAAGAGGAGTTTGAGCTGTAGGCGGCAGTCACGCGAGAGCGAGTGCGAGTGCGTGGCGATCAGACAGACAGACAGACAGCTTGGTGTGTGTGAATGTGACGAACAAGAGTCGAGTGAGTCCATTGGCGTTGAGAGCAACGCCATTGTCGACGCTTGCTTGTGTGTTCGTTGGAGCTCCTGGACGAAGGAGCTGCTGAGTACGGGAGAGTAACTGGATGTGTGAGAACCACCTGTCCGTCCTCAAGCACACCAGCACTCGCTCGCTCACTTGCTTGCACACAGGACTTGTCCACGCCTCTCGCTATCTCTCTCACTCTATTCACTTGCCATTCCCGATGCAAGACTCGAGTCGCAAGACTTGCTGGCGGACGTCCCACGTACTGACTGAACACTCGCGCTCACGGCTGCGCGTCGTCCGCATCGATGCCTTCCTCCTCGCACTTGGTCGACGAACCAGTCGGTGTCGCTACTGTTGCAACTTCTGTCGCCGCCATCTTGACTGCCGCCATCTCGACCGCTACCGCTTCAGCATCTCCCGCTTGTGCCACAACAGCCGCGTCGAACTCCGCCGCCTGTGCGAGTTGCGCGAGGTGCTCCGAGATGTCCCGCAGCTTGTCGGCGACAAACGCGATGCGCACGCGCCGCGCCGGGTCGCTCGCACACATCATCTCCACGAGACTCCACTGCTCGTCGCGCATGCTCGCAGGTCGCGGCGGGAGCTTGCCTTTGCGCACCTGCAGCCGCACCATCACGTCCGCCATGCGGCCCCACGGCAAGTCGCGCTTCACTGCCTCGACGATGCACATCGCAAAGCCGTAGACGTCGGACGCGCTCGACGGCGCATCACCGCGCAGCACCTCGGGCGCCTTCCACTGCAGCGCTCCCATCTCCTTTGGCGCGAGCTGCACCACGCGCGACGGCGTGCAGCTCAGCCCAAAGTCCGTCAGCTTGGCCTTGCCGTCCGCGCCGACGAGGATGTTGTCGCACTTGAGGTCGTTGTGCACGATGCTCTGGTCGTGCAAGTACTGCAGCCCGAGCGCCACTTCGTACAGCTTGCGCCACGTCCGCGCTTCGACGCTCACGCTGTCACTCTGGCAACTGCTCTTGCTCGTGTTGTGGTTGCTCTGGTTGTTGTCGTCGTCGTTGTTGCACTTGTTGCTGTCATTGTTGTTGTTGTCGCCCTTGTTGCTCTTGTCAGTGTTGCTTCTTGCCATTGCACACTTGCTCAAGTACTCGCGCAGCGTTCCGTGCGACGCGTACTCGCACGCAAAGAAGCGCTTGCCGACGTGACACGCGCCAAAGAGCTTGACCACGTGCGGGTGGTTCAGCGGGTGCCACACGCTCGCTTCGTGCAGAAACATCTCGAGCACGCTCGCGTCGCCGTCGTCCTCGTAGCCCATGAACTTGACCACCACGGGCGTGTCGAGCCACGTGCCGCGGTACACGGCGCCGAACGAGCCCTCGCCAATGCGGTCCTGCTCATCGAAGAACAGCTCGTGCAGCGGCATGAACCACGGCGGAGGCACGAGAGGGAGTTGAGACGCAATGGCCGACGTGCTGAAGTCCATCGCACTGCCCGACAGCATGGCGCTTTGGCAATCAGAGTTGAACGAGTTGCATGCCACTGAGGAGTCGTTTGAGCGAGTGCTGTCGCTGCGACTGTCGTTCCCGAAGCTCCAGGAGCTCACAAACGTGCCACTTCCAGACCCAAACAAGTCGCTATCGCTTCGGTCGAATCGCCAGCTGTGCACCACGTCGCGCTTGCTCGCGCCAAGCATCTCGAGGAACCGGTCGAGCTCCGTGTGGAATGTGTGGCCGATCGTAGCCGCGCGTCGGCTCTTGGCCATGCGCACAGCAGACAAATCGGACACTGGCGTGCGCACGAAGCGCTGAAAGCGCGACAACAGCGAGCAGAAGCGCGTGACTTCAGCGTCGCACGACTCGTGATGCCGCTCCAGAAGCAGCTCATAGATGTTCTCGAGACGCGCGTGCACGCGCAGCGCCATCTCCTGCGCCTCCGTGAGTGCTGAGCACTTGAGAGCTAGCGTCGCGAGTGCGTCGTCGATTGTTGTCGCAAACTCTGGCACAATGAACGCTCGCAACGCCACAGACAACGACGTCCTCGTTGCGCTGTCCGATCTGCTGGACGCTTCACTGGTGTCCTGACCCTCCGTCGCATCGGATTGCTGTCGCCTCGCGTCCCGTTCGTGCTGCGCAAACGCGTTCAGCTGCTGCACGACGTACGAGATGTGGGCACGCGCACTTGGGTCCGAGACGCACATCTTCGAGATCAGTTGGAGCTGCTGGTCGTTCATGAACTGCGAACACGCTGGCGGAATCGCATCTCGCCCTCGCACCGAGAACATTGGCGACGCTGCTGCGCTCCGACCAGTCGCGACGCCATTCCACGGGTCTTTGCCAGTCACGGCCTCGACGATGCACATCGCGAACGAGTACACGTCTGACGCGAGCGAGGGGCACTCGCCTTGCACGCACTCTGGAGCGCACCAGCGCGAGTCAAGAGGACGCGCGGCGAAAGCAGCGGTCGGTAAGAGCTCAAAGCCGCCGATCTTTGCGACTCCACTCGCGCCAACGACGATCATCTCGCACGTCAGCGCGCCGTGCATGACGTTGCGCTCGTGGAGGAACTGGAGCCCGAGCGCAGCTTCGTAGAGCTTCTGCCACTGCGCTCGCTGATTGCACTTGTCGCTTAGGAACTCGCGCAGCGTGCCATTCGGCGACGGCTCGTGGACAAAGAAGAACGGCACCGCGAGGTGGTACGCGCCGTAGAGCTTGACGACGTTTGGGTGGTTGAGCTGCGACCACTGCGCAGCGTGCTGGACAAACGTCTCCTGCGTGGCGTCGCACTCGGTGATCATCACGACCGAGTGGAGCCACTTCCCGTGGCGCTTTGTCGTGAAGCGCCGGTCCGTCGCTTTCACCAAGTCGCCGATCTCGACTTCGTGGCGCGGCAGGAACCAGCTCGGCGGTGGCAATGGCTCGTCCGTGAGTCCGGCGTGCAGCACGACTTTGTCAATCGCCGCAGTCAGAAGTGCCGACTCGGTGGAGCTCGTGTGCTCGTCGCACTTGGCGCGTTCGTACTGCAGCAGCGCAATCGTCTTGAGTGGATCTGGATCACGGCGCACGCTCTCGAGCAGAACGTCCTTGTCAGCCGCAACGGCGCTGAGCACATTGGTGAGCTCGCGCGTGTAGCTGGCAGTGAGCAGCTCGACCCAATCGCGATGCATCGCGTCGTGCGTGATGTCGAGGCGATGGAGGCGCATGAAGTGCTCGATCTCGTTGTGAAAGTCTTGGACAGCGCTGCGCACCTGGCGACTCACGATCAGCCGCGCCATGAGGTCGCTCTTTGCAGCGCACGTGAGCATGAGCTTGTAGACGCTGAAGACGATCTTCGCGAGCGTGACGAGCGACTTTGTTGTCGCTACGCGCCGGCACTGCAACTGGCCGCAGATGTCGAGAAGGCGAGCGACGACGTGGTCGCACATGGACGCGAACTCGCGCGTCCACTCGCACTGGCGCTTCATTGTCTCGAGCGACGACGGGAGCAGCGGCGTCTCGATCGCGAGTATTGCAGAGGACCCGGCGCGCTCGACCAGGAGCTGCACGACGTCCATGCGATCGAACCGTGCGGCTGAGAGCAGCGGCGTCTCTCCGTCGTCGGCTCGGACGTTCACCGACTCGGCCTCGGCGATCAGCCCTCGCACGAGATGGATCTGTCCAGTGCGGCCGCTCCGACCTGCAACGAGCAGCGGCGTCTCCTGTCGCTTGCTCTTCACATCAATCGACGCGCCGAACTCGCGCAAGAGCTTCACCACCTCGATGTGTCCGCCGCGGCAGGCGACGTGGAGCGCAGTCTCGCCATCACCGTCATACGCATTTGCGTCTGCGTCGTGCACAAGAAGTGCGCGGGCGATCTCAAACTGTCCGTTTGAAGCGGCGACGTGCAGTGGCGTCTCGCCTTCAACGTTCTTCCAGTTGACGTGAGCGCCGTGCTCGAGTAGAACAGCCACGACGTCGAGCGCGCCGCGTCGAGTCGCAATGTGCAGCGCAGTCTCGCCGTTTGCCTCGTTGACGGTGTCAATCAAAGCACCGCTCGCCAGCAACAGCGCAACGACGTCACAACGACCGCAGCTCGCTGCTGTGTGCAGCGCAGAGTGTCCGTCGCCAGTCTTGAGCTCCAGAAGCGCCGTTGCGTCGCTCGCTAGCTCCAGCAGCAGTCGCACGACCTCCACGTGTCCTTCACGAGCTGCCAGGAACAGCGGCGACTCGCCACTTGGATTACGCGTCGCTGTAGTTGCTCCGCGCTCGAGCAGCAGCTTCACGACACGAACGTGGCCACCAAACGCCGCCGTGAGCAGCGGAGTTCGGCCGTCGCGTCGCTTGCCGTCGACTGCAGCGCCAGCATCGAGCAGGCACGCGGCGGTCTGGACGCGGCCGTGACGCGCTGCAAAGTGCAGTGGCGTGCCCCAATCAGCGCTTGGGGCGTCGACATCGAGACCGCAGGCGAGGAGCTCGCGGACGATGGCGCCGTGGCCAGCAGCAGCTGCGACGTGGAGGAGCGTCTCGCCGTTCGCGGTCGCACTGTCGTCAGGCGATGCGATGGCGCCGTGGGCGATGAGCGCCTGCGCGATCTCGACGTGGCCCCAGAGCACAGCGAGCGCGAGCGGCGACTCGCCTCGCCGCGTCTTTGGGTGGACTGACGCGCCGTTCTGGAGCAGCAGCGCCACTGCCTCGACGTTCCCATTCTCTGCTGCAAAGTGAAGCGCTGTGGCGCCGTCGCATGTGCTGTAAACGCACGCAGCGTCATTAGCCAAGAGCAACTGGAGCGCTGCAGTGTGTCTCCCTCGCGCTGCTGCAATGAGCGGCGAGCAAGTGTTGTTGGGCGATGCCGCAGTCGCGCCGTGACGCAGAAGCATCTCGACGACGCCAGAGTGACCGCGTCGCGCCGCCACGTACAGCGGCGTCCGTCCTTTCGCGTCAGGCGTGTTGGCTGAGACGCCATGACGCAGCAAGACCTCCACCACTGCTTCATGCCCTGCTCGCACAGCGCATTGGAGCGCTGCGTCTGTTGTCGTCGTGCTGCTGCGACTGGTATCTTCATGTGTCAAACCGAGCAACGTGGCGATCTGTGCGGCGTCGCCCTGGAGCGCTGCGGCGACCAAAGGCGAGCGCTCACTACCGCTGCTGAGCGCGCGGGTCCTCAACTGCTCATGGCGCGCTGCGAGTTTGCTCCGGAGCGCCTCCATGCGCACGTGGCGATCGTCTGGCACCGCCATTGTTGCCGTCAACGTCGTCGCAAAGGAAGCGGATGGATAGTGATAAAAGCAAGGACCCATGGGTTGACTGCATCGCCAATCAGTCTTCGTGCGCAGCGTGAGCATGCACGCCAAGGCGCCGGCACGTCGCCATCGCCGCCGAGCGTCTCCGTCCCCATCGCAGTCGTCGTCGTCGCTGTCGTCAAGGTCGTCTGCATCGACGTCTTCGCAGCAGTCAATCGGCGCCACTGCACCAAATGGCACGCCGCCGACGCCGCGCCAGCTCTTCGTCGCTCTTTTGCGCGCGATCAAGACCAGCAATGTCGACGCAGTCACGCGCCTCGTGGCCTCTGGCGCGCCGCTGAACGACCGCAGCGCGACAGTGCCGCTCCTGATCGCAGCGGCGCGTGACTCGGTCCACATCGTCAAAGTGCTGCTCCAAGGCGGCGCGTCGGTGGCCGCGATAAACGACACGGGTGAGACGGCGCTCCACGTCGCCGTGCGCCGCGGCAACACGCGCATCGCCGCGTACCTCCTCACTGCCGGCGCGTCGCTTGCAAGCACAACGTCGCGCGGCGATACGCTGCTGCACGTCGCTGCGTGGCGAGGACACGTCGATACCGTGCAGCTGCTGCTCGAGCGCGGCGCCTCTGTCGACACGAAGAACGCGTACGGCGACACGCCGCTCCATGGCGCGTGCTTCAAGTGCGAGCTCCGCGTGGTGCAGCTCCTGCTCAGCGCCGGCACGTCTACGCGGATACGCAATCCGCACGGCGAGCTGCCGCTGCACGTCGCGGTCTTCAAGGGCGACGTGGCGATCACGCACGCGCTACTGGCGCACGATGTGGCGCTGCTGGACGAGACAGACCCGCGAGGCGAGTCGCCACTGTTCATTGCTGCAAAGAATGGCCACGCCAGCATCGTGGAGCTGCTTCGGCGCGCTGGCGCCTCGCTCCACACCACGAACGAGTCGGGTGTGCGTCCGCTGCACGCTGCGGTGCAGAGAGGACACGTGGCAGTGGCGCAGCTGCTGCTCGCCGCTGGCGCTGACGCAAACGCGGCGACACCCGCTCAGTCGACTGCGCTGCACTTTGCTGCGAGCGCCGGTCTTGTAGACATCATCCAGACGCTCATCGTGTTTGGCGCCGCAGTCGATGTGGTCAACTCGTTCGGCGAGACGGCGCTCCACATCGCGGTGAACAAGAGCCACGCTGACGTGGCGGCGCTCCTGATCACCCGCGGCGCATCCGTGCACGCGACAAACGCGCAAGGCATGACGCCACTGCACCACGCGGCGTTCAAAGGCGCGGTCGAACTCGTGCAGATGCTGCTTGCGAGCGGCGCGTTCGTCGATGCGATGGCTCCGAACACCAACCACACGCCACTCTTCCTCGCAACGAAGAGCGGGCACTTGTCGTGTGTACAAGTGCTACTCGCTGCAGGAGCAGCAGCCAACGTCGTGGATGCAGCACACGAGACGCCGGTGCTCTGGGCCGCACGCACAGGTCGCGTGGACATCCTGCTGCTGCTCCTGAGGAACGGTGCGTCCATTGCTCCGATCACACCGACCTGCAAGAGCGCGCTGTTTGCGGCAGTGGCGAACAACCACGTCGATGCCGTGCAGTTGCTGCTTACGCACGGAGCGTCCGTGGAGCAGCGGAACCAGCACGACGAGGCGCCGATCCACGTCGCGTCGTTCAAAGGGCAAGTCGAGATCGTCGAGCTGCTCGTGCGCACTGGCGCGTCGCGGAGCGCCAAGAACGCGCATGGCGAGACACCGCTCCACATCGCTGCGCTCAGAGGCAACGTCGCGCTTGCGGAGCTGCTGTTGACAGAAGGCGCGTCACTCTCGAGCGCGAACGCACACGGCGACATTCCTCTCCACGTCGCGTCGTCGAAAGGACATGCTGAAGTGGTCAAGCTGCTGCTCGCGCACGAGTCGCCCGTGAGTCGGAAGAACGTGCACGGCGAGACGGCGCTTCATGCGGCCGCAGCAGCAGGGTCGACAGACATCGTCGAGCTGCTTCTCGCTGCAGGCGCTTCAGTGGACACACTCTCGCGCAGAAAGCGGACGCCGCTGTTCTTCGCCGCGCGCGAAGGACACGCTGCAATCGTGCAGCTGCTGATTGATCGTGGCGCAGCAGTCGATACACTGAGCGCTGATGCAGAGTCGCCGCTCGTCGCTGCTGCACGCAAAGGCTACTTTGACGTCGTCGAGCTCCTCATTGCAAACGGCGCGTCGGTGTGCGTCCACACTGTCGACGGCGAGACGCCGCTGAGCTTGGCAGCGCACTGGTCACGCCTCGATGTCGTGCAGCTGCTCGTCGAGAGCGACGAGTCGGGTCAAGACAGCACTTCGAGCGACGCCGCATCAGAGTCGCTCATTGCCGCGACACTCGAAGCGATCCGGCAGCACACGGCACAGGCGCACGAGTTCCTACCGCTCTACGACCACGTGCTCCAGCGTCTCGACAACGTCTGGACGCAGTTCCTCGCCGTTGGCGGCGACGACGCCATGGCGCAGAGCCACGCGCTCACGTTTGCGAAGATCCTGTTTCGTCTGTGCGTCTTCATGCGCAAGTACGTGGGCGCGAGTGCGATTGGCCGCCTGATCACGAGTCGCAACGTCACGAACGGCGTCAAGGACTTCCACCAAGAGATCGACCATCTCGTGAACAGTCTCCATATCGACGCGAGCGCGCGGATGCACAGCGCGTGGCTCGAGCTATGGGAGGCAAGTCGCGAGACGCAGCTCGCGATGTTCCAGACGGCTCTCCAGCGTGACGATGATGTCACAGTCGAAAGCGAGACAGAGGTCTTGAGCGGCTTGCAGACGCTGCCAAGTCAGATCGAAGCCATCACGCTCCTTCAGTACGAACTCGACAGCCACGGCCATCTGTACAACGAAGAGAAGCTCGCACTGATGAGCGCGCTGCTCGTGCGCGTCGTCGAGCGCTTCCCAGAAGCCGCTGCAGCTGTGCCGACCGTCCCCGCGTGGTTCCTCGCGCGCCACGAAGTCGAGACGCACGAGCTCCTTGCTGGTGCGTCGCACACGTTCAGCGGTAGCTGGCGCCACGCAGATGTGGCAATCTACCACGACCACACGCGCGCGCAGGAGGAGTTTGAGCAGGACGCGACGGTCTGGCACCAGCTAAGCCACCCCAACGTGCTCAAGCTCTTTGGCGCGTGCCACATCGGCCACCCGCGTCTGTTTGCGTCAGAGCACGCGTCACACGGGACGCTACGCG
Source organism: Pythium guiyangense (assembly GCA_003730235.1). NCBI lineage: Eukaryota > Oomycota > Peronosporomycetes > Pythiales > Pythiaceae > Pythium > Pythium guiyangense. The sequence goes on along the minus strand of QXDM01000077.1, from coordinate 20,163 downwards.
AGTACCTCGCGCGTGACGCGAATCGCTCGAGCGTGTGGACGCGACTGTGCGAAGTCGCGCTTGGTCTGCAGTACCTGCACGAGCGCCACGTGGTGCATGGCCGACTCCGGTGCGACAACATCCTCGTGGGTTCGGACGGCACTGCGCGCATCGCAGGCTTTCAGCAAGTGGAGATGAAGCGGTCAGGGCGATCGCCTGTGACGCGGGAGACGTACACGTGCCGTTGGAAAGCGCCCGAGTGCATACGTGGCGATGCAGCAACGGTCGAGTCGGACGTGTACTCGCTCGGGATGTGCATCTGCGAGGCTGTGTCGGGCGAGATTCCGTGGAGCTCTGAGCCAGAGGACACGGTGTTTACTATCGCTCGCCGCGGATGGCCGCACCATCGTCCCGCTCGCATGACGCATGAGCAGTGGGACGTCGTGAAGAAGACGTTTGCGTTCGATTCGCGCAAGCGCGTCAAGATCGTCTACCTCGTCGAGTGCCTCAAGCAGTTTGCTGCAGACGAGCGTACCCAGCGCTCATCTGATGGTCGCGATACGCAAGGAGAGCCCCAGACAGTCACTGTCTCGCAACAACACACACCGACAGCGAGAGCACAAGAGCGGAACCTCGACGAGTACCTCGTGCCGGAACTCTGCGCTACGATCCCCAATGCGCTCGAGCGAACGCTCGCCAAGTGCCAACTAATCGCCGACTCGCAGGAGATGGTGATGCATGTGCACGCGCGCCTCGCGCAGCTCTACGCGCAGCTCCAAGTCATGGGCAAAGTGCCAGTGGACATGGAGGTGGCCAAGTACTGCGCGCTGCTCACGCGCTTCCAGCGCTACCTCCGCACGCCGACGTCCGACTTGTCGGCCGTGCGCATGGCCAAGAGCCGCAAAGCCGTGGAGGCAGGTCACGTCTTTCACGGCGAGATTGACCGCCTGCTCGAGCTCCTAGACGTGCGCGAAAGCGACTTGGATCCCGTGCACGACTGGCGCCAGCACGTCTGCAGCCCTGCAACGTCTGTGACGTCGTCGCTCAGCTCACTCAGTGTCGAGTCCGCGCTCTCGAGTAGCTCGACCGAACGCTCTGCGCATCTGAGCACCACTAGCACCTCCCACTCCAGCGTCACTTCTCCATCAAGCACCATGAGACTCTCGACTGCGAGTGCAGAGAGCACGCTCACGCGAACGTCCAGCGACGAGAGAGCCTCTCCGCCGTGGTTCATGCCGCTGCACGAGCTGTTCTTCGATGAGCAGGACCGCATTGGCGAGGGCTCGTTCGGCGCCGTGTACCGCGGCACGTGGCTCGACACGCCCGTGGTGGTCAAGTTCATGGGCTACGAGGACGACGGCGACGCGAGCGTGCTCGAGATGTTTCTGCACGAAGCGAGCGTGTGGCACCCGCTGAACCACCCGCACGTGGTCAAGCTCTTTGGCGCGTGTCACGTCGGCAAGCGCTTCTTTGCGTGCGAGTACGCGTCGCACGGAACGCTGCGCGAGTACTTGAGCAAGTGTGCAATGGCAAGAAGCAACACTGACAAGAGCAACAAGGGCGACAACAACAACAATGACAGCAACAAGTGCAACAACGACGACGACAACAACCAGAGCAACCACAACACGAGCAAGAGCAGTTGCCAGAGTGACAGCGTGAGCGTCGAAGCGCGGACGTGGCGCAAGCTGTACGAAGTGGCGCTCGGGCTGCAGTACTTGCACGACCAGAGCATCGTGCACAACGACCTCAAGTGCGACAACATCCTCGTCGGCGCGGACGGCAAGGCCAAGCTGACGGACTTTGGGCTGAGCTGCACGCCGTCGCGCGTGGTGCAGCTCGCGCCAAAGGAGATGGGAGCGCTGCAGTGGAAGGCGCCCGAGGTGCTGCGCGGTGATGCGCCGTCGAGCGCGTCCGACGTCTACGGCTTTGCGATGTGCATCGTCGAGGCAGTGAAGCGCGACTTGCCGTGGGGCCGCATGGCGGACGTGATGGTGCGGCTGCAGGTGCGCAAAGGCAAGCTCCCGCCGCGACCTGCGAGCATGCGCGACGAGCAGTGGAGTCTCGTGGAGATGATGTGTGCGAGCGACCCGGCGCGGCGCGTGCGCATCGCGTTTGTCGCCGACAAGCTGCGGGACATCTCGGAGCACCTCGCGCAACTCGCACAGGCGGCGGAGTTCGACGCGGCTGTTGTGGCACAAGCGGGAGATGCTGAAGCGGTAGCGGTCGAGATGGCGGCAGTCAAGATGGCGGCGACAGAAGTTGCAACAGTAGCGACACCGACTGGTTCGTCGACCAAGTGCGAGGAGGAAGGCATCGATGCGGACGACGCGCAGCCGTGAGCGCGAGTGTTCAGTCAGTACGTGGGACGTCCGCCAGCAAGTCTTGCGACTCGAGTCTTGCATCGGGAATGGCAAGTGAATAGAGTGAGAGAGATAGCGAGAGGCGTGGACAAGTCCTGTGTGCAAGCAAGTGAGCGAGCGAGTGCTGGTGTGCTTGAGGACGGACAGGTGGTTCTCACACATCCAGTTACTCTCCCGTACTCAGCAGCTCCTTCGTCCAGGAGCTCCAACGAACACACAAGCAAGCGTCGACAATGGCGTTGCTCTCAACGCCAATGGACTCACTCGACTCTTGTTCGTCACATTCACACACACCAAGCTGTCTGTCTGTCTGTCTGATCGCCACGCACTCGCACTCGCTCTCGCGTGACTGCCGCCTACAGCTCAAACTCCTCTTCGTGCACGTCAAAGTTGCTGCGACCGAGCGCCACGACGGCTTCGTTCGTCGCCATCTTGAGGCTCGCGGGACCCGAGACGAACACGCCGACGACTGGCAGCACAGCACTCGCACTTGCACTCGCACTTGCATTCTTGCTGTCGGCGTCGTGGAGCGCGAGCAACTCGTGCAGCAGCGCGTGCATGTCGGGACGCTCGCCCACGACAACATTCAAGTGGCGCAGGAGGTCGCGCATCGAGTGCACGTCGCTCGACACGACAGTCGCCATCGCAGTCTTTCCAATGCCACCGACTGGCTGCACGCTCTGGCGCTCGTCGCCGTCGCTGCTACGACTGACGCTCGACTGCGCGCTGGCGCGGCGGAGCGACACCCACTCCAGCCAGATCGCCGCGTACACGAGCGCGATCGAGGCGCAGAAGACCGCGAGCTCGAACGCGCGCTCGAGCGGCCAGAGCTGCGGGTGGTTGTCGCCTTGGATCGCGCCGTTGCCCCAGCGCGCGGCTGCGACTGCAACGATCGTCGCGACGAAGAGCACCACAATCAGCGCCACGCGCAAAGCCGTGCTCGAGCGCAGCGGTTCGTAGAACGCACGCGGTGCCAGTGTCCGAGACACTGTTGCTGATCGCTTGCCACGCACTGTCGCAGCAAGTCCGCGCGGATCCTTGTCGAGCGTCGCTGTCGCTGCTGATGTTGTTGCGACTGCTGACAATGGGAGTGATCCTGCTGCAGCTGCAACTGTAGACTGCGAGCTGTCCAGCTCCGAGAGTGCGGCGTCCAGTGCAGCGTCCGACGGCGTGCGCGTCGCGTATATACGCGTTATGAAGTGCGTCTCGAGCGGGTCGAGCTCGCGCAGCCGCGTCAGTACTGGTGCTAGCACGTTCAGCAGCGCCAGCTTACGCACGCTCAAAATGAACGCCACGCGCTGCGTCCACTTGCCGCCACTCGCTGCCACGCGCGCCGCGACGTCTTCAAGCACTGCGAGCAGCGGCGTGACGCCAATGCCGCCGCCCACGAGACACAGCGTCGGGTACTCGTCGTACATCTCGAGCGACGCGCCGTAGTAGCCGTCGAGGAACAAGAGCGGTGCCACGCCATCACGCTTGCAGCTCTTGGCGTACTGCACGAGCTTGCGCGACCAGTCGCCGAGCGGCTTGACGAGCAGCGTCAGCTCCGTTGTGCTCGTCAGCGGCGACGACGCGATCGTGAGCGCGTGCCACTCGAGCTTGGCGATGTGCGGCGCGTTGAGGTACACAAAGTTCCCGACCTTGTAGTCGTGCGCGATCGAAGCAGGCGACGCGTCGGTCACAGCGCGCTTGAGCACGACACGGACGAGCTCGTCGTCACTGTCGCCTGCGTTGTCGCTCGTGGCATCGCTACTAGTACCACCAACAACGTCCAGGCGCTCAACGATGACTGGCGCCATGCCGTTCCAGCTCGAGGCGGCGCGGCTGATGAAGAAGAGGAGTCCCGCGGGCAAGATCCACCAGAGGATCTGTGCCCAGTGCAGGATCGCGAAGAAGACCGCGACGACAAAGAGCACCCAGTGCGTGACGTAGAACCACTCGTAGACCTTGCGGCGCACGAGCGGCAGCGACGTCGGGATCATGAGCAGCATCGCGAGCACCGAGAGCAAGCCGAAGAAGTTGAACCACGCGTAGTAGCCCGTGGCGTCGTCGCCCAGGTCGCAGCGGAGGCACGGCGTCTGGTTCTTGACGAACGTGCCGTCGCGGATCCACTTGCCCCAGTACCCGCCCATGTGCACGACGCCCGTGACGACCGTGGCGTAGCCGACCCACCGGTGCAGCTTCACGCCGTTCGCGTACGAGATGTTGAAGAACGCCATCCACGGACTCGTGCGCGTCACGGGCAGCAGCAGGAACGCCATGTTGTAGATGCACAGGTACGCCGAGCTGATGCCGACGATGTTGAAGTACTTGGTCGTGTCGAGCTTGCCGGTGCCGGCCTTCACGGCGGCGTTCGCGTTCGCGATGCGCCGGTCCCACTCGTAGAAGAAGCACAGCGCGTTGCCGCCGATCACGAACACGACGCCAAAGAGCCACTCGCCGACGCTCAGGCGCGAGACGCCGAGGAGCGGCAGGCGCGGCTTGCGGCGCATCCACATCGCAACCTTCCACACTGCGACGGACGTGACGCGGCGCGCCGGCGCCACGTGCTGCAGCAGCTCGATCAGAAGCAGACTCGCGAGGAACGGCAGGATGCAGAAGAGCAGCAGGAACGTCGGGCGGACCATCTCCGTGTGGCCCGTGATCGTGATGTTGCGGCCCACGCCCGTGTCAATGACGTTGTGCGCGACGCCTGGGTGCGCGGCCGAGTGGTGCTGGTGCGGGTACCCTTTCCACCAGCGCGACATCGTGTCGATGAGGTGGATCTCGTACAGCGGTGCCCACGTCGCGACGTTCCCAAACACAAAGGCCGCCATCGTGAGCACGACCGCAGACCGGAGCGCGAGTGCCGTGTTTGACGAGCACTTTGCATTGGTGCCGATTGCTGCTGCTGCTGGTGTAGCTGGTGCGTCGTGTCTCGAGTGTGGCTGTAGTTGCAGTTGCGCTGTGAGCGAGGCGTCGGTGCGCGGTGTCGCGATCGCTGTGAACGCCGTTGCGCTCATCGTTGTGTCAAAGTGTATGTGTGTGGTGGTGGTGTGTAGACTTGGTCAGTCGGTCAGGCAGTAACCCCGCGACGACGCTTGTTCGTGTGCGCGCTCGTGTGCGTGTGTGTGTACTGGAGCTGGTCGATTGGAGACTGGCACCACTGGAAGCAAGCAGTGCACTCAAGAGATGGCCGAAGAGAGAGAGAGAGAGAGAGCTGCTGACTGATGCGGCGGATCGGTTGCTGGCAATGCACTGCCAGTCAGTCAGTCATGCAGCGAGTCTGGTGGTCTCCATGGCCTCGTTGCTGTGCGTGCATCGGTCGGATCGGATGTGCTCATGCGCGAGACTGTCAACAATTGCTGCATCACACGATGTGCTCGCTCCCTTCAGCAGGCACGCAGGCACGCAGCGACTTGTGACTGGCGACTTGCAGGCGTTCACACAGTGCGCTCGCTGCTCACACACACCGACAGCTGGCGATACAGCGCGCGGCGTTCGTAGTGTCGTTGACGTCGCTGCTGTCGGTGCATCGATCGCCAGGACGCGCTGTTCACCTCACATCGCATCACATCGCTCGACTTTGCCTTGTGCTTTGCTTTGCTTGTTTGCTTGACTCGGCGCAGATGACCTGATCGCTCGACCACACCACACCACGCTCGTATTGTTGAATCCACCAAAAGTGGTGGTGATCATGCTCACCACAACGAGCTCATGATCAACATGTGTGAACGACAACCAACAACAACAACGACGTGCAATGAGCGAATGTGTCAATGTGCTATCGATGACGACGATCGAGTACTTGCGTCTTGCCCTGTGCACGAGGCTCACACAAATACAGCAGCTCCTGCTCTTGCTCCGTGACGACGTACGCTATGTCAGCGAAGAACTTGATAGTTGTTGTGTTCGCTCGATGATCTCTCTGTGTGCCTCTACAAACACACTCGCACCTCAAACACTCTCGCCGCTCACTCGAGTTGCGACGTCGGACCCGATGTGCAGTTTGCAAGACTGCTGTTGCTGATACAAGACACTGGGTTTGAGACTTGCGATCAGTCTAACAGACTCCACGCAACGACTTGCGAGTCGTATTGGCATCTCTCTCATGATCAGCGGCAGCAACAACAGCAACAGCAGCTCATTCCTACCAGCGCGTGCATCTTCATTTGCTTCTGCGTCTGCTACGGCTGCTGGTACGAACCTACCTACGACGATGTCGACGACAAGTCTACTCACCCAACGCTACGTCGCTCGTCGCTCTCTCCTACACACACACGCACTACACTCCAGGCGCCTGTGCCCGCTTGCTCAGCAAAACTAGTCGACTGCGCTCACATGAGCAAGCTCGACCAGACCGTGACGCCTGTTCCGACAGTCCCGATGATCACCGCGCCGCCAAAGAGCAGCACGGACCCGATCTTCTTGCGACCGAGCAGCGGTCCGTCCTCGAGCTTGAGAATGAACGCCGCCGGCAAGCAAAAGCACACGACGGTCGAGCACGTGCCGCCGATGATCCCAAACACGACGTTGATGCTCGGACAGAAGATCGCAAGGAGCAGCGCGAGGAACACGAGCGTGCTCGTGACTGCGACGTGGCGCGTGAGCGAGTCCTGCGAGTACGCGAAGAACATCATGTCGATCGTGAAGCGGCACGGAAAGATATTGAGCGGGAACGCGACCGAGACGGTGAACGTGATCGCCGCGCGGCTCACGGCGATGAGCGTGTCGCTCAGTGGGAAGCTCAGCAAGATGTTGCCCTTGTACTGCGGCTCAACAAGCGCCGGACCGAACGCAATGTACGCGACGACGCCGATCACAAGGTACACGAGGAACGACACGATCGTCGCGCGGTCCACGACTTTGTTCATGCGGCGGATGCACGGGCGCTGGAGCTCCGTGTAGATCGAGAAGACGTTCACCTGGTTGCGCCGCACACGACAGTGTTAGTCCGTTGCATCACACAGCAGAACAAGAGAGACGGAGACGGACGCACCTGACACGTAAACGCAAACATGACGATCGGGACGCTGAGCATGAAGTTGGGGCCGTGCGTGAGGTTGATCGTCCAGCTGATGCCTTCCGGGAGCCCGTTCGCAGTCGCAAACATGATCGAGCGCACGCAGACGGCGATGACGAGGAAGAAGATCGAGAGCACGCCGAGGATCGACGAGAACTGGAGACTGCTGATGTCCTTGAGCAGCGACAGCGGAAGCATGATCGTGACACACGCAGCAGTCATGAGCACCCAGCGCTGCGCAAACATGCTCGCAGCGCCAAAGTAGAGCTCGCCCAGCGGCGTGAGGATGTCGCCAAGCGTCACGAGGTATGCGACTGCGATGCCGAAGCAAAAGACGAGGATGTTGATCTCGACGAAGATCGCCGCCTTCTTCCCAAAGCAAAAGAGCGACAGGTCTTCGTACGACTTGAGGCTGTGGAGATAGATGCAGAGTGTGAGTGAGAGGCGCACGGTCGTTGACCAAGAGACACAGAGAGACTCACTTGGTGAGGTCGCCCGCGCGAATGAGCAAGCGGATCGTGTAGACCGTCAGGATCGCTGCGACGAGCAGCTGCGCGACAGCAAAGCCGATGCCCGAGACTGCGACGGCGTACGGCAGCGAGAGCGCACCGGCGCCGAGCGTCGCGCCTGCGAGATTGAACACCGAGCCACGGATCGAGCCCTTCGACGGGATGAGCGACTGGTGGTACGGGAACGCGTCGGTCTCGAGCTGGTCGTACTCGTCTCCAGTCTGTGGGTGTTGTTGTTGTTGACAGCAGCGCCATCGTCACGCTCGCGTGAGACGAACAGATATACAACGCGCCAGACAAGAGAGGTAGAGAGAGAGAGAGAGAGGAAGCGCAAGTACAGAGGACGGACCTTGCCGCGTTCGCGCTTGTGCATGGGCGAGAGCGACGCAATGAAGCTCCCGAAGCGCTTGACTTGCTAGTGGCGGCAGTCGCAGGACAGAAACGCACTCGCGACAGTCAGCTCACACGCTCAGCGACTGCAGCAGCAACACCAAATGCACAGACGCACCCGGAAGATGAGCGGCGTGTACCCGAGCTGCTTGAGGTACGTCTCGCGCAGGCGCTTGGGCGACTTGCCAAACGCCGCTGGCGGCGGCGTGTCTGCGCCAGTTGGCGCACTCGGCGCGCACGTGCCATGGCCGTTCGCGACGTCCTTGGCGCCGTGCAAGTGCACTGGCAGCAGAGGCTCTGCCGCGCCGTCGCTCGTGCCGTTGTGATCCATTGCTGCGCTTCGTGCCTCGTGCAAGTGCTGACGACTGTTGCTGTTCGAGATCGAGATCGAGACCAAAGCGATCGATCGATCGCGCGCGTGTGAGAGAGTGACCGACCAATCGAGAGAGCAAGCGAGAGAACGAGCGCAGGATCGCGAGCGCGACGACTGCTGCACACACACGCTCGCGCGCGCTCAGCCACTCAGCGCGCGCTGCGTGATGCACCTTTCTGACCTTGTGCCGCTGGTGGATCTCGAGCAAATGAGCTTGAGCTTTTGAGCTTTTGATTTTGAGCGCGAGAGAGCAAGCGGCGAGAGTTGGCGAAGAGGAACGGCGGACAATCGCATCTACACTTGAAAAGTGTATGCGTTTGTCCACCAGTAGCGTCAGCTCAAAAACGCAGCTGAGCTGAGCCATTTCCTGGATTGTCTCTGTTCCATACAAGCGCGCTGTTGTTGCTGTCTGCTTTGGTCTGCCTTGCATGAACTTGCTTCACACAACAAGAGCGCGCAGATCGACGCAAGAGCTCGCGCATTGAAGTTCTTGTGCCGCAGTTATACTCTGCATCACTCTTGTTAGAGGCGCAGCGTTCGCACGCTGGGACGCACAAACTCGACACGTCGCTAATCACGAGATGCCAGAGACTCAACAAACTGCCGGCCGGCCTCAAGTCACTCTCGCCAGTTCAGACTAGAGAAGATACCGATATGCCTTATTGTCAACGCTGTTAGTGTGCTACCAGTGTCGAGAGCTGACGCTCGTTGGCAGTGCGTTGCTTTGTTGTCTTGCTGCTTAGAGTGTAGGACCTAAATATGTGCGACTGTCTACATATTTCATATGTACTCCAAATATAGTATAAATACGTACGGACACACATATTTACGACAATTATGGTTTATGTGCAAATTTTATAGCTCGTAAAACTATGCGACTAAAATTATGTACAGAAAATACAACCACATAGTTTTACGAGATGTAAAGTAATATATCTAAATTTGTGTTTTGACTGGACCGCTCATCTTCACCAGCTTTTAGCATTCGTTACCAGCCATCGTTCCGAGACGCGCGCATCAGATTTGACGAATATTATCAATGATGGTATTGATTTCTCAGTTTGAAGCTAAAACAATGGAATGTCATATTGGCTCAAAAGTAGAAATAAATAGCGACATACTACCTCAAACGAAAAAAATCCTGTTTTGTAAGTTTTGGAAACGGTTTTGACGAGTTTTCGAGACAAATACAGGCGCCATCCTCAATAGTAAACACTAAATGAGCGAAAAATCTCATTCATTCTAAAAAGGTTTTAACATATGCAAATATACAAAATTAGAGTGTTTTGTATTGCTGAGTGGTTATTGAAACGGGGTCACCGTACACACTCTGTTAGTTACGACTACCAGACCTTCAATCATTCTTATTTGCTTTAGGAGGTGTTTATTAGCGAGGAATCGCTTTTGAGAGGGAATCCTATCAAAAGCGCCCTGCATTTGAGTGGCTCTCAGTACTGCCGTACTTTAGCGGAGAGCACTCGTTTAAACCAAATCAAAACATCAGAGTTGAAAAACACTCATTACACTCAAGCTTCCTCTGCTATAGTGTAACCTAGACACTCCCGTGACACCTGGTAGCACTTAGTAGTCCGTCGAACTTCTATGAACGTCCAACTCGAGAGCGACGACAGGTCGTCGCTGTCGTACGGCGACCTCCAGTACCTCACTCGGTACGAGTGGGAGGCGTTGCGTCGGCTGTCAAGCACCGCCGGCATCTCCGTCGTCGCAGCGATGCTCACTGCGACGACCGAACTGCAACAATGCAACGCAATCCAAGAGTTCATGACACGCAACCTCGCCGACGCGAGTCGGCGATCATCACTCCCGCGTCGCCCAAGCTCGACGTGGTCAAGCTCGATGTCTCCAGCTACAGAGGCCAAGGCACCAACCGCCTCGCACTGAACCGTTGGCTGTTCTAGGTTGTCATCGCAATCCAAGCGCGCCGGTTGTCCAGCGAGTACGCCCGTACCCACTTCGTGCTGTCCAAGCTGTCGGGCTAGGCGAAGGAGTGGGCGCTTGGCAAGCAGTCACCAATCTATCGTGATTCCCCACGATGGACTCGATTAAGAACGACCTGTGACTGGCGTTCATGCCGCCGCAGGATGAGACGTAACATCGCACGGCGTTCCTGACGTTGCGTCAAGGCCGCTCGTCCATGTTCGACTCCATCAAGCGCGCTCAGCACCTCGCGCCATGCATTGTCAGCAACCCGATCGACATCGTGACGCAAGTCCACGTGTTTATCACCGGCATGAACACGGGCCACCAGCACTTCTACTTGACTCGCAAGCCGCCAGCCACTCTCGAAGAGGCATTCACAATCTCTTTTCGAGACGACTACAGCGTCCACGCATCTCGTCATCAAGTGTCGATCTTTCTCAGTACGAGAACGAGCCAGAGCCGATGGAAATCGACGCCATCGTGCAGTCGACACCACCGCGGCCGCAACACCACGGGCAAGGTGATCACCTGCTTCCGCTGCCGCGAGGTCAACCACAGGGCAGCGGTGTGTCATGCATCGGTTCCCGTGCTCGCTGCCATCGACGATGACGGCGAGACGAGGGCCTCCGGTCAGCCAAACATAGAGAATCACCAGTAGGTGCGGGACGCCCTACTGGTCGTGTTGCAAGGAACGTTCCCCCTATTGCAGATCGTCTTCCTAGCCCCTGTGCGCTTCACGTGCAACTCAACGCCGCCACCTCCAGCAGCGACTCGCGACTGATCGTACTCAGTCTGCACGTCGAAGGCGCCAAGCGACCCTTACGCGCACTGCTGGACTCGGGCGCGACGAAAACTTCATGCACTTCGAGTCATCTACGCTATTGTCCTCGTGAACGCGCGTTAGCGAGCTCCCAGGCGAGATAATCGTCAAATTTGCCGACGGTCTTCCCCTATCGCTTCTTCGGCGATCGGTTTCGTTTAAGTACCAGTTCGGCGGCTTTAATAGCCACGACGAGTTCCTCATGATCTTAACAGCGCGTTTGACGGCATCTTTGGCATACCATGGCTCGCTCGTCATCGCCTTGACGCCGACTGTCTCAACCGAACTGTCAAGCCGCGCGACATCGCCGTCGGCGCAGTGCTCGCAAGCGAGCAACTGGCCGCACGCCAAGGCTGTAGATCCCACGTCCGCGGCGCTCATTCACCACGAAGAGAGCGATGGCCCGTCGTGTACCGCGTGCTACAACGCCTCATGCGCCACCTTGATCGAGCAGCGGCTCCCGAGCGGTACTGCATCGCCCGATCAGTGGATCACAGCGCGCAATAGTCGACGGTCCAAGCGCTTACAAGCACTAACGCGCACGCCTGCAACTCCTGAAAGTGCTCGAGCAGCGGCTTGCGCGGTTCGATCGCCGTCGTCATCTTCGAGTGGTGTCGCAGCAGTGGCTCGCACCTCAGTGCTTGCAGCGGCTAGCGCGGACTCTTCATCGCCTGCGTCGTCAAACAGTGCTCGAGCAGTTGTTCGCACTCCCACGCCTTCGGTGGCTCGCGCTGTTCGAACGCAACCATCTTCGCTTTGCGCCACAGCAATGGCTTGCACGTCCGCGCTTGCAGTGGCAAGCGAGGCTTCGTCGTCGACAACGCACTCTACTAGTGCTCGAGCAGCAGCTCGCACTCCCACGCGGGCAGCGGCATGCGCGATCGGATCTTCAGCAAGTCCTCTAGCAGCGGCTCGCGCATGTTGTTTTGCAGCAGCGGGATGGTGGTCGCTGCTGTCTGAACAGCTGGGGTTACTACACAGCGAAGAAAACCACGCCGGTGACGACGCGGATATGCACGCATGGCCGTCGACAACTCACCGGGTTTTGAGACGATTGGCGAGATCAACATGACCGGCCATGACCAACGACAGCTCTCGATCAAAGTCGCGATTCCTCCCCGTGATGCCAAGATCATCACGGAGTTGCTGACATTGCCGTGGATGAAGTTGCTGTGCGAGATCAAGCGCGGCGAGATCGAACAACTCTGCACGATCGTAAACGAGCGTCCCGAATGAGTCGTGCCGAAGTCGGCACGGGAAGAGCGATTTGTTGCTCAGACGTGGAACGAGCTCGCCGCAATCGGCAACCCGGTCCTCGAGCTCGCGCGTGAGGTTGCCGACGTCTTCCTCGTCCAGCTTCCCTCGGCGTTGCCAGGCGACCACGGGGTCCGCCACGAGATCGGCCTCGCTCCAGGCACGAAGTACTGCGTAACGCGGCGGTGGCCACTGCCGCGTGATCAAGTAGAAGCGATCGACGCGTTCTTCGATGGACGCCGCGTGGCCGGACATGTGCGCGAGAGCATGTCGCTGCACTCGTCGCCCACGTTCTGCGTCAAGAAAGCGACAGGCGGCTGACGCATCGTTCATGCGTTCAACAAGTGTGATGCGTGCGACTTCCCGATCGGCTGCGCACTCATGCAGCTCGATGTCGACGGGCGCGAGCGTGTCATCAGCTACCAGTCGCGCAGCTCAAGCCCGCGGAGCACAACTACCCAGTCCACAACAATGAGCTCCTCGCGATGCAGTACGCATTTGTGAAGCTCCGCGTCTACCTCTTCTGTGAGAGGACGTTGACGTGTACACAGACCACGCATCGTAGCGCACTGCGACGAAGTCGCCGCTTCTCAGTCAGCGGATGGCGCGCTGGCTGTCTTTCTTAGACGAGTTCAACTTCGTCGTGCACTACAAGCCAGGCGCGACCAATATCATCGCCGACGCACTCTCACGTCGCCCAGACTACGATCCGCGTCCAGACGCGACTCGTCACCTCGTCGACGCCGATGCGAAATCGATGAGTGTGCGGTGTGCGTCGCGCAAGGCATCAACACGACGACAGTCGTCGTCAGTTCGCTGCGCAAGTGTATCGCAGCGGCGTACAAGGCTGATCCGCAGCTCTGCGCTGATCAAGTACCCCAATGCTCCGTCTAAAAAGACGTTGAGTGCGCTTCCTCCGACGTCCCGGTCGCAGGTCAAACGCTGCGTTACTGAGGGCGAGCTGTTCTACTACCAGATTGACGGCCACGATGCGCCGCGCATCGTGGTTCCTCTGGATGATGACCTCCGCGCTCGCATCATGCACGAGCACCATGACAGCGCGAGCACCGGTCACTTGGGCAGAGAAAAGGCATACCTCGCTGTCGCACGCGCGTTCTACTGCCCTCACTTGTACAAGTGGGCGCGCATGTGGGCGCGGAGCTGCGAGATCTGCCAAAGTGTCAAGCCAGCGCCCGCAGAACGAGCTTCACTTCAGCCCCTATATATGACACTCAGCGAGCATGGACTTTGTCTTTGGGCTACCTCGAGACGTCTAAGGACGAGCGGCCATCCTCGTGGTGGTGGATCGGATCAGAAAGATGGTGCACCTCACGCCTGTCATGGCGACAATCTCGGCAGAAGAGACTGCAGCGCTGTTCATCGACATGGTGTTCCGACACCATGGAATGCCGTCGAGCATCGTCTCCGACCGTGATCCGAATATCACGGCGGCGTTCTGGCAAGAACTGTTCAAGTTGCTCGGCACGCGCTTGCTCATGCCGACCGCTTCCCATCCGGAGACGGATGGGCAGACCGAACGAGTCAATCGCGTCGTGGAAGACGTGTTGCGGAGCTACGCTACCTCATTCGTGCCATGGAGCCATCACTCTCCATGGTGGAGTTTGCGGCCAGCAACGCCGTACACACCTCGACAGCTATGACGCCTTTCTACGTGAACTACGCTCGACATCCGAGACTGCCGTCAAAGTTGGGTCTCGGGGACCTGCCGGTCGCTCCAGCTCTGACCACGCTCGACCACGCGAGCGTGTGAAGGCACTGTTTCTGTGTCTGCGAATGCCGTCCAGACCCGCGCCGGCTACCGGCGCGGAGCTCCACCCGCTAGCCAAGGTTTGTCATCAGCTGCATCATGGTTCAACGCACACTGATTGACCCGACTACGCGTCGAGCCGCGTCATTGCCGTCAACACCCGTCGTCGGCGGCGGCACAACTGTCGCTCTTGCGTCATTTACTCAAACATCCGATGCGCTCGTTCGCTTCGTCGATCTCAGACAGACGATCACTTGCTTCTTGCGCGACGCGCTAGCGATCGCGGTCGACATTCATAAGACCACAGCAGACAAGCACAGCAGATCCAACCATAACCGCTTCACGGTTGGAGATTGTGTCTTGCTTTCGACGAACGGTATTGCAACAACATCAGTCACGAACCTCGGCGCGAGCCTTGTATCTCCGAGGTCCATTGGTCCATTCATCATACTAAGAGTGCAAGGAGACGCATACAAGCTCGACATTCCTACAGCGATGTGACTCCACCCACCGTTTACGTTGGGCGGCTCTTGACGTACGTTCCGGCGACGGTCCCAGATTCGGCGGTCGAAGCGGCGCGTCCGCGGGCGCGTATCGCGGCCACGTTCTGAGTGCCTGGCGGCGACCGACCCGCACGCACAGCACGCACGTCATCCATCGCCGCACGACTACGTTGGTCACTTGCCTTGACCAGCTCGTTCTCCAGCGCCACGGTCGGCGCGACCAGTTGTCCAGTCTGAGTGGTCACCGACGTCACACCAGCCTTAGGCAGGCGAGCGTCGTTGGACTGTGGACCCAATCGCGGACCATCTTGTCGAGTAACGCGCTGCTGGTCACTCTCGTCGCTCACTGGACCACCGCCAGTACCGCGTGCGATGGTTGGGCTACTCTCCCTCCCACGATGCATGGAAGACGCGCGACGCTTGCTCTAGATGTCCCAGATCTTGTCGCGGTGTACGATGATTCTCTTCGTCACGACGAGGCGACCACTGGCGCCACTGAGGCTCGTGCAAGTCTTCTCGACTGCAGTCGAGATTCCACGCCGATGCTTCATGCTGAGTCGCTGGAACGCGGTTGCGAGACCGTGATTGCTCGCTACGTTCGTCGTTGAAGCCTCGCACCTGCTCGACTGCACGTTCGTCTTGCCAGTTCCCGCGCGGTGGTGTCTATCGACCACGAGATCGTGCTTTGTTTTGACGATCCAGCTCAGGCGCGCGAGCGCGATTCGACTAATCGTCGCGCGGCACGCCATCGCTATCGCTGCGCGGTCGGGAACGCGAACTACTTTGACCACGACGCTACGGCTCGTGTTCAAAACCCAACGAGTTGTCTGGTGCGCGCCAAGGCCCGCGCGGCCTCGACACCGAGCGATCTCGTCACTGCTTTTCCCGATGCGACGGCTCAAACGAACGATCGTGTTGTGGCCAGCTCCCGCACACTCTGGCGCCATTACGCGGCGGCGAACGAGACCGACCACGCGCGTGACGCGCTCCATGATCTTGCGCAAACGAGTGCTCCGGCTGTTGCCAAGATCCGCGCGACGAGCGAGAACTTTCACGACGACGCTACGACTCCCGCGAGCGCGTATCGCTTGCGTGTCACGACGACGCTCCACTCCCAGCTCTCCCTGCGCCACGCCAATGATTTGCGCGCTCGAAGCTGTGCACCGCGCGCTTGTAGCGTCCCACTTGCCGATCTTCGTTGTCGTCATGCTGGTGTTCGTCGTGGATTTCTCGCCACCCGAGCAAGTTCGGCCGCGCTCGCTGCGATGCGTATGATCCGCAGCCGCGGTAGTAATGCGCGAAGCAACTGTGTCGATTAGCATCCCATGTGCGACTGCAGATCTCGTTCGCATGTTCCGCCGTGCAGTTGTCAAGGGGGCGCCCCTCGCGGTTCTCGACGCCGCGCTCGATCTCGTCGCACTGCGTTCCAACGCAGTCCACGACACGTCCAAGTAGTCTCGAGTGAAAGTTCTGGCAGGATCAATCTAGCAGACATTCAATTATTCTTATTCGTTTTAGGAGGTGTTTATTAGCGAGGAATCGCTTTTGAGAGGGAATCCTATCAAAAGCGCCCTGCATTTGAGTGGCTCTCAGTACTGCCGTACTTTAGTGGAGAGCACTCTTTTAAACCAAATCAAAAACATCAGAGTTGAAAAACACTCATTACACTCAAGTCTTCTCTGCTTTAGTGTAGGCAAGTCGCTCCCGTGATAGTTTTCACCTTTGACTTGTCTCTTACTATTCAAAAATGAACACAAATCATTATTGCTGTGGAACACATCGCGATAGTTTTTGAGGGGATAAAGATTTATAGTGGTGTTTACTAATGAGAATGATGCCTGTACATCCATATCTAAAATATATTTAGGGAATATCCCAAAAGTGACTGAAATCGGTTTTACTTGAAATTCATGTGTTTTTCTCCCTTATATCTATTGACACAAAGCGAAGACGGACTTCAAGAACTCTAGCGACGACGACAACGCTACCGAGCTGCTGTTGCCGTCGCTACGGCGGCGACAACAAGGACAGCAACAGGTCAATCCCAGAGTCATGCCTAGATCCCTTGACCTTTGAAGACACCGTCAGCGATGGCACCGACGATGACGACGACAATACGGATGTCTCGCTGAGCATTGTTAGGTGCAATCATTCAATCAGAAACGACAAAGTTATCTACCAGGGTATTATCAGCTTGTGATCGGTCGGTGTAAGCGGTTCAATCCCAGCTGCCTCTAAGCCGTGATAGATCTACTCCCCAACATGCCGGTCCATCCAGCTGTACCTCTACAGTCCGCGCGCTTTGTGATCCGACCTGCGTGGAGGCTTTCACGCAACATCGGAGCGGTGCAGCAAGGCCAAACGTGCACGTACACCTGCGTAGCCAGACGCACCGCGACTGGCGGCGAGCAGGTCAGACATCTTGTGTTCACGCGCCGGCTGCTCGAGCGACGTGGTCAGCATTTGCCTGCTCGCTTTGGCGAGCTGGACAGAAGCGAGCGTTGAGCTTCGAGTCTCCCGGCTTCTACAATCAGCCCGCTCGATCGTGCTTGAGTTTGTGCGTGCGCTTGCGCCTGAGTATGAGTTTCGATGGGCCTGCTGCTTGTGGACAGCGCGCGCTCGAGCTCAGCGGTGATGGCCACGTTACACAATGCAATCCACTTGGACCTAAGCTTCAGCTTCAGCTTCTGTGTCAGCTCCAGCGGCCGCTTGAGCGTCGAACACGCTTGAGCGCGGCGTGATGATGTGATGATGAACACAATCGTGAACAGGATCGCAGCAGTCTTGTGGCTGCATCGTGCACAGCCGAGACAAGGTGCTCGACGCTCCTGGATTTCGCTGTCGATGTCAAAGTCATCCCTGCCGCCAGCGCACCTCTCATGGACGTCCAGCGGACCTCTGACTGCATTCACGCCGCAGGATAGGTCGGATCGACGTTCGAACGCAGCAGCGCGGCAAGAATACAAGCGAAAACGCTCGCTTAGATGAACCGAGGCGACGGAGGTGCTGCAAACTCGTGAGCGGCCCCACATAAATACGATTGGCACAGCAAAGCGAATCCTGTACCCTCGCGAGACGCTGCCTTGATCAATCAATCGATTGATCGATCGATCATATTCTCAATTTCTCCACCAAGTGCGTGCACACTGAGCTAGCTATCAATACTCGAGTCTTGCAGTAGCAGTCGGATTGAATGAGCAACTCCATGCGCATCAAGTCGTGACGACGGCTCGTAGCTCGTGACGCTCAAGTGCACGAGTGTCCGCGCCTCGCGCTCGTCCGAGCACCGCGCGCAGAAGCACTTGAACTGGTACGAGTGTTCGGCTTCTCCAAACAGCCGATTTTTCGAGCTCGTGCTCGCGCTCGACTTTCCATCTAGATGCCACCCCACTGGCGGCAGCAGCAGCAGCCCCTTGGTCGTTGTCGTTGCCACCGTAGCGACGGCAGCAGCAGCTCGGTAGCGTCGTCGTCGTCGTTAGCGTTCTTGTAGTCAGAAATCGGTTTGTGTCAGTAGACACAAGGGAGAAAAACATATAAAGTTCAAGTAAAACCGAGTTGAGTCACCTCTTGGACCAACGAATCGTTTTGAGTCACTTTTTGGAATTTTCCCATATAGTTATCCATACTAGGAAAACTTTGAAGGGGTTTGACGTTATATGATGAATTATACTATTCCAAAAGTATCAACCAAAATTACTCAACATGTACGGAAATATTTGCGATGTTATTGGAAGGCTGAATAATGCAATGTAATAACTGGTTTCCCTTTGAAAATATTGTAGAGGCAAGAGCGCGAGTATTGACCGGGCATCAATTTGAAACCTTCTTCAACTGACAGACTCTGTTTAAAGGGACCAGAACAGTCTATGGTTTTGGCTTTCTGACACTAAACGTCTTTATAAAGAGATATGAATCAGGCTGTCATTACTCGCGCTCTACCATGTATGGAGTTTGTCAAAAACTCAATACATTATTGCATTGCCTGACCCCTGATGGCAACAATACAAACCGGGGCTAAAAGAGTTAAATCAGAGCGTAGCCTTTGAAATATCAACTCTAGTATCGGAACTACAAGTAACACGTTATCAATACTCAGCTGATACGACTGAAATGTGAAATGAATCTAGAGGTACATCAAATTTATTCATGGGATTGTAATTCGAGCATTCTCATACCCTTCCTCTCAAATACAATTCTGTAGAGTAGTATGATGCGCCTAGTTATACACAGAATATGCGAAACCAACATTTCTATCCATGTCAGACAAAAATATGCATGTCGTTGGACGAAGAGACGACGACACTTTTGAACGTATAAAAGTTACATTTCAGATACTACATCACAATTACTCTTGTTGAGATTTGGGAGTGACATGCTGATTAGTGGCAGCAATGTCACATTCGCCGCAAACTAATCGCATCGTATACGCGCGCTTAAATGAAGAACCAATGCCAAGAAGGCACATGCAGTAATACACTATCCACAACTAAATGAGTGCCATCATTGTGTCCGCCAACGGCTTGCATTAAGCACCGTGAATACACTACCCGTTTGTATTTCTAATAGGGTATGAAATTTCAAAAGGACCGCTCCTTTATTCAGAATATTTTTAGGTATATCAGACTCAAGTGTATTAGTCAATTAAATTACATCGTATACGGCCCGACCTTTCATTCAGAGTCGTAGTACGCTCTCGTGGTGAGTCCTTTGCTCAAATTACATGGCGCACTATCGACGACACACAAACCAATGAATGGCATAAGCAAATGTCAGTTCGTACATTTTCTTGCATTGAGATGTAGTGGACAACAGTGCCGCAACCAGAGTCGCACTATGCATTTCGGCAAGGATCCGATTCTCGTAATGCTGTGCATACACATGTACTGCACAAGGACGTGTTGCCTGTCTCTGACGGGTCAGCCAAGCGAGCCTGTAAGTGCTTCTTGAATCAAGCGGAGTCACCTACCTTCGCTGCGCTTTGGTGGCGACCACATGCTGTATATGATCGGAAATTAATTTGTACCCTTTATTTTGCAGTTTAGATAGCTTCACTATCTCCTCAAGCTCCAGTCGTGGAATCTCGTGCGTGGTATACTGGTGTGTAAGCGTGGTGAGTGCTTTTTAATCCATGTGTATTCACTAAAACCCTATCAAAGGGGTGGGGTGTAACTTGCTGGGCAGTTGGTGGTATGCAAGTGTTTTTATTGTGCAGTCAGTCTCACTCCGAAGTTAGAAGACAAAATACGTCGGTATTAAATGGG